>OX940894.1:28296091-28753591 GCA_954871355.1 Cabera pusaria
GAATACATAAAAAAATTAAAAATTCAAAATGGCGGATTTCAGACGCCAAAATTTGGGGTTCAAAAACATTTTTTTTTCAAAACCTATCGAGTGGGGTATCGAATTAAAGGTTTTAAAATGGAGATTCAAAATATATTTATAACAAAGTATTTATGATCGTAAAAATCGAAAAAAAAACGATTTTACATGCCGCGTTAGTCACTTTCAGTAACAAGTTTGCGGTGCTTATCTCTGAAGTTACTTATCAGATCTCAATAAAATTACAATGAGACCAAACGAAAATCATATTCACTCAAACAAAAAAAGAATTTTCCAAATCGGTTAAGAATAGATGGAGTTCTGAGGTAACAAACAACCTCTTCCTTTTGGTATAGTCGTTTAATAGTACAACTGTAAAGTAAGTAAGCTTAAAAAGCAATACCCTATCTATTTCACGCATTTCGGTTTTTTGTTCTTTGGAGAACTGCCACAGGCTGTTTATGTTGAATTTGACGACAAAGGTATCAAAAACAACGTCTCTGGAGTAGGAGTCCGAATCGAACCATCATGTACAGAATTCGACGCACTTCGTGGACAGGGTACAATAGAGCGGAAAATGTTACCGTTGATATTATGTTGGGGTGTAACTGTCCATAAATTACAAGGTACTACCTTGGACAAAGCTGTGGTCGACTTAAGTTCACGCATTTTTGCGAAAGGTCAAGCCTATGTAGCATTGAGCCGGGTTAGATCTTTAGATGGACTAGTAATAAGTAGTTTAGACCCCCGGAAACTACTCAATAATCCACATGACATCAACTCTCTAAATGAAATGAGAAGATTACGGAATTTGCCGTCCTTTACTTAACTAAAAAGTGTAAAATAAAACATTAAATTAAAAAATCTAAAAACCCGACTGCGCAAAAAGTGAAGTGTTAAAAAACGAACTGAAAAGAAAAAAACAAGTAAGTCTAGTAGTTTAAGACTTCTGTTTAGGGATATCAAAAAACTATACCATTTAAATTCTTTCTCGGTCGATATACTCATAAAATAAATTATACATTGTTATATGGAATGTGTCCCGACTGTTAAAGTCTCTACATTCCATTCATAGCCATTGCCATTCATAGTCTGTTAGGTGGTACGAAGTTCGCCGGGCCAGCTAGTTTAGGTATAAAAGACACATGTCCAATTGAATTAGACAAGAAGATAAATGAAGCCTTAAGCCCTTTAACATCATGGTTCGCAAGTAATGGCATAATACTAAATGCAGATAAAAGCATTATAATGCACTACCAAACAAGAAAGGTTCTACAACATAAGGTTGATACTAAAGAAAATGTATTTTTAACCGACTTAAAAAAAAGGAGGTTTTTCAATGCGACCGTATATATATATTGTTACATCGTGTCGATAGGTCTCGAAGTTTCGCAACGCTTCTCGCAGTAAACAATAATAACCGTGGGAAACAAAAAAGAAAACTAATTGCGGGCCATAAACCGACCGTCATAAAAGTAACCTTCCTGGAATTCCGACCTTAGTCAATGTACCTAGTTTTGTAGTTAAGATTGAACCTTATTCATAAGTAGTTAGAGATCAAATTAGCATATGTATGGTAAAGTTGTTTACGTAAGATGTTCAAAGGAAAGCCGCCCCTTTTGTTTTTGATTTATTGCTTGTTTGTCTGTTATTTTTATTCTTTATTGATCGAGGATTTTCTAGAATAATTATTGTTTCCTATATAAAGCGTCGCACCGCGGCGTTGAGTTAGTCATACTTTGGAAGCGACAGCGAAAACATCTAAGCGCGGATAGCGACCAAGTGATCGTTAAGTGTTATCAGTGAACTAGTGTTGTGAACTGTGAACAGTGAAATCAGTGATTGTGATTACCAACGACCTCAGAGTGTGTTAACGGACTTTTGATAATTGGGCAAGACGATTTGGACAACTACTGTGGAACATTGTGTAACCTAGTGTTCAGTGGAAATAAACGTTCATCTCATCGGATCTGCCATTTTTATACCACCCCGCACGTAACAATATATTATGTTTGTTCGCGGATAACTTCGTCGTTTATGAACCGATTTTGATTATTCTTTTTTTGTTGGAAAGCAGATATCCCAAGAGTGGTAACATGGTAATGTTATCGAGGTCTGATAAGTATCTCCAGAGATATTGAGATAAACACCTCAAAATTAGTACTGAAAATGAATAGCGCGGCATTGAAGTCGGTTCTTTTTTAGTTTTTAAACGATATTATTAGGATACACGGTTGACTTTACCATAAGAAGCCACACCTCACATATTGACAAACTGTGCAGCGCTAACTATGCCTTGTTCAAACTCAAACCCCTCTTTGATAAAGTGACTTTAATATCAGTGTACTACGCATACTTTCATTCCATCCTAAGTTATGCAATTACTGTTTGGGGAAACTCAACTAATGTGAATGAAGTATTGAAATGTCAAAAAAGGGCCATCAGAATAATAAATGAGCTACGAAAACGATCTTAGTAAATAGTAGATTATACAACATGTTAATAAAAAGGCAATTTAATTCGAGGGACTAAGTTGGATCCCGAGAGCAGCGAAGGATTCTAGATTAGAATCCGCGGAGAGAGGGATACAAGGACCGAGATTAAATTTTTTATTCAAGAGTCGTGTAATCTTCTTTTTACCATTGATTGCGAGAAAATAAATAGTAGAACCTACTTATAGTACCTATTTTTATGTATACGTTATTATGAATGTGTGATAAATGTGGATTATTAACCATTTAAGGTACGGCCACACCGCGGCGTCCTGCGATCGGCGGGCGCGATCTCAGTACTTTTCAATTGTTTTCTGATCACGTTTGGTGTGAACCAGTCGGTACAAATACTACTGCGCTATCTGATCGCCGCCTAGATCACACACGCACAACGCTGCGGTGTGTCCGTACCTTTAGTGCCGGTGAATGTGTGTGTAGAGAAAGAGCACAATCTTGAAAAACATGCTATTTGCGTTCTCACCAAAATTGCACTGAAAATATTCAGTAAAGTTCACATTTTTACTAAGAGTATGATGACCTTGATCAGAAATGTGGCTTTGACTCAACTTTATGACTTGAATTTACAAAATCTTTAATAATTTTTATGCTTTATTCTGGCTGAATACACTAATCGTGTGGAGCAAAATGAAAACAAAAAAAATACCAAAATTGGCGGGATTTTTATTGTTTATTTAATTATATAGCTTCTATAGTACTCGTATATACCTCCATTTAGCCAGCTAGTAGGAACTTTCAGCAAGTTTTATTTATTTTTTGTACATAATCCTAAAGGCTTCGGTCAGGTGGGATTAAATACGGCGTCACTTTTGAACAATTACACTTATTTATTTCACTTTCACTAACCTATTTTTACTTGTGTCTTCGTCCGCTCCACAATATAGACTGCCGTGCACTCCAAACGCATCGCCCGACCGCGTCACCACAATCGAGTGGGGGTACGATCGGCCGAAACTTCCGGTTGCCAGTCACAGAGCAAGTAAATTAGTCAAAACAGCTCTTTAAACATCTTATAAATTGTGGTGATCAAATATGTTGACAATTAGATACCTAATAAAATATAAATAATAATACTTATTTTAAATTAAGTAGATAAGTAATTTTAATGGCACTATTTAATAAATCGTAACACAGAGCAAGTAAATTAGTCAAAACAACACTTTCATTTAATCATCTCATAATAATTGTGTTGATAAATTGTGTTGATTAAATAAGTAGCTAATAAAATTGAAATAATAATCCTTATTCCAAATGAATCAGGTAAGTAATTTACTGACTATATTTATTAAACCTAACAATTCGCATTTCGTGCTTGTTCCAAATTCAAAATGTTTTTATTCACCGAGTGAGTAAAAGAGCGTTTTATTCACTGCTATCGATGAATAAAGTACCCTTTTTTGAGTCGCAATGGTGAAAACAATATTTTATTAAAAACCAGATAATGACAGTTGTATCACAATATATTCACAATAGCCTTATAGAAATGTATTTAGATAAAAATAGTCTGACGAAAAACATGGATATACACAATTATAATTTAAGGAACAAAGATAAACTTTATCTACCTAAAACTAGACTTTAAGTTAGAAAGCAAGGTATCTCTACTAAAATAATAATATATAATAAATCACCCCTAAATATAACCAAACTGACATTACGCAATTTAAACAAACAATTATAATTATTTCTCAATAAATAATCCGTTTTATTCACTGAATTAATTTATGACTTGTACTGTCAATGAATGTTCATTTTTGTATAAAGACGTTGAACAGCTGTAAATGTTTTATATAAATTAATTTATTTGTATGCGAATGATATTATACAATTTAGTCTATTCTTAATTTTGTGATTAATTATATTGTATTGTGACGTACCTAGAATAGCAACACTGTTATATATGGTCAATAAATGCATCTGAATCTGAGTTTTCGAATGCGAATTTTTCAATGGAATGATTGAGAATAACCCTGTAGCTACGAACGGCATCCGGCAGAATGAGAGTGACGTGTGTGTTCTCCTTGCACAGATAACGATTCACTGGTCGTCGTACGAGGTGGTGTGCGTGCTCACGGTGGAGGAGCGGCCGCTGGAGCTGCGCGTGCAGCTGCCGCGCGCCTTCCCGCTGGCCCCGCCGCGCCTGCTGGCCGCCGCGCACACGCCCGCCGCCAACACCAACTGGCTCGTCATGTACCTCGCCTACCAGGTATACTGTGACCCCCCCCTACCTTCCCGCTGGCCCCGCCGCGCCTGCTGGCCGTCGCGCACACGCCCGCCGCCAACACCAACTGGCTCGTCATGTACCTCGCCTACCAGGTATACTGTGACCCCCCCCTACCTTCCCGCTGGCCCCGCCGCGCCTGCTGGCCGTCGCGCACACGCCCGCCGCCAACACCAACTGGCTCGTCATGTACCTCGCCTACCAGGTATACTGTGACCCCCCCCCTACCTTCCCGCTGGCCCCGCCGCGCCTGCAGGCCGCCGCGCACACGCCCGCCGCCAACACCAACTGGCTCGTCATGTACCTCGCCTACCAGGTATACTGTGACCCCCCCCCCCTACCTTCCCGCTGGCCCCGCCGCGCCTGCAGGCCGCCGCGCACACGCCCGCCGCCAACACCAACTGGCTCGTCATGTACCTCGCCTACCAGGTATACTGTGACCCCCCCCCTACCTTCCCGCTGGCCCCGCCGCGCCTACTGGCCGCCGCGCACACGCCCGCCGCCAACACCAACTGGCTCGTCATGTACCTCGCCTACCAGGTATACTGTGACACCCCCCCCCTACCTTCCCGCTGGCCCCGCCGCGCCTGCAGGCCGCCGCGCACACGCCCGCCGCCAACACCAACTGGCTCGTCATGTACCTCGCCTACCAGGTATACTGTGACCCCCCCCCCTACCTTCCCGCTGGCCCCGCCGCGCCTGCAGGCCGCCGCGCACGCCCGCCGCCAACACCAACTGGCTCGTCATGTACCTCGCCTACCAGGTATACTGTGACCCCCCCCCCCCTACCTTCCCGCTGGCCCCGCCGCGCCTGCAGGCCGCCGCGCACACGCCCGCCGCCAACACCAACTGGCTCGTCATGTACCTCGCCTACCAGGTATACTGTGACCCCCCCCCCCCCCTACCTTCCCGCTGGCCCCGCCGCGCCTGCTGGCCGCCGCGCACACGCCCGCCGCCAACACCAACTGGCTCGTCATGTACCTCGCCTACCAGGTATACTGTGACCCCCCCCCCCCTACCTTCCCGCTGGCCGCCGCGCACACGCCCGCCGCCAACACCAACTAGCTCCCCCCCCACTTACATTGATACCGGTGACATGGTGACACGGTGGTGATGTTCCAGAACGGCAGCGTGCTGAACGCGCTGAAGATGTGGGTGGGCGCCGTGAACAGCAAGGTGGAGCGCGCGGCGCAGTGCTACATCTGCTACTGCCGCCTGCACTACGCCAGCGGCCGCCTGCCCGGCGCCTGCTGCCGCCAGTGCCGGAACAAGTTCCACACGGCCTGTCTCGTATGTACACTATACACTACATACACTATACACGACATACACTATACACTACACTATACTACATCTGCTACTGTTACTAAATGGGCCCGCCATAAAGGTTGACCGTTATACTGACCGATTCCATTCCGAAGACGTAGTTAAATGACACAGACCGCTGAAGGGCAGCAGCCGGGGCGAGTTGACTCGCCACAACACCGTCCCTGCTGTATTATTACTGTCATCGTCGGGCCGGCGGCGCGCGTCGACCTGTCCGCTCGCTAACGTCCGCTCACAATGTGAGACCATCTAGATAATAAAGCCTAACCTCAGAGAATGGAGCATTCTCCGGGTCGTCCTAGGCAAGCGCAGGCCTAGTAGATCAGGGCCCCCAGACAACATTCAATTTCCTGTCTTCATTCACGCTAACGCAAGTTCAAAATGTATAGAATGACATTTATGTTTCCGCAACAGAAATGTCATATTCGTACATTTTGAACTTTTTGCTTAGCGTTGTTAGCGTGAATGTAATCAGGAAATTGGATTTTGTCTGGGAACCCAGGACCCAGGCTGCGAGCGTGGTACTTCCTACTCGTAGTGCTGCCTGGCGTCTGCCGACTGACTGTATCTGTATGTTGGGAACCCAGGACCCAGGCTGCGAGCGTGGTACTTCCTACTCGTAGTGCTGCCTGGCGTCTGCCGACTGACTGTATCTGTATGTTGGGAACCCAGGACCCAGGCTGCGAGCGTGGTACTTCCTACTCGTAGTGCTGCCTGGCGTCTGCCGACTGACTGTATCTGTATGTTGGGAACCCAGGACCCAGGCTGCGAGCGTGGTACTTCCTACTCGTAGTGCTGCCTGGCGTCTGCCGACTGACTGTATCTGTATGTTGGGAACCCAGGACCCAGGCTGCGAGCGTGGTACTTCCTACTCGTAGTGCTGCCTGGCGTCTACCGACTGACTGTATTTGTATGTTACAGCGCAAGTGGTTCGCGACCTCCAACAAGTCCAACTGTCCGCTGTGCCGCTCCTCCTTCTAGCGGCCACGCCGGCCGCCCTCTCTCTCTCACTCTGCATGCATCTCTATCTCGTGCTGACGTTTACTATTACAACGATGTATCATTCGAAAGCAAAGCCTTTTGCGCTTTGCTTTCAGCTGCACGACAGAAGTAGACTAGTTTAAATGTTGTGTGGAGTCCACTCACACATGATTACCTCTGACGGTCAGTTGTAGTATAACTGTGTGTGTGTGTGTGTGTGTGTGTATAATATAATATATATATAATATATATATATAATATATATATAATATATTATATATATATATAATATGTATATATATATAACCACAATGTTTTGACCATAGTGCATTAAATGTATGTTTGCTTAGCGTTATTTTTTTAAAATTATATATCATATAGGCTAACGTTTGACCGTTACCTCACCTGTTGGTAAGTGATGATTTAGATTTGATTATGATATATCTGTGAACGGACTACATCGCGACACACGTGCTGTGTAGCGTTGTCGATACTTTGGATTGGAGCGACATCGATATACTTTCGGTCTATAGTCGACGATATAATCGTTTCAACGCATATGAAGCCCTTCACTAGCTGTAACGATTTCCCGTTGTCCAGTATCGGCCGGTAATGTCGTACTCTCACCTTCGTAAAATTGTATAGTGTCCAGATCATTTTTGTAACTGTCATACAATGTAAAGATTACGTTGAAATATTTTTCACATTTTATAAACGTTGTGTATATTTGTAAGTAATACATAGAAATAGAATATTACAAATATTGGGACTTTAGTACAGTGTCAGTCGATTCTTGGGCCGACTCCGCCGAGGTCGAGTTCGTGTAAGTGTAATGTGTATCATTTCCAAGCAATAAGAGGTCATCACGCAGCGTTGCCGGCACACACGTGTTGTCGTAAAACAGAAGTGTTCCTGTAACAACACGTCGACCGGCGCTGCAGAGTGTCGAGGGTCAGTGGTGTCTGGACGAGCAGTACAAAATGTAAAGGTGCATTCGTAACTAGTAGACGCCTGTAAATAGATCGTTATTGTTATTTATTATCGCGATTTGTTTCTCAATAAAACGACATTACTTTGGGATACTGTTCTTTATTACGCACCTCTTAGTTTAAGATAACTCCTTATTAGATATGATATTTAAATGTTTTCTTAAGATTAGGATCTGATATCCATCAAGCCGTGGAACGTTGCCGAGTCAATACGCAAACATATTATATTGGTCGGTGTCTCGGTGCGAGCACTTCTTCGACGACTCTCGTGGCACTGGTGTGGATGTTAGATAGCTTCCATGTGTTTCACTAAATACGAGAAACATCTCCTACAAGTCGGATACCTACTGAAGTCGCTCACAGAACAACTAAGAGCTTTTTATCCCGCAACATAATTATTCTAAAATAAGTTAATAGTTACGGTCAGCACTATATAGATTGGCAATACATTTGCAAATTGGTACCCAAACATTTTTGGACTTATTTTAAATCTATAAAATCCTACTTGGCGACATTATTTACGCGAACTCCTGTTAATGAAATATATCACTAATAAATAAAGAGGGTGCGTAGAAAGCTAAGCGTTGGAAGTGATACTTTATTCGATTTATTTCTCAAAATCACAATATTTTTTTTACAACATCTGTTGAACTTTAGCGAATAAGTCTTCGTAGTTAAGTTACGCCGTTCTACAAGAGAGGGCGTTTATAAATACAAAATATAACATTACGCTTACGTCACTACCGCTGCCTTCGGACAGTTCGGACCATGACGTGAAGTTTTACCTCAGTGCGTCTAAACAAGTTTAACTTATAAAATACTAATAATAATCCCTATCACCAAAGGTCAAAGCATCTTATTGGCATTCTATATCGCGCGGACTTTAATGTAAGGGCAGCGGGAGAGAGAAGTCGTGCGGCCGCTCAGTCACCGGCACAGTGCTGCAGAGTGCACAGTACACAACTATCGGTGCTGCAGCTGGCGCGTGATCCAGTCGATGTCCTCGTAGAAGCGCGGGTCGGCGACGCGCAGCGCCGCGCGCTTGTACACGAAGTAGTACCACGGGGACACTGCAATGTCACATCACACCGTTATATTCATTACATCTAGTACCAGTCAAACTGTTTCGCGTTCCAAAACTATAATTATTTTCATAGCACAGTGTGACCTAAAACCGCATTTTACGCACGATTTTCTGTGACTTTAAATAGTCGTTTATTGCACGACGATTAGCACCCTCGCTGCGCTCGGGTGCCAACTTCACGCCGTGCATTATCTATTTGACGGAAAAGCGTAGCAAGCGTAAAGTGCGGGTTTATGTCACAATGACAGCTATAAAATAATATACGATACTCGTGACTTAAGTGTCTATTATTGCACTTAAGTAAGGCGTAACACCCTTGCTGCGCTCGGGTGCTAACTTCACGCCGTGCAATTATTTTATTTTATTTTTACTTATATGGAAAACAAACAGCTTTAAACTTAGATTTACGAAACAAATTGATAGATCAAGTAGCCTTAATTAGTTTTCACTTATAGGTACACATTAACATAATGTAAACATATGTGGATGTTAAACAATATAAAACTAGGAGTGAGAGAAAATAATAATAAAAATGATGATAAAGTATAGTTATGTAGCAGTAAAATATAAAAGAGTTTAATTTTTTTGAATCAATGAATTAATTACTTATTATTAGAGCCATATAAATTATTCAGTTATTTGCATTAGAGTAGATAGGTTGGAAGAAGTGTTAGTGTATTACTTGCTTTTAAAATATAAATTGTTTATAATATTCTTGAATGTGAAAGGTCTCATCGTAAAAAGGTCTACCAATTTTGAGTAGTGAAGATTGAACAATTTAGTTGTACGAATGAAATACGAGTTCCGGCGATAGTTCGTTGAGCATGGAGAATGATAAAGTTTGAGTTCGTTACGACGACTGACAGCTTTTATAGGAATGACAAATTTGATTTCGGCTAGAAGGGATGAGCAATCTATAGAATTAGACAAAATATTACTGAGAAGTGTGAGATCGGCCGCTTCTCTTCTTTTATCAAGTGGTAGAAAATGGTGATGTTTACAGCTAAAAGTATAATCTGGACTATATATATATAATAGACTACTTAAGTCACATGTATCGTAATATACTAATACATACAATTTATGCTGATACCTTTAGACCTTGTCCAGAAAGGGCGAATTCGCCGCGATCTCTCGCTCGTAATACGAGCGACAGTTGGAAGCGTATGAACGCGCGAGCATTTTACGATTCCGTGTCAAAATGAAGGCGGTCTGAAGTTCGCGCCTAAACTGGACGCAAAGAGGCGTCTCTAGTATCTCAGCTCGCGTGTGTATCAAGTATCTCAGCTCGCGTGTGTATCAAGTATCTCAGCTCGCGTGTGTATCAAGTATCTCAGCTCGCGTTTGTATCAAGTATCTCAGCTCGCGTGTGTATCAAGCGCGAGTCGAGAGTCTGAAAAAGCGTGGACGGAATATTAAATTTAAATTTTCCGTCTACGGGCGAAGTGCATGCGTATTACGCGCGTATTTAGAATTCGCGCGATGCTTGTGCGCGTATTATTTAACGTGAAAGGTTTCGCGGCGAATTCGAACTTTCTGGACAAGCTCTTATACTTAAGTTTATAATTAGGTTTTAGACAATTGTCTCATACTTATTAAATAAACTGTCCAAGTGCAAGTCGGACTCGCACTCGTAGTGTTCCGTACCACAATACAGTATTTTATAAGATCGAGAAAAAAATACCACTATCATTTTTCACCAGCAAAAAATAATAATTAATAAACATTAATAACACACATCAATAAACTTATAACGCCATCTAACGTCTAACAAAGGTGTCAGGGATCGACATTTTAATATAACGCCATCTATGGGGCGTTTATCTAACTAAGCGTACATAGATGGCGTGAAATGCCGAAAAAAACACGTTTCTTGTATGGGGACCCTCTGTTATTTTTAACTTTATTATGTTTTTAGTATTTGTTGTTATAGCGGCAACAGAAATACATCATCTGTGAAAATTTCAACTGTCTAACTATCACGGTTCATGAGATACAGACTGGTGACAGACAGACAGAAGGACAGCGGAGTCTTAGTAATAGGGTCCCGTTTTACCCTTTGGGTACGGAACCCTAAAAAGGTATCAAACGGCATAATGTAGTACATATATAGGCCTCTCGGTTTAGACATTTAAGCCGGCTTTTCACTATGGGATATAATTTAATTTATATTATATCTTGTGATATACAATTGTATCGCTCGTCATACATATTATATGAGACCGTTTACACCATGCTATAATATATATTACATCCCAAGCTATAATAGTAGTTTATGCAACTATCATATAATACCCGTGTTATATGCAGTTGCATACACTACTTTATCTTCACTAATGCAATTAATCAAACAACAAGAGTAAAAGCTGACAATAGTTTATTTATAATAATTGTTCAAATTTTGGATGGTACAATTTTGAAAGTTAAAATGCCAAAAAGTTATTATATTCTTTTTCATATAATTTTCTAGATTTTTCTGGCAAAAGATTGTGAGTTACTTTTTTTGCCAATTCTAGAATATCCGGAGGCGTACAAATATCATCGTCGCTATCCATTTTTAACTTTTAATTTGTATTTTAAAAACAAAACACATTGCGAAACATTAAATTCACGCGTACGTGTATTGTCAGTGAACTTGCCGCCATTAAAATCTAACCAATGAGAGCGCAGCTGCGCGCGCAGGGCCAATCAGGAGCGAGCGCGCGCTGTTCTTTTTTTATTTAATTGGCACAAGATCTTACCAAAGAGTTTTGTGTATGTAAGTTTAGTAGTTTCGACGAAGTTTTCACGTATAACCCAACTGTTTTCAAAAGCCAGCCTAATATCAAAATTTTATACAACTTGTATGAGGATTTTGACATAAGGCTCGCCAGGTTAATTGGTCGCGTTTTATTGATGTTATAATGAGATTTTACGACATCGATGTGGATATTATACCATCATGTGAAATTGCTTAAATTGAGTGTTTTGTTATCTGCGCTATAACAGTAGTAATTATAAGTCAAGTATTGGAAACATAAGTAGAATGTTATAACATTAGTATAGATAAATATTATTTCGACCGACTGAGCGATATTTGAAGGTTTATATTTTACCTCACCTCCCCGCACACCGCACCTCCCCCTGCCTCGCCCACAGACTTTTTTGTTGTTTTTTATTTTTATTATGGCTCCACACAATGAGTGTATTTAGCCCAGTGTTTGAATGAAACCATAGACAACCGAAAGTGAACTATATACAGTGTGGAAATTAAACTCAGGCCCTGGAGGGAAACTACTTTAAATCCTTAAGCTAGCTCATTTTACTTAAAGGAGACATTCCTTTATATTTGAAAAGAAACAAATCTGCATTAAAAGATTTTTTAAAACTCGCTTGCTTAGCCCGGGACTCGAACCAACTAAAATTAAAAAAAATAAACACTCTTTATTTTATTATACTAATCGGTAGTATTAATAGTCAGGATAAAGTTTCTCTAAAAAATGTTTGGTTACTGTTCACTTTTAACAAGTAAAAGACACGTAACAGTTCTGCTATCTCTCCAACACTCAAAGACTTCGTATGAAGTACACGCTTGCTAATTTATCGTTAAGTACCTTGTTGAAATCTTCGATAAGAAAATTGTTCAATGGTGGTAATAACTGTATGCACATTTCCTTCTTACATGATCCGAGGCGTTCAGTGGAGAAGTTTAAAAATGGAACGTTTGACTTTGTTTGCAATGCGGGACAATAATTTTAAAATTCGAACGATTTTTATCAACAGATTTTATTTAAGTAGTGTTGCTTTCCTTACGTAATTAAATTATCTCATAATGGCGTATTAGAAGCTCATAGAAGCTTACTTTGTTTGCAACAAGAGCTACGATTTAGCTCTGCAGTGGTATCGCGAGAAGTATCCAGACAGAGAACTACCATCTAGAAAAGTTTTGTCTCGAATTGTGAATAATTTACTGACCGTTGGAAGTTTTAAAAAGAAGACTGGACGCCCACAGCAACAAAATTTGGACTATAGCGATGTTGAGTTAAACATTTTGACATACTTCGAGTGTTACCCGAAGGCTTCAAGCAGGGAAGCTGCTCAAGAGATAGGCATCAACCATACTAGTATACTTAAAGTTCTGAAAAAATACAAATACAAATGTTATCGTGATGGGCGATTGGTGCAGAAACTACATCCCGGAGATAGTGACAGGAGATTACAGTTTTGTGAAAATATTCAAACAGAAATAGCCCGCAACCCAAATTTCTTGGACTGTATTGTATGGTCTGACGAAACAAATTTTAGTAATAATGGAATGTATAACAGACATAACAATCATTATTGGTCTCGTCAAAATCCATTCCGTGTCCGTGAAACGAACAATCAAGTCAGATTTTCGTTTAATGTTTGGTGTGGAATCAAAAGTAACAACATGGTTGTTTTGATGCACATTTACGAAGTACATCTGAATGCAGCAAAATACATTGAAATATTGGAGCTTTTACAAAATCAATTAAACCTTCTGCCAGAAGAGGAACGAAATAATATCATTTTTCAACAAGATGGTGCACCTGCCCACAACAGCAGAATTGCCAGGGCATACCTTAATGAAAATTTCAATGCCTGGATAGGTACAAACGGGACGATTAGATGGCCTGCAAGAAGTCCAGACCTGACGCCCATGGACTTCTTTTTATGGGGTCATGTAAAAAATGTTGTTTATGAAACTTGCTATGAAACCGTTCAAGAGCTAAGGATTGCGATAGAAAATGTTATTAGGGGCATACACCACAACACTTTGCTGAAGGCTACAAGAAATGAATTTCAACGGCGACTAATGTTGTGTAGCCGGAACGACGGGGCTCATTTCGAACAATTTATCAGTTAAATAATTTAAGTGTTACAAAATTGATAGTAAAATAAAGTTGATGTTAGATTTAACGATTATTTTTATTTTTAAGACCTAATGTTTGTTAGAGAAACTTTATCCTGAATATTAATACTACCGATTAGTATATTAAAATAAAGAGTGTTTATTTTTTTTAATTTTAGTTGGTTCGAGTCCCGGGCGAAGCAAGCGAGTTTTAAAAAATCTTCTAATGCAGATTTGTTTCTATTCAAAAATAAAGGAATGTCTCCTTTAAGTAAAATGAGCTAGCTTAAGGATTTAAAGTAGTTTCCCTCCAGGGCCTGAGTTTAATTTCCACACTGTATATCTTACAATATGAACAGCAATCGCGGGATATTATATGTAGCACAAAATGTAATTTACATTATATCCCATAGTAAAAAGCCGGCTATAGCTTGAAGCCTAGGAAAGATTCTGTGAGTGTTTTTATCACACAACACAGGAAGAAGAGCATTCATAAAAAGAGAGGTCGCGGCTCGCCTGATTGTGACGTCACTGACTGCTATACTGAATGTGTAATTGTAAGAGAAGGATAGCTGGGAATAGTGGGTGTGTGCCAGTGTGGTGTGGTGGTGTGACTCACAGCATCGATGCAGCGTGAAGAGTAGCACGAGGTGCAGCGCGGGCGGCGCGTGCGGCGCGTGTGCGGCGTGCAGCAGCCAGGCGGCGTGCAGGGCCGCGCTGCACGCCGCGTACGCCGCGCACGCCGCGCCCAGCGAACGGAACTTGCGGATCAGCACCTCCACTAGCCCCGCCTGAGGAGGGACATCATCTACATACAGTTACAGCTAAATAAAGGGAAACCGCATTTCAGTTAGTTAGTTCAGTAGAAAGACGGGGCTCGTTTACTAGCGCCATCTATGTCATTTTGCCGAAAGTAATTAGATAGATGGCGTTTAAAAACACGTTTTTTGTATGTGGACCCCCTTTAATTTTTAACTTTATTTTGTTTTTAGTATTTGTTGTTCTAGCGGCAACAGAAATACACCATCTGTGAAAATTTCAACTGTCTAACTATCACTGTTAATGAGCTATATCCTGGTGACAGACAGACAGACAGATAGACAGACGGACAGCGGAGTCTTAGTAATAGGGTCCCGTTTTACCCTTTGGGTACGGAACCCTAAAAAGAGCAAACGGTCGCATAGTCTTACGCTGATTTCCTGGCAGAATGGGAAGTGCCCGGTATGGATGCTACGTGTGAGCACATTCGTATCCTGTCACATTCTTACTACCCAACAGGCTGCCGGAGCTGGTGCATAAATGGCCGCAACGGTAAACATCAGAAGTACGCCTGGCTGGAATAGCGTACGATTTCATCCCGTTCGCTGACGAAACAGCGTGACCTTGGGGATCTGAGGCTAAGACATTTCTATAGGACTTGTGACAACGTTTGCGTGAGATGGACCACGATCCCCGATCCGCGAGATTGGTATCTTATCTAGCAAACCCTGGTCATTCAGGGTGTTAATGTCGCTAGTGTAATGGGCTCTTTTGGTGTGGGTTAGGCACGGGCACTTTAATAATATGGCCGAGATCCCTCCCGTGCCAAACGCCTAACTGAATTTATAGTCATAGATTTTTTTTTTATTGTTTTAATGAATAAATATTTAAGTAGGTACCTAGGTTTTTGATAATGACTTTTAATTTTTGATGACTAAAGTTTTGTAAAATTTAATTTTTATTTTCATTTTAAAACTGTAGTTAGGTACCTAAGTATTTAAAATGTTTGAAGAAAAATGTAAATGATTATCTACCTGAAATAGATATGTAGAGAAGAATGTCATCAGCATTGTGGTGATTGAGAGCACCAGAAACAAGTCTTGAAATCTGAAAGTTAGAAAATTAATGTAACTAAGCACCTTGTACATACACTTGATATTTTAAATAACATTGCGCACTAAAAGAACTGGTATGTGTTTAAGAACTTACATAAAAAGTACGAGCAGACCATCACGGCTTCTAGGAAATAAACTTGCACAGTTAAATATTAAGTCACATAGTACAAACGATAGTTGAAAAAATAAGCACAGACTGTACCGCGGCGTCGATAGCTTCATGACTCAGTTTAATTATGGTTTCTTTAGTTACTACGTATACAATAAATTACATTGCGTTTGTCTAGTATTCATTTTTGGAAAAAATGTTTGTTGTGTCTTGTGAAGTTGTGATCAAAGAGAATATAAATACTACGTTGTGATAACGTTGTGATATAAATTGAAATAGGCCGCAAAAATCGATAGGCAATGACGTCATTATTCTTTTTTAATTTTATGGATTCACACGAATAGTGTATTTAGCCAGTGTCAAGTATAATTTTTTTTTATGTTTTTGTGAATTTAAGTCCTAAAGATAGGTCTAAGTCAAATTTCAGGTCAGGTTTCAAGTCAGTCTAGTCCAAGTCATACCCTCAATAAAGATGTGGACTTTATTGAAGATTTTAGTGGAATTTTGGTGAGAACGCAAATAGCATGTTATTCAACATTGTATGTGAGTGTGCTGTTTCCGTACACTCGCACACATTCACTTGCACTTAATGGTGAATAATACAGATTTCGTAGAGACCAAATTTATTACAGGCGGAACAGCACAAGTTTTAAGAAAAAATACAATGACAGTACACACACTTTTTTACGTTCCCGCCAAAGGCAAAACTCCACAGAATTTGTTTCTCTATTATTCTTTAAAAACAACCTCTAAAAAAAGAACTCTGTCTCTGACACTCTGTGCCTGTGGAAATTTTTAATCGTAGATAGAGTATATTAAAATAGACCTGGCATTAATATAACAATAATAATATGAGAAGGATAAAACTATACAATCACTGGTATGAGATAATGAGATTGACAACAATGTTTTATCTTCTCTGCATACGCGATTTTATTGTTTGGAGCTCGCTCAGGCTCCCAGTTCTAGTGCGCCCATTAGCTTTCGACCGATGTCATGTATGACACGACAAAATTACGTTGTTACGCAAGGAAGCTGCCTGCCCGCAAGAAAGCTGCCTGTCCCCGGCACTCTACGCCGTCTACACAGATGACATCCCGGTCCTAGAAGAGGTATCGTCCGGTCGTATCTTCGATCTGGAGAAATGGGAGTCACACTGGCGCTCGGCGCTTACGACAGCGCCTATTTTGCCTCGTCCACAAATGCTACCATATCCACAAGCAGAATACAGCGGGTGTTAAACCTTCTGCCAGTTTAAGTAGATTTTTAGGCAGATAAGTGGCGCTTGGCTGTCAATATGGGAAAGACAGCCGCGCTACTTACCGGCACACAGCGTATTCTGCCCCCTCCACTGCAACTTCGAGGTGAAGATATCCGATGGGAAAAGTCGGTTAAGTAGCTCGGAATCCACATCGACCGGTCTTTAAGAATGGGGCCACAGGTGGTCCACTCCGTGAACCAGGTCAAGGCGGCTAGAGACATGTTAAGACCGGTCCTGAACTCGAAGTTGCCACTCAAAACCAAGATTGGTATATATAAGACGTATGTGCGAACACGTCTCACATACGCTGCACCATCGTGATTTGCATTATGTTCTAATACAAACAAGCACAGTTTGCAAGTTGTAAAAAACGTCGCCCTGCAGATGTGCACAGGAGCCGGCCGTTACGTACACAATGACGTGATAGCCCGAGACGTCAAGATCGAGTCCCTGGAGAAGTTTGTTGTCCGGCTAGCGTGCGGCATGTACGACCGCGCAGACAACGGGCCGCACTCGCATCTTTGGAACATTGCGCCACTTCACGCCCGACCACTTGACATAACGGCCAGGCGTGCACTCCCTCGAGACATCATCCCGCCGACACCCGTCAGTGGGTGAGAGCCAATGGGTGCACTAGAACTTGGTGCTAGTGCTGGAGCTAGTTTGTTACATATGCAGAGAAGGATAAAAAATTGTTGTTCATCTCGCTCTCTCATACTAGTAATTGTATAGTTTTATCCTTCTCATATTATCATTTTTATTATATTAAGGACAAGTCTGTTTTAATTTAGTCAATGGCCTATATAGATTACTTTTCCTTTATAGATAACTCTGTTAGTTTTTACTTAGATCTCTGACTCATATAGTAATCTGCATAGATGAAGTATATATATGTAGAGAGAACATTAGCGCATGCAAAGAAATAGCTATAAAGATATAACCCGACTAAAATTATGAACACGTGATACATATGCCAACTATAAGAAAAAAATTGTTTAAATTAAAAAAAAAAAATGTTTTGACAATTGTATTAATAAAGATTTAGTGTTTAAATCTTTACCATAAACTATAATATAAAATGAACAACGTAATTTGGTTGGGTCATACAGACAGCGGGTGAGAGCCAAATGCCAATGGATGCACTAGAACTTGATTCCATACTAGTGATTATATAGTTTTATCCTTCTCATATTGTTATTGTAATTAAAAGCCACATCCATTTAATACTCCATCCACGGTAATCTGTGAGTTTTGTCATCTGTGACTTAGATTGGATTGGATGAATAGTAATCTGTGCTGAGTGCATTCTCTGACACATATAGTAATCTGTGGAGTGCATTGCTTCCTAGGATGATGGATTATAACGGATGGCGTCAAAACTTTGGCAGCATGTCCATTTTCTGTTTGTGTTAGTGTCTAGAACTGCTAGAGTGTGCCTGAGTAGAGAAGTGATCACTAGTGTAGAACATATCATTAAAAAGGTGAAAAATGTAGAAAACTAAAACTTATGTAAAAAGAAAACAATTTATGTGATAAAATACGTAGTTACTTTATTGAACTTATGGAAATTAGTTATTGATAAAAAATGCTACAGTACTTAACTGTAATTAGGCAACCTTAAATCTGGCGGTATAGATTTCTTAGATTTTCTTAAACACAAATCTTAAATGTTTTTGCCTTTTCAATACGTCAATTAAATATTACAAATTTGAGCTACAAAGCTATATATACTTCTATACTAATATTATGAAGAGGTAACATGTATGTTTGTATTGAGTTAGCTCAAAAACTACTGGACTACAGGACTATTATTTTTTTCTCTCATATATAAATCTGTATATGGTCTTTTAGAATGAACATAGGCTATATATTATCCTGTTTAAAAGATAGGTATATTCGTGAAGACCTATTTTGGAACTTAAGTCGCCAATAAAACGGTCGAGAAAACACGTTTTTTACGAAAGATGATTAATCTGAAAAAGATGTAAGAAAGTATGTATCGAAGAGTGGTACAACATAATAAGACCTACAAAAAAGTCCGCGATAACATATGTCTATCGCACAGACTCACAGTAACTATTTTAATCTTTATTTTTTAATAAAAAAATGTTACAGAACTTTCAAGGCTATTTTCTTCTATACAGTATTAATCCTTATTTGAATAATTACGCTAATTATCTTAGCCCAATATCATAGATTAAAATTGTACTTTACAGTATATAATTTATATGAAAATACTAGAAGAGCCCCGCGGCTTCGGTCACGTTAAAGACTTCTTTTATTTACTTAAAACTTTTATTTTCTGAAACCTTTCTATCATAAAAGACATCAAAGAAGTAAAAGCCAAATCGGTTCACCGGTTTTCAAGTTATTGCGTGACTAAGGGAAATAGGGATTCATATTTATAAAACCCAAAAAACCATATTGACTGTCAGACTTTTTTACCAACCCCTTGCAAAAATCTTTCAACACGTATTTACTTATTTATTTATAGAAGTACTTACGTAAATCTATAAGTTTTTATATATATAATTATAAATAATAAGTAATATCCGCGGGGAATTTTTAGAAAATGCTTTCTCAGCGGCAACCTACGTCATATCAACTATCTGCATTTTAAATTTCAGCGCAATCCAAAACAGTATTGATTTTCAGACTTTGTTACCCCACTGCACCCTCTTAGGGTGGCATTTTGAAAAAGCCTGAAACTCGTATTTACTTATTTATTTACAGAAGTACAGTTTGTGTGAATTGTCGAATAAAATGACTATCCAAACTGTACGGTCCGCACACCCTGGCTTGGTGATATTCTAAGTAATCTAATAATCAGTAAAACTCTGAGATAAATTTTAACTGATATATTAAAGAAAACTTATGATATTGATGAAGTGATAATGAGACGCGAGGTATGATCGATTACCGAACGCGAACTGATTCGCTGCTAATGATTGCTGGCGATCGACGTGATTAAAGTGCTTGTAGCACACAAATTAAGTAGGACAGTGTACGTGCTCGTACATCCTCCCGGGCCAGAAATTGAGGATGGGATGCTATCAACATTGATAGGTGAATGACGTGAGTATTACAAGGTGATAGAACAATATGTTTTCTTAAAATTAGATGATTGTCTTTGATTGCTATGATAGGATTAGACGTATTATTTAAAAAAATTATAAAGTACGATCAACTTTCTTGATATTGAATAATACGGGTGAATTAGCTTTGTTTGAGAAACGCGCATTACACGAATTGTCTTCTACCTCGCTACCAACACAGCACTGATTCACTGCACTCTCACTGACACATCTAACCGTAGTAGGAGGCTTGAAGCTAGTTTCTCTAAGCTCTATGTCTGCTGCACGCGCTGGCGGAGACGGCGCCGCCGCGGGCGCACCCGGCGACGCTGCTCGCGCCCGCCGGCGGCGCCAAACCAGGACCCCGATCCCGATGACGGCCGTAAAAAACAACAAATAGATGACGACGTAGTGATGAACGTCATGATATGATACTTGATCTGTCATCACTCCAGCGGATGCGCTTTCTTTCAGTTGCTTTATCTGACTGTCGATTTTTTCAAAATACTGTTGATTTTCTGAGTATATCGATTGATTTTCGACTGTTGAGGCTGGCATTGAAAAGTTTAGAAGGTTATTTATTGGAGGAATTGCGATTTTGATAACGTCGGCTTCCTCTTGTAAAGTGTTTGACTGAGTTTTGTGAGCATAAATTGTAATAAAGTTTGTTTTGATAATGCATTCATCGCTTATTTTAATAATTCCATTCTTATGTAATTGTTCAGTGGTAATCTGATGCTCACATATGATACGTACAGAGCAATGATCGCAACATGAATACAAAAACGTATTTTCCGTACTCAGCGCATTCCAAGAATCTATACAGGGTGACGTCATAGTTTGACATTGATTTGGAAACTGACTTGGGACACACAGCTTTTCTTCTGATTTCATTTGATGCATTGGCTGTTTTAAAGGACATAAATGAGAGCCCTGATCGAACTCGACACAATTTTGTAAGTCTCTCTCAGTGACGGGTACATAAGAGTCCTTCTGTAGATTAACTGCAACGTAATCTGATATTGGTACAAAGCTGGTTATTTTATTCTCAATTTGCTGTGGGATTGGTATAAGTTTGTAAAGTTCGAAGTTATCTCTGCTCACTAAAGGTATTCTTATCTCATATATGATGAACTTATTCGAAGCTCTTGCCTTCACGGAGAGAAGGTGGTACATCTTGGATACATCTGACTGAAGGTTAGACAAGGGCAATGTCAAGTCTCTTGATAAGGATCCAGTGATAATGTTTATCTCGTCTCGTAATTGCTCTGGAGTAAGGAGATGAAAGTTGAACTTACCAGCGTAGACGTTTGTTAACGAATCGATAATAGTTTTTTGAAGGCTTATTAAGTTCGCTAGTAAGCCGTGTGCAATAACTGATGACAAAGTGAAGTCACATGAATTTGATATTAGTTGTAGGTTATCAATCTGTTGTTTCAGTGATGTTTCTATATTGTTCAAATGCTGGTTGAAAAGCTTACTTTGTTTATCTATAGAAGTTTCCACTCTTTTGATAAGATTAAATTCTCCCTCGACTACTGAAGTCTGATTCTTCCACAGTGACGCTAAATGTTTTTCATTCAGTCTGATGGTCCCAATGTCTAGTTCGTACTGCTAGGCTATTCTGTAAGCTATCTCGACAGCGGAATCCGCGTTGAGATTTGACTTTCGTATTACGAAATTCAACCGTATTACGAACTTGATACGATTGAATTTCGTAGTACGAAATTCGAATCTCACCGCGGATTCCGCTGTCGAGATAGCTTACAGAATAGCCTAGCTGTTCAGCGAAATCCTGATCGAGTACGCCGAATAGTTTGTTTGCTACGATCCCGACACCGTTGATAAGGCCGCGCGGTAGTCGCGTGCGCGCGCTCCGTGTGAACTGCTTACCGAGCAAAATACTATTGTAATGCTCGAGTTCATTAAGCCCATGATGTAATTGGAGAAGTATTATATCACATTGTGATATCTTTTTATTATATTGATTGTTACATACACCGTCTAAATGATTTATATATTTTTCAAGTAGTTTCGTGCTTTGCCAATAAGGGGTCATGTCGTAGTAAATTACTAGCTTCCATTGATCTCGTTCCAGGTGAATATTAGTGATTCGATCGAAGTAAAATCCTTGGCTGTTATTTAGTTTTGATATTTCATATTTGCTATGTACGGGCGTTGCCAACATAAATAGAAATATGAATAGCATGTAGGCAATACTATACAGACTTGGACTGGTTTTCGTCGAACGATGTATAACCGAGGAGGATATTTTTTCTTGTTTCTGTTGAAACTGACTGTCTTGCTCGACTGTCTTGCTGTCGTTTACTGGTAACTTGGAGACTTTAGTAATTGGTCTTTTTATCTCACCACTCTTGGTTTTTAGGCTGACCACGCGTACGTAGCCATCTTTGCCTGGATGTAATGCTACAATTCTTCCTAAGGCCCATTTTCCTGAAGGAAGATTGGCGTCGTTAATGATGACGACGTCATTGATATTGAGATTTTCTTTACATTGACGCCACTTGCTGCGCGCTGACAGCTGGCATAGATACTCTGATTGCCACTTCTTCCACACATCTTCAAATATTTTTTGAGTGAGTTGCCATCTAGTTCTCTGATCTCTTTCAGTTTCACAGATTGTTAAAGTGGGACCACTAGCTAGAAAGTGAGCTGGAGTCAGATAATCTAAGTCTTCGGGGTCCTCAGTTAACTGACACAAAGGTCTTGTGTTTAAACAAGCTTCTAACTGAGCTAGCAAGGTAGAGTATTCCTCGAAAGTCAACTTCTGTTCGCCGACGACTCTCTTTAGGTGATATTTGAGGCTCTTCACTGCTGCCTCCCAGAGACCTCCTGCGCTAGGCCATCCTGGAGCGTTGAAGTGGCACTGGATTTTCATATCCGTGATTGATTTATAAAAATTGCAGTCCAATGTTGCTTGAAGATCTAGATATTCTCTGTTGAGAATCTTATTTGCGCCTACGAAGTTTGTACCATTATCACTATAAATATCATTAGGAGCTCCTCTTCGAGCAACCATTCTACGTAAAGCTGCTAAAAATGAGGCTGAGGATAGGTCAGACACCAGTTCAAGGTGCACAGCCTTGGTCACCATACACACAAATACCGCTATATAGCCCTTACTTGATTTTATACCTCGTCCTTTACTTGACTTGACGTCCACAAATCCAGTGAAGTCGACACCTGTTTTTTGGAAAGGTCTGCTACACGTGGTTCGAGGAGCAGGTAAGTCACCCATAATCTGTTCCTGTTTAACAGGGTCGTGACGTCTGCATTTGACGCACCCTCGCAGTTGTTTCTTTACAGTTTTACTCCCTCCTACGATCCAATATCTCTTTCTTAAAAATGCTAATGTAAGTCTAGCGCCACCGTGATATGAAGCTTTATGAGATTGATCGATTAAAAGCTCTGCTAAGCGACTAGACCCTGATATGATAATCGGATGTTTCATGTCGTGAGGTAAGCTTGTATTTTTGAGCCGTCCGCCTACTCGAATGATTCCATTTTCATCGATAAATGGATTCAACTGTGATAATTTGCTCTTAGGGTGTACCTGGTTGTTCCCATTGATACTTTTTATTTCTTTTGAATAGTCAAAAAGCTGGGCTTGTCTGATAATTATATTTTCTGAATTGTTTAGTTCTGATATTGATAGGTAAGCCAGTTTGTTGTCACACTTTTTGATAAATCTGAACATCCATGATACAATTCGAATAACTTTGTTAATAGAACTATGATTCGAAAGCAGTTGATAAATTATACTCTTATCCAAATCTTGTTCAGTGACAATTTTTACATGACAAACTTTCTTCATTTCCTGATCGGTGATAAATTCAGGCTGTCCGCATTGTCCATCGAAGTTTGGTAGCCAGGATGGTCCCTGCCACCACAAGCTATGCTTAGCTAATTGTGAGGCTGTTAATCCACGGCTGGCACAGTCCGCCGGGTTTTCCTCTGATTTAACATAACGCCAACATTTGCGACGAAGGTCTTCCACCGTGCTGCATCCCCATTGAGCCATCCTAGGACAATCATAGAATCGGACCATCCGTACGTTTTTATTTCGTGAGTACTCAAGCACTGTTGTACTTTACGCACTAACTTTGATAGAAGATGAGCAGCGCTTAACTCCAACCGAGGAAGAGTGATGTTTTTTCCACATGGCACGATCCTTGTTTTAGCGACCAATAATGTTACAATAGGCTGTTTACCTCGATTTATTTTACAATAAATAACGCAAGCGTAGGCTTTTATCGATGCGTCACAAAAACCGTGTAACTCAATGACGTCACGTTCCTTTGTTGATAGCCACCTCGGTACTTGCAGTTTATTTATGTTTTCGATGTCATTCTTGACAGAGATCCATTCTGATAAAATGTTCTCTGGTAGTGGGTCATCCCATTTGATTGCGGCTAACCATACCATTTGGAATATTATTTTAAATTTAGTCGATATCGGTGCCAACCAACCGAGCGGATCAAATAATTTTGATATTGCTGATAAAAGTGATCGTTTTGTTTCCTGCTCAGTAGTAGGTACAATCTTTGATTGGAACATAAAAATGTCCTGCTGATGATTCCAGCTAAGCCCCAGTGTTTTAGATGTTTCCAATAGTTTGAAATCAAAGCTTTCTTGCTCAGAATTATTTTTGCTGGATTCTGATAACTCCGGGACATTTGATTTCCATTTTCTTAGGTTGAAACCAGCCGATTTTAATAGACTGATAAGATCTTCACGCAATTGTTTTGCTGTTGATATCTGATGAGATCCATGAACTAGGTCATCCATGTAAAATGAATTTTCAAGAACATCGGCTGCATTCTGATAATTTGACCTCTCATCTGATGCTAATTGCCGAAGGGTCATCATTACTAAGAAAGGGGCAGCTTTAGTGCCATATGTCACTGTCGTCAGCTGCCATTCTTTGATAAATTGATTTTCTGAATCTCGCCAGATGATTTTTTGTAGTTTTTGATCTAGTGGATTAACAAAAATATGTCGGAACATCTTTTCAATGTCTGCAGTGTAAGCGAATTGATATTGTCGCCATTTGATGATGAGAGACTGCAGGTCTTGCTGGAGATTTGGTCCACATTTCATCACGTCATTCAAGCTGTAGCCTGACGATGTTTTAGCTGACCCGTTAAAAACGACTCTAAACTTTGTAGTTGATGATTCAGTCCGTTCTATCCCGTGGTGAGTGAGATAAAAATCGGGTTTGGCGCTATTTGTAGTGGGAATCATGTGGCCCATATATTGGTATTCTTTTATAAACGACTTATAGTTTTCCTCCATTTGATGATTTTTTGCAAACTTTCGTTCTAATGATTTAAGCTGTGCAACGGCTCTATTTTTTGATAAACCTAGATTCTTTTCATATTTAGCTTTAAGTGGCAACCGAACTTCATACCGGCCGTCTTCTCTTCGAGTAGTTGTGTTTTTATAGTATTGGATGCACTCTTGATCTTCTGTTGATAAATCTGATTCTTCCGCAATGTCCTCGACTTCCCAAAACCTTTGGATCTCGTCTAAATTATTGATTACCACGTTACATTGCAGTGTTCGTGCGCACCCACTCAAAATCCATCCTAAACGCGTGTTTTGCGCAATAGGAGAATAGCTATGATCACCTCTACAAATTCCTTCTAATAAAATCAAAGAATAGATATCGGCTCCGAAAAGAATATCGACTGGACGGCTGACGTTGAATTTTGGATCTGCTAAAGTGATATGGTCCAGGTATGACCAATTTGGCTTCATAAAAGAGTAACTTGGCAGATTCTTGATCAGATTTTTCATGATAAGAACATCAGTTGCAAACTCAAAGGTGGAATAATTTGATTTACATTTTATGTTGATAGATCCTTTGCAGTTTGATTGCTTTGTGCCTATGCCAGTTATAACTCCTTGACATCTTTGGCGTGGTAATCCCAGCAACTGTGCTGCATTTTCAGTAATAAGAGATGTTTGTGAACCCTGATCTAAAAGTGCGCGCAAGTCTATGTATGACCCAGTTGATGTTTCAACCCTGATCAGCGCTGTTGCTAAGAGTATTTCCGGTATTTCAGTTTGCAGTGATACGTGCGAACTCCGCACTGTGGGCTGCTGCCCTGATTTAGGTGTGCTGACGTTCGCGTTGCTTGAAGTCGAGGTCGCGGCCTCGTTGTCATGCTGAGTAAAGGCCTTATGCAAAAGAGTATTGTGTGCTTGATTACACTCACGGCAGCGTTTTTCAGAAATACACTGATTTCCATAGTGACAATATAGACAGTTTTCGCACAGTTTCAGTTTCTCAATTAGTCTTCGTTTTATAATCGGGGTCATCTCTTTAAACTTATTGCAATTAAAAATTCCGTGATTATTTGTTTTACAAATTGCACATTTATAATATTTTGTTGTATAAACATTTTTGTAGTTGGTTGCTTGCGCAGTATTACGTCCGTACGAAGTCTGATTCATGTTAAAATTACTGTTGGAAAATTGATGATTTTTGCGATTTGATTTTTGCTCAGGTTTTCTACGAGAAGTTTCTAGTGTCGTGAAAGTCTTCTCTAAAAATGATAAAAAATCTTCGAGCCTTGGTACCTCCTTGGGCTCATTTACTGATATGAGGTATTCGTTGAGGGTTTCCGAGTCCAGCTTCTGGCTCATGAGATAAACGATAAGAGGGTCCCACGATGTTACGTCTACTCCTAAGTTCTTGATAGCGTTGAGACTTTCGCGAGTAACGTCGTGGAGTTTCTTAATGTGATTTAGAGATACATGCTGAATTGTTGGGATGTTGAACATTAAGTCGAAATGCGAACTTAAAATAAGGCGCTTGTTGTTATACCTATGATTAAGTAGTTCCCAACTGATAGCATAGTTGTCCGATGATATAGTCAAATGCTGAATCAATCTCTCTGCTTCGCCTCTCACTTTTGCTTTCAAAAATTGCATTTTTTGAGCGCTGGACAAAGTCGGATTCGCATGTACAGATTCAGTAAAAAGATCTTTGAAACTGGACCATTGATGATAGTTGCCAGAAAATGTTGGTATTTCCATTTTAGGCGTCAATTTCTCTCTATGTGCAACCGACCACATCTTCTTATTGATAGCTTTTACTATATCATTAAACCTTTTCTCTGTTTCGAAGAAATGCGACTCATACTCCTGGCTTTTGTGACCAGATTCACTATCCAGCTCCCAATGAAGGCTATCGATTGTAGTCCAACGAGA
The DNA here is from genome assembly GCA_954871355.1 of Cabera pusaria. Classification (NCBI taxonomy): domain Eukaryota; kingdom Metazoa; phylum Arthropoda; class Insecta; order Lepidoptera; family Geometridae; genus Cabera; species Cabera pusaria. The sequence continues at coordinate 28,323,630 of OX940894.1, forward strand.
CTGAATATTACGTAGTAAATTATCAAATTCCCATCTTTCTGATATTAAATCTAAATCGATGTTAGAGATGGTATGTTCAAAAGCCTTGAAGTTGCTATGTTGCTTTCGAAGCATTTCATCGGTCTTGCTGTTGCTACCCCGAGCTTGAGACGGAACGTCAAGCCCTGGAGTACCCGGAACCGACATGAGGGTCGCGGGTTTGATAATAGGAGTCGAAGGCTTGAAAATATCATCCTTCGGCATTGTATAGTTCTCAATGACTGCTCTAATATGGGTATATCTTTCCCCGATTTGCTCAAATTGATTAGTGATAAAATAGGAATGAGACTTAATACCAAATCCACACAGTTTGAGATGATTAGCCTGATATTCACTCCAATAACCATCTAGAGTGTCTAATCTTCGCTTGATATAATCCGAAGTTTTCCTCTCAGATCCATCTTTCTTAAAATTCGAATAGAGTTGTTCGAATCCCGTAGATATTTGCTCTTGAATGGATAGCAAGTCTTCCATGCTCGACATTTTTATAAAAAATGATAAATGAAGTAAAATGGAAAGATCTTACTCGATATTTGGCGATACTGGAGAGCGGCTTGATCCGTCCACGCTCAGTGGTAGCTGTTGCTACTCTGCTGCTTTAGAAATCGCAAGCCGGCCTGGCTTACGTCTCCTTGTTGGTAGCTGTTGCTGCCCGTTGATAAAATAGAGTGAGCTGTTGCCCACGATGATAATTCCACTTGTAAATGGTTGCCCTCACTTGTGTCACAGAACCACGTAAGTAGGTCACGATTCACTGAGTCACTCGCGAGGTTGATATATCAGTCTTAAAATTTAAAAAAAAGGATGTACGGTCCGCACACCCTGGCTTGGTGATATTCTAAGTAATCTAATAATCAGTAAAACTCTGAGATAAATTTTAACTGACATATTAAAGAAAACTTATGATATTGATGAAGTGATAATGAGACGCGAGGTATGATCGATTACCGAACGCGAACTGATTCGCTGCTAATGATTGCTGGCGATCGACGTGATTAAAGTGCTTGTAGCACACAAATTAAGTAGGACAGTGTACGTGCTCGTACACAAACTTTGAACCCCCGTTTCATCCCCTTAAAGAGTGAATTTTGAAAAATCTTTTCTTCACGGATACTTATGTTAAAACAACTATCTGCATGCCAAATTTCAGCGCAACCCGAAACAATATTGGTTTTCAGACTTTGTTACCTCATTTCACTCTTTTAGGGGTGGAATTTTGAAAAAGCTTGAAACACGTTTTACTTATTTTTTTACTGAAGCACTTGTATGAAGTTTCGAATAGAAAAGACTATCTAATCTTGTTTATTCATACAAACTTTGAACCTCCAATTCACCCCCTAACGGGGAGAATTTTGAAAAATCCTTTCTGAGTACACCCTTGCGTACTAAGACAAATATACTCTTTAAATTTCAAGTCTCTACGACCAGCGGTTTAGGCTGTGCGTTGTCTGTCAGTCAGTCAGTATGTCAGGACAAAGATTCTTATAGTATTAGATAAATTATCGTATAAAACTACGCGCATCGCAAATAATAAAAAAAATGCAGTGAAACCACAAATTAGGCCATACTTACTTTGTAAATATTAATCAGCTTTTTTATTGTAAAAGGTAACAGGACAAGCACGACTCTCACTTGATGGTAAGCGATGACGTCTACGTATTACAGATACAGCGATACAGGAAAATTCTGGCAGTCCAGAATTTTGCACGTCACTCCACTGCGCCTGTTACCTTGAGACATAAAGATGTTAAGTTTCACATGCCCTGTAATTTCACTGGACACCTTGCCATTTCAACCGAAAAACATTCCTATGAAAATTAATTGGCAAAGTGGTGGTACCGGTCCAGGCGGACTAGCAGAAGTTCTACCACTACAGAAAAATTAGCACATCTCTTTTGTAAATGCTAACGATATAAAGTAATTTGTTGTCAATATAGTATGATCTATTGTATCGTCATCATCATCAGCCAGTGTCAGTCCACTGCTGGACTGTAGGCCTCTCCCAAGATGCGCCACTGAGCCCGATTTTCAGATCCTCTTTTCAATCACTGCCCACCGCATTGCGTATGCCGTCGCTCCACCTGGTCACAGGACGTCCTACGCTACGTTTGCCGTTTCGCGATCTCCACTCTCCAATACTCAAAATTTGAAATCACCCCGACTGATCTATGTATAATCTATAATGAAAATTAAAAATATTCCAATGAGTCTGAATACGACATCTCAGCTGTAAGTTGGCGAGGAGTTGAGAATTCAGCAGATTCCAGAAGATGTCCCAGCATCATGTCAATGCTTCAGTGTCCTTTGTCGTTGAAGAAAAGGATACCGAATTTCGAATTAATCACTATGAAAGTTGACTTCATAGCGCCATCAACTAGAAAAATGCTCATACTTTTACAACGGCTAAACAGATTTTTATGTAATAGAGCTTATAACACTTTCGATTAAAACACTTTCAAAACCGTTTCATCATCCTTCAGTGCTCGCAGAGGAAGACTTATAGGAAGACTTTCTATCTTGACTGCACTAGCTTCTATTCTTTTCCGTTTCCTCGGTGTCAGTTCCAGCTTGATTGATAATCTAGTAGGTACATAATTGATTTTTCAAAATGTTTTGAACAAAGTTTGAAGTGTTTAGTTGGATCCTAATTTTCACGCCTTACTGCCTTTATCCACTTGATTAGATTTTCGGACATTTTGGAAACCTACAACAAAATGATATAATATATTAATGTGGTAAACGCTCAGTAGTCATAATTAGATTAGTTTTAGACTAAGTTATAACTATTGTATATTGTTTTTGCAAATAAATGAATAAATAAATAAATAAATAAACTGTGACACATTTTTCATAAAAATATATATAATGGCATTATCATAAGTAATAATAGATTGAATACGAGTAAGTATCAGTGCTGATAATATAATTAGGTACCTAGTTACTACAAATTTTGCGCATAATTACTTTGATCACTTTTTATAATATTTTAAGATCGTTCACAAAACGAAAAAACCAACTTCAAATGCCACGCTATCCATTTTCAGTATAAAGTTGGAGGTGTTTATGTCCATATCTCTGGAGATACTTATCAGATTTCAGAAAATTTACAATGGGACCAAACGGCCAGAATAATCTATCGAAAAAAATTATTTCCAATCCGTTTAAGAACTTGCGGAGTTATGAGATAACAAACATAAAAAAGGCAAACTGAGAACCTCATCTTTTTATTGTGAAGTCGGTTAAAAATGTTCAAATTTCGTTCTAATCAAGGCCCTAAGCTAACCGTTCCATCCTTAAAAAAAATCTTCATATTATAAATCAACTAGCTGGGTCCCGCGGCTTTGTCCGCGTTTAATGACAGCGGCAACATGCGCGTGGGCTGTGCGCGGTAGAAAACACTGCTTAATTTGCACATTAACCTTCCCTATTTGAATCAGATATTGTTCCCTATTTCATTAGCTTCAATTTTGATTTCGAGGAACTTTATTTTTTTCTAAAATAAAAGTAGCCAAGTTACTTGGTAGTTAATATTTTAACATCAGCATTTTACTAGTGAAAGTCCCGTTAAATTGGTCCAGTCATTTCAGAGATAAACCGGAACAAACAGACAGACAGACAAAATTTAAAATTTTGTTTTTTAAGTAAGTACCGTATATTCTTTCATATGCATTTAGTGAAAAGCTGTTAATCTGGAATTACAAACAGACACTTCAATTTTTTTATATGTATAGAATAAGTGTAGAATGTATATAAACGATTTATATATTTATATAATGTAATATTATAATATTACACTTAAAGGAATTTATATATTCCTTTTTATAAGGGTATCAACTATATTTATCGACAAAGTTTTGGAGGGTTCTCGTACATCACTAGCCGGGTGGCGTAAAATAATGTTTGTTATTTACATAAATTAAAGCTTTAAAATGATAACCATTTACCACCTCGGTAGTTATATGAAGAAAAAGATGTATATAATGTAAGCAAAATAAATATTTTGATGTAAAAAGTGGTTATATATGAGAATAAGTGCCCACAAAGACTTACGTGTGAAATGATAATTCTGGATCTTTTACGCCTCCTTTAGTTGTTCTTGATGGATAAAACACAGCACAACACGACATAATTTAACCATGTAACAGGGTTTCAGTCTTTAAAGCTATGTTTCTATTAAATTTTTAATTTATAAGTATGATGCGTCGCTATATTATGGCCTGCTAGCCGGTCAAAAATAGACACGCTCACCCATGCGCGAGGTTGTCAATTTGATATTAGTTTTCTCGTTTACTCTTATCTCGCGATCCCTGTAATAGAAAGGGTAGGACAATGTGTTGATAGAATGAAAGTCGATGTGACAACGTCACATGGCTGACATGGCTCCATCCATTGTAATCCATCATCCTAGATTGCTTCAAAGAGAATCTAATCTGACACATATAGTCACAGAACACTATTACTCACGGGGAGCATATAGTGAGTAATAGTGTTCTGTGCATATAGTAATCTGTGAAGAGAATATAAATACTACGTAACATTGCTTGCTGTAAGCCAAAAACAAAGAAATAATAATAATAATCGGTGGACTTATGTTCAAATCCTTTTTTTTTAAATGACGTTTTGGTATTATCTGTGGTATTATTAGTTGTAATGGAAATTTAAAGTCCTTTCCACACTCGCGCGCGATTCACGACGTGAAATTGCGGCGCGGATCACATTGATTCGCGCGCGATTTGTTTTGTTATTAAAATAATACGTCTTTTTTAGCGAGAAAACCAACCCCTTTTATAGGTTTGAATAATAAAAGTATGCCTATGCCTACGGCACATAATGTATTGCCTGATACATTTACTAGCCAGCTTCTATACACTCAGCCGTGCAAATCGATGCAGCCAGTCAGCAGATCCATGTAAGAGAATAAATAAGTAAATCAATTATTGCACTAAACCACTTCTCTCTACGACTAAACTTATTTTTAATGTTTGTTTGGCATAACACTGGCTAAATATACCTTTTGTGTGTAGCCATACACTTAAAAAATGTATTGCGCCATGAATAGACAGCTTTACGTGTTTTATTGAATTACTGAGAAATTTTGAATAAACATAATTTAAAATATTCTATAGAAATAAAAAATATTTTCATCTTCCGCCTGATTACATTTTAGCACTTAAAAATGTTTAATCCATAAAATGAAAATGTTTAATCATCATAAATCCCATTACCAAAGTATATTTTACTGGCAATGTCGGAAATCACAGAATAATTAGTAACACCTAAGGTCCATGAACGCAAGGAAATATTCACAAAACTTGTTGGTGTGAGTTATTTTTTTTGTTTGTGGTTAGATTTTTGTCTCTGTGTGCACTGAGTGCGGCTATGTTTACCTTATAGCCAGATCGTACAATTTAGGATGAGCTCTGTTACAGTATATCTTTTTAAGCATAAGAGGTCTTCCGGTTGGTCTTACTCATAATTTCTTAGTGTGCTATAGGTACAAGGCCTTGTTATCTTACACAGTGACACAGAATAATGAATAGAACAAGTAACAGTGGTCGATAGACCAGTCAAAATGAGCTTTGCTAGCCTGATTTGCATGTTCGATAAGGGATCTAGGCAAATTGGTGATTATTTTAACAGCTGTTCAACATATGAATTACTCTAAATTATTATTAAGTCACAGAATAAATAATAGTATGTCAGTACATATTTCTAGCACACTGTTTTGGTTTTTTCCAATCAATCAGTTCTAGTTTCAGCGACGACGACCAAAGGTAGGTTAAAGTTTGGCAGGAAGTCGCTGTCTAGTTTACAAGCTTTTATCACGGTAATATTACCGTGCTTTTATTTAACGTGCAAGTTGCAATGTATGTATGTTGTGTATGTAACTATGTATGTTCGGGTGGAATCTTGGAAGCTAAATTAGACCCACTTCCCGATGTCCGATTTGACTCGTATTTGGTGAACTTACGTATCTTCGGTGACAATACAATGATATGGTACCATGGAGCTGGTCTTATGATGGAGACGGAAGATAGCCATAGGAACTTCTGAACTAAGCAAGATAAACCCATCGAATGTGGGCTCGATTGATTCGTCTAGAAGAGAACTTTACTCCTAGATGATATCTAGGGTCTGATGATGGAGCTGGTAGGTGGGCACGAAATCTCTTTGATAAAACAATATAACCCCACCGAGCTGGGGCTCGATTGATTAGACTAGCGTAACACTTTACACCTAGATGATATCCAGGGTCTGATGATGAAGCTGGAAGGTGGCCACGGCATCTCTGTGATAAAACAATATAACCCTACCGAGTTTGGCCTCGATTCTTTAGACTTGCGGAGCAGTTTGCACCTAGGTAATATGGATATCACCTAGGTGCAAACCTTCCATTCCAGCTTCATCATCAGACCCTGGAGGTGGCCACGGCATCTCCGTAATGAAACAATATAACCCTACCGAGTTTGGGCTCGATTGATTCGTCTTGAGGAGCACTTTACACCTAGATGATATTCAGGGTCCGATGATGAAGCTGGAAGGTGGCTATGGCATTTCTGTGATAAACCCCACCGAGTTTGGGCTCGATTGATTTGCCTTGAAGAGCACTTTACCCATAATTACATCATAATATCTGTAGGATATTTTAAAACATTACGCCTACTCTAAAATAGGTAGGTACATAAGTACCTAGTTCCTTAAACCTAGTAACTAAAAAATTAAAAATAAATTAAGAGTAAAAAATATTTTTTAAGAACTGTGATCCTCACCTATTGCACTATTGACGTGAACACACTCCAGACACAAGCATATTTAGCATAGTTGGAAGAGATGATAGAAAACAATAATAATAATGTGCAACCCACATTTACCAGTAACACAGAATAATGAATAGTACAAGTAGGTATCAGAAAATTTAAAAAAAATAATTAAATAAAAATCGTATTGACCTTTACTGCCAAGGCATAGAAAAGATAATAATACAACGTAGCCAAGGGCCTGCTAAGTACATAAGTAGTAACGTGACCAGACGTCACATTTTGAACGGGAAGTTCCAGCCTGGCCTGGTAGGTACGCAGACAGGCGATACGATTGGATTATTTGATACTCATTTGTTTATTAATATAGCCACGCCTATTTCTCGCTATTCTTTTATTTGCTAGCAGCAGATAGGCGACATGATGATATTTGTAATAATTTGTTCTTTAGCCACACGAGTTTCTCGATTTTTAGGGTTCCGTACCCAAAGGGTAAAACGGGACTCTATTACTAAGACTCCGCTGTCCGTCTGTCTGTCTGTCTGTCCGTCTGTCACCAGGCTGTATCTCATAAACCGTGATAGTTCACAGTTGAAATTTTCACAGATGATGTATTTCTATTGCCGCTATAATAACAAATACTAAAAACAGAATAAAGTTAAAAATAATAGAGGGGCCCCATAGAAGAAACGTGATTTTTGCTATCTATGAACGCCTTTTTAGGTAAACGTCGCATAGATGGCGTTATATTGAAATGTCGATCCCTAATACCTTTGTTTGACGTTAGATGGCGTTTTAAGAAATAAAATATTTATTAATTATATTAGCGCTAAGAGTGTTCTATGTTATACTTTCAAATAAATATGTATACATGTTTCAGAAAAAAACACTTTGGATATTTTAGTGGCACATACAAATTAGAACACACCGCTAAATAAAAAGAAAACCTAGTTATAATCACAGTCATACAAGGTTTGACCACTGAAAGGTCAACGCACTTTAGTCAGCTATTCATTATTCTGTGCTTTAGTGCCAATCTAAATGGCACATATATATATAGAGCAAAATTTGTTTCTACAAAAAATCAAGGTCTGATGTAACTAGCTACATTGTCATAATATATTATATCATTTTCTTTTAAATGAACCATTTGTGAAAAGGAATATAAGCCTTTTAATCTCGTCTTTGACATTTTTGAAGGGTAATAATTCTATTTACAATTGATTGGTCAAAAAAAGAAAATGATATAGGGGCGTAGCTACATCAGACCTCGTGTTTTGTAGAAATAAATGTTGCTCTAGAAGCATTTTCCAGGGAGGAAACGGGGGCATACGTTTGTATGGAAAATTGCACCCCGCGTTCGCTCTTAATTTTAGGTACCGAGTTTTGAGTGAATCTAACCAAATACATTTTTCCATAGACATGGTTATCACCTTGTTAACAACAAAAAACTAGGTTAGTGTACAAACTTAACTTTGTAGTTAGATCCATAGAAAATGTAAAGTATTACACCAACTATAAATAATAAGTTTGTGATAGTATACTTTTTTAGGGTTCCGTAGTCCTGACAAGGAACCCTCATAGTTACGTCATGTCCGTCTGTCTGTCCGAGGTTTTGCTAAGAGACCGTTAATACTAGCAAGCTGTAATTTTGTAGGGGTATGTGTATAATGGGTATACGCCGACAAAGTAGTGAAATAAAATTTTGATAAATATTTTTTTTAGGGTAGCTCCCCTACATGAGAAGTGGGTAAGAATTTTTTTGCGTCGTCTACCCCATCTTGTGGGGTATCATTGAATAGGTCTTTTAAAATGACTTAGGGATTGCTAATACTATTTAAAGATTTAATGCTCCATTTAACAAATAATAAACTTTCTAGTACACATTTTTGTTCAGCAGGGCATCCCCCCCCACCTCTAAAAGGTAAACTGCTGGCTTGAAAAATCTGAAAATAAAACTGGCCAAGTGCGAGTCAGACTTTTATCTCGCACACGGATGGTTCCGAACCACAGTATAATAACATATAAGTATAGTATTATATTATATTACCGTGTCAATGCCAAACATAACTTAACCCAAATTGTCAATTTTGGGTCAACCGGAACAGACAGACATGACGAATCTATAAGGGTTCCGTTTTTTGCCATTCGGCTACGGAACCCTAATGAGTGTAACTTAACATTTTGCCAAAATCAAAACCAAAAATATCTATTTATCATTGATGTTTATTACAATTCTACATATTACTAGAACACATTTGATATATTTAATGTCGTATTTTCATGATCTCGATATTGTTTATCCGTTTTTAGGGTTCCGTAGCCGAATGGCAAAAAACGGTACCCTTATAGATTCGCCATGTCTGTCTGTTCCGGTTGACCCAAAATTGTCAATTTTGGTTAAGAGCAAGATCTTACAGCAGAAGTAAAGGGAAAATTCCAAAAAATACAATAAGTTGAAAATTAAGGTAAATTTTGGTGCTTAAGTGTTTTGGAATAAAATCGAAATTTTCCCATATCTTTATATCGTGTTGACTCAGGACCTTGATTTTTATACACCTATTAGGGATAGACCTCAGTATCTTGTATTAATTTCAACTTGCTAGGTCCACTCGCTCCTGAGATAATCGGTGATGACGCACGGACAGACGGACAAGAGAGATCTTATAAGGGTTCCTTTTGTTTACCTTTTGAGGCACGAAACGTAAAAAAAAACTGGGAATCCAGAGATTTGCTTGCCAAAATGCAGACATCGTCGCTTACCATCAATTGAGTGTTGAATTTGTCCTATTAGGTATAGGTACTTAATACTTATATCATAAAAAAGTTCTATGCCAGCTAGAGCTAGATTCTGTTATAATAAAGCCAGCCCATAGGCTTATATATATATACTTACGGTTATGTTATGCCCTAAGACGAAATAAGGAGACTTCTTATTTCGTCTGAGGTTATGCCTATCGGAATGACGTTTAAATTATTGTTACTATAATGTCATGGGGTGAATATACTGCAATACAGGGTTCTATCACAGATTCAATGTACAATTGTGCTAACTAAATCTATCGTAATTCATGTTTTTGAAATAATAAATTTTGATTTGATTGTACATATATAACCTAGCTGATCATTCTGGACTTGCAGAATACCTATGCTTACTTTAGAAAACTAGGTAATTTTTTGTCGATCGCGTTTTTTTGATTGGGGGAAAGGAAAATTTGCTGTAGCGTTAATCGTTATATATGGAATGGACGGATATCATTAGGGTTCCGTACCTCAAAAGGTAAAAAAGGAACCCCTATAAGATCACTTTCTTGTCCGTCTGTCACCACAGACTTTCTCAGGAACGGGTGGACCTAACAAGTTGAATTTATACCAGATACTGAGGTCAAGAGGCCAAGTGCAAGTCGGAGTCGCACTCGTAGGGTTCCGTAACACAGTAGAGTATTCTATAACTATGATTTTTCGCAACTACAAAAATAACTTTGTTTTTCATAGTGTTTGTATAAAAAACAAAGTTATACTTGCGGTCGCTATATCTCAACAACTGCTGACTGTATCTCGTTCAAACCAATTTTCGTTGAAAGTTTTTAATGAGATCTACAGAATATATTTTTTCTAGATTTTTCACTCCCTTACTTTAGAAGTTAGAGGAAGGGGGGCGGGGGGCACACATTATACCACTTTAGACGCGCCTATCTTTTGAGAAAAAATGATTTATAGGTTTGATGAAAACATTTTTTTTTGTTCCATTTCCATGTATGGGATGCCCCCCCCTTAAACTTTTATATTTTTGTATAAAAATCGGAAAGCGGTTTTTAGAATACATCTAACTACCAAGTTTCAATTCTGTAGTCCTAATAGTTTCGGAATAAAATGGCTGTGACATATGGACGGACAGACAGACATAGCGAATCTATAAGGTTTCCGTTTTTTGCCATTCGGCTACGGAACCCTAAAAATCAAGGTCCTGAGTCAAAACGATAAAAAGATATGGGCAAATTTAGATTTTCGCGAAAACTTGTGTCAACATTTTCAACTTTATTTATCTTTCGGAATTTTTCCTTTACTTGTGCTGTAAGACCTTGTTTATAACCAAAATTGACAATTCTAAGTCAACCAAGTCCTCACATAACCATGTACCTACTTACATAACTAGTTACGTATGTGTACGTGGGTGGAGTCAGTGATATAAATAAAACAATTTATTTAATATTTGATAATAGTACTTTTTAATTAACACCTTTTCAACAAAATGTAATCTATACTAATATTATAAAGAGAGAACATTTGTATTTTTGTATGTTTGTAATGAGTAAGCTCAAAAACTACTGAACCGATTTAAAAAATTCTTTCACTAATACATAGAATGGACTTTCGGAATGAAAATAGGATATATATCAAAGGTACATTCGTAGAGACCTAATTTGCAACCTAAGTCGGCAAATAAACACGTTTCTGACGAACGCTGCTTAATTAAAAATAGATAGAAGAATATTTTCTATGCAAGAGTTGTACAACTTAATAAGACCTACAAAAAAGTCCGCGACAGCATATGTCTATCTCTTAAGGTTGACTCACAGTAACCATTTTAATCTTAAAATGTATGTTAAAAATATTACATAACTTCCAAGGCTATTTTCAAGTATATAGTATAAATCCTTATCCAAATAATTACGTTAATTAGCTTGGACACATATTATAGATTTAAATTGTCCTTTACAGTATATAATTCAAATGAAAACTCTAGAAGATATCACGAATTTCACAAACACGCATCGCAAAATTAATAAAATATTTGCAGTGAAACCACAGATTAGGTCATAGTTACTACGAAAATATTATTATAAGCTTAGCTATGCTGTAGATCCCCACCGATCACAATCAATTTGAAGTCAATATAGTATAATAATATGATCTATTGTATAAAATAATATTCATCTATATATATAATAATATAATATAATATTTTATTTTCGGGTCAGAATCAGGGTAACTATCCTTTACGCCAAAGGGCCGTCCAATATCCATACGTAAGTATTATAAAACAAATTTCATCACTGCGTCTGTCTGTCTGTTCGCAATAATCTCAATAGCTACTGAACGGATTATCATGCGGTTTTCACCAATAGCCAGAGTGTTTATGAGGAAGGTTTAGGTGCATAATTCGTTAAGGTTTTGTGTAAATTGGATGAAATATGACGATGGTTGTTAAATATGTTCATATTTTATATTCGATGCAACAAACTGATGCAAATTTTGTAGGCATATATTCTACCCGTGCGAAGCCGGGGCGGGCTGCTAGTATATCCATAATTTTAATAAAAACACTTCTTAAAGGACCCGACTTCAAATGCTGCCACCATAGGTATCTGAAGATCCGCCAATACAAGGATAGCCTACGTTCTTAAACAATAAAACTGTCCAACTTCAAATAATAAAGTTTTAAAATGTCAATGTAATAAGATCGTTTAAAATTCTTCCGACTTCAAATGCCGCGCTATTAATTTTCAGTACCAAGTTTGAGGTGTTCCATATCTCTGGAGATACTTACCAGATCTCGATGAAATTACTATGGTACCACCCTTGCGATATCATCTTTCCAAAAAAAAAAAAAATCAAAATCAATAGTAGCTTAGCTTAGTACTCTAGGATAGGTAGAGGGTACTTTGCGATGTATAGAGTTCGTATTTCGTTATAGATTCGCATAGATAGAGATATTCGTTCGTAATAGATAACTAACTTATGTTTGTATAAGACTCGTAATCGTACATAGGTATAGCTAGATATACAACATATCAATCTAGACTAGACGATGTCACAGAATAGATAGTAATACTACGTAACTATGTTATCCGGAACAAAATCTATTGGTATTATTTAGTTCACACAATTGGTAAGTAGGTACTAGGCCGTCCGGCACTGCCTGCAAGGATAAAAGATAGTATAATGTGCCTTCCTCCTTTGTCCGGGCTGAGGACCGGCATCATGATATTATTTAATTTAATATTATGTGGCGGAGTTACACATACATTCTTCCCTTTTTTTCCAAATTTTGATACATGCTTCTTTCATAAAACAAGCACACCCATGCAATTTATAAACATTTATACATATATATATATATATATATATATATATATATATATATATATATATATATATATATATATTGTATACAAATAAATAAAATAATTCAGGTTATTATGCATTCACATATCCATTCTCTTTTATGCAATAAGCGAACCCCACGCAATATTTACTAACAATAAGATTATTAGCTTACGATAAGTGCATCAATAAAACGTCAAGGTTTCTTACAGGTTTCGGAGACGATGGAGTTCAAGCCGAAATACAATATGGTTTTTCAGATTTTCAAGCTGAAAATCGATATGGTATTTCGGCTTTTTTCATAAAAAGGTATCCAAATATATCCCTTGCTCACGTCATAGCTTGAGAACGGGGGGACCGATTTGGCTAATGCTTTTTGTATTTTATTAAAGAAATACATTTTACAAATAAAGCAGTTTTTAACGCAAGCGAAGCCGGCATAGTTAGTTCACAATAATGTTTTCACAAATTCTACAATAATAATACCACTAAATACTAAGCCAATTATTATATTTTATTAATATTTATTGATTCCGCTTTCCCAGTCTCTCATGTCTTTCACAGCAAGCACACCCAAGCCACATACAATGATAGATAGATAAAAAAGGTAGATAGAATAGTAATAATTTACAATTAATAAAAACAAATATGTTGACGCAGCTTGTCGACAATAAGAGTGACATAATATTAGTAAGCTGAAACAGAAACATGCATTTCAAACAAATTAGGTCACAAGACACACACAGCCTTTACGCCTTGGCTGGGTTGCTGATGCTTTGGAGCTGATAAGAAATCTGCAACATTAAAGAAACATATAATTTACACAATAGCTATATACCATCTTTTAACTGAACCTCAGCAATCAACCTCAAATATTGACATCGTGGACATAAAAATGTAACAGGATCAAACTTTTTCCCTAAACCCTTTTCTGCTAGACATTTTTTGTGAAAGAGTTCTTGACAATTCAGACATTCTAACATAGTATTAGCGTCACGGGGCTGTCGACAATAGCAATAAACTGTCTCTAAATATAAGTTACAGGGTCTGGAAGAGACCTGTCTATCATAATTGCATGGGAACTCCTTTAAATGACGCCAACTAAGTGATTGAAGCAAATGTTCCCGCATCATATGGCATCGAAAATTAGCAGTAGTGGGATCTTTACCCATACAAGTCAATTTGGCGAAAGCTATGGCAAACAATCCACAATCCCATGAGTTTGGTTGCTTTTGGACGTCGTGTACCTTCACGTTAATAAAATTTATATTTTTTAAATGTCGAATTAAGCTACTACCAATCGATACTACTTCAGGACTGATGGTCGTGTGCATAGAGTCGTAAACATCCAAAACTAGAATATTGTTATTTATTTGCCCAGATATGCAATTCCAGTGGTTACCATTAACATGACAAATTTGAACAAAAAGTGTTGAGCATGGCTGAAGCATTGGAGGGGAGGCAGACGACAAAATTGGATTTTGTAAGCCCCCCATTTCTGTATGTTCATATTGTAATAATATAGACGCAGCGTTAATAATAGTGTCATCTAACCAATCGTTACTTGTCAAAATTTTGCAATGTTTTGAGTTTACAGAAATGTCATTGCAGGCGTTAAGCTTCGCTGTATCAGACATAATATCAGCACTTTGAGTATTCAGCTGAATACTCAAAGTATCAGCATCGCACTGGGAAGAATCAGGGTAATGTTTGCTACGGGATCTTTTTGGTACTTTATGGAAGTAATCTGTGATAAGATATTTATGTTTGATTCTTTCCGAAGGTTTTGGTGCTCGGCGCTTTTGCCCAATGGCAGTGAGTTTATGGCGACCAGGACCTTTGACTTTTATGGGAAATGGCAATTTTAAAGTATTTTTCTGTCCGTCAGTTTTAAACGTTTCAGAATGACCATTAAGGCTAGTTAAATCTTTGGTTTCTATATCAATAGGTTGTAACGAAATACAATTACTGTTTGCTAACATTGCATTGCATTCAGGTTCAGCTAGGCTATTCTGTAAGCTATCTCGACAGCGGAATCCGCGGTGATATTCGAATTTCGTACTACGAAATTCAATCGTGTCACGTTCGTAATACGGTTGAATTTTGTAGTACGAAATTCAAATCTCACCGCGGATTCCGCTGTCGAGATAGCTTACAGAATAGCCTAGCTGATTTTACTACGGGTCGTGTCCATTCCTGTATTAAATTATTAAGCACACCTAGCCTATATGCATACTCAGAAGATTCGGATGTTTTCAAAATTTCTAGTAATGTGTGACTTACTTGCTTACACTCAAGAAACCTCTTAGATTCTTGGCTACATCGTATTGCCGGGGCTTTAAGAGCAGGAGTTATACAAGGGGACCGGCAAATATCTATACTTGTTATATAATGCGATTTGGTCCATCGTTGAGGTACCAAAGTCTCATTAAAGATATCGTCGCGAAGATATGCTCGTAATGCAAAGATATGACAGCAAGGCAAATTATAGTTTTTGAAATAACCACAATTGCACGTATCTGTAGTAGTTAGGGCAGTTCGATGAGGCAATAGTGTTACTGAATAACAGCCAAGATCCGGTCGACTACCAATCGCATTTGCACCTTGCGAGCCAAGACCTTTGGCAATCTCAGTCAATATTTGTTGGAAAGCAAAATAAGTGGCAGTTTTTGAAACACGTTCAGTGATATCTGTAGGAATATCAGTAAAGGGATTGTTACGATGCGTTGATGCTTTAAATGCGGCAATGTACAGTTTATCTAGCATATTTACCATATATGATTTTAAACTTTTATAAAATTCATCGAGGGCGGCGTATTTTTTGATGGACTGCTTTAGTTTCTGATTTAGAGACTCTAATCTATTGTTTGTAGTGTTTCCTAAATTGTAAGTAGATAGACGACTAAACATTGCCCATGAATCTCTACAATTGTGCCATCTGACCATAAATTTCTCACAAATATCGTAATTATTAAAAGCCTCGCTAAACGTACGAAAGGATTCGTCGTATGCTTGCTCAGAATTTGCAAAAGCCATACCTTCAAGCAAAGTTTTACAATCGCTGTACAATGTTTTTGGTACATTTGATGAATTTACCATATCTTTAAAATTCTTCAGAACATGGAATAAACAAAGCTCATGCTTTGCTTGGGGCAAAAATTTTTTGAGGGCAGAAATTTCAACAAGGTCTTTGTCAGTCATGTATGATTTTACATTAGCGGAAGAAGGATTATGTTGGACAAAAAAATTTACAAATGACTCTACTAAAGGTTTAGACTCGTGTGCTAATAGCCCGAAAGCTACAGGGACTGAATGGTTATTGCCGTCTATAGCTAAAATTATGTGCAAAGGCATTCTGCAATTGTTGAGGCAGTACGTACCGTCTATTTGGATATGGTCAGGGTACTGTGCAAAATATGAAACCATCCATGAAAACTGGAAATAGATTAACTGGATTTTGTCATCGATAGCCATTGTTTCTACAACCATACCCTTATCTGATTTAACGTCATTATAAAGAGATTCTAGAAACTTATCTGGGTCAGTCCGGTGTAAAGAACCAGGCTGAGACTTTTGTTTTTCTCTAATCTTATAGAGATCCTGTGTACCTACTGATATTCCGTGTTCGTTTCTAAAAAAGTCCTTGACTTTACCTACGTTTGTATTATACTTTAAGAACATTGATATATTGTCTTTAACCTGTTCAGTGGAGTCTTTATTTTTATTAATAAGCACTTGTGATTCGCAATCAATTTTTACCCGCGGAACTAAATGGTCTATACTATGCAGCCCTCTGTTAACGGAATACTGATAAAAAGTATTTTTGTCAACTGGGTGTTCGCAATGGTCTTCATTCAATAATGTGATGACGAAAGCTTTATATTTAGATCTGTATGAAACGTGCAATTGCGCTGGGCAACCTAGCTTTCTGGTCCTTTGGAGAGGTCGCATTCCCGTTGATTTACTTTTGTAACAACCATTGTGAGCACAAGAAAATCGGACGGATTGATACCCTAACTCGAGTGGCAATGAACGTTTATTGTGTTTATTATATGTGGGTACGGTCCTAGAATTACTGATAGTGAAAATAGGACTATATGTGCATTTCATATAATTCTCAAAGCAATCCGCAAAATCATTTCAAGATTTAAATTTCATACCTCGAGCAAGCCGTGCAGAACTCTCATCTATAAATAAGCAAACACGTGCTGTTAATTGACATGCATAGCGGGTTAGTTAGTATTAAGCAAAGTTTACAGTCCACACGATCATAGTGAACATACCCGGTTCGAGGGCCCGGTGGCGTAATCGGGACAACGGTCGGCTTTGATGCCATGGTACCAAGTTCAAACCGCCGTGCACCAATGGATTTTTCTATCGAAAAATTTATGTGCGCTTCTCACAGTGGCCCTCCGGTGAAGGAAAAACATCGTTAAAAAACCAACAACCCCCGCATGGTGGTAGGACACTATCTAGTGTCCGCCTGGCCAGCTACCACCCTCAAGTTAGAAAAAGTAGCACTAGATATCCTCTACTGTTAGAGTAATTAATGATTTTGGTTAGGTTAGGTCTTATATTTACAAAATTAATTCAATTAAAAATATCTGGACCCCCTGACTCGATAGCCAAACAAAAAGTATCCTATATCCTATTATGCCGTAAGTACTATCTTTATAAAAAAAATCAGCCAAATCGGTCAAGCCGTTTGACCGTCTAAGAAGTCCCAAACAAACAAACAAACTGACTTTCGCATTTATAATATTGGTGTTGATGGTGTTGATAAGGATACTAGGGCCATAGTATATATAAAACAGAGTTGTGAGCCGCGTGCTTACCCTTACTAATTTTATATATGCGAAAGTAACTCTGTCTGTCTCACTTTCACGCCAAAACCACTAGAAGCTTGAAACTTATTGTTTAGGCTGTCGATTCCATATAAATACATGACATTCAAAGTGTGTCAGGGGTGAGGGGAGCTTGGATGTTACATGAGTAAGACAACTGTGTACGATCGAAGATGGTTTATTACTGTCATCATATCGCTAATAGATCTTAGAGCTAAATGTTATACTACCTATTATCTAAACTATGTCGTCTACTAGCCTACACCACACCTCAGGGGTGGGAGAAAAAAAAATAGAAATACAAATTTGTATTTTTTTTTACATTACACTTGGCTTAGATCTATTTTTATGCACTAAATATTCTTTATTATTTTTTATAATTTTTACATTAACACCCAAGTATTCAATAACAAGAAAAGGTCCATTCCACAAATTATCTAATTTACTAGCGGTTTCATTTTTAACAAATAAAAATTGTCCATTATTATACGTTACATTGTTTACATGTTTATCATAATTGCTTTTACGTTTTTCTTTACTTAAAATTAAATTATTACGAGCATCTTGGTGTGCTCAGCTGTTGTAGGCGGCTATCTTTCCGAAGTGGTTTTCTTTTTTGCAGATCATCGATGTCGTCCGCGAACGATTCTTCTTGTGAGGCGCGCATAAGTAGCGCCTCCGCGGCCCTCAGTGTGTGCGCAGGAACAGGCAGGAACTTTTCTGTTTCTTCCTTTTTCGGTTGTTGTACCGGTGCGAGCTTAGCGGTTTTCTTGTTAGTCCAGGCGGGGTCATCGACCTTGTTCTGTTTGGTGCGTTTGTAGTACACCCGTTGAGCGCCCCTGCAGAGGTCAATGAACTGTAGTACTCGGGCTGCAGTGTAGCGAAGTCGGTCCCAGTTGGAGAAGCGGGACACGTCGGGTAGGGCTTCGCTCAGCTTCTGTCGGCGCTCGATGAGGTGATGAACCAGTTCTTCACCGGTGTCTGTAGACGAAGTCGCTGTTGGTTCGGTGGGCCATGTTTCCTCGCCCTGGTAGAGGAAATCTGGTCCCTGGTACCACCGATGAAGTCTGTTGAAGTCGGCAGGTACATCTCTGGTCGCGTCGTCCGCCGCGTTGAGCTTAGTGGGCACCCAGCGCCACTCGCTGACTGTTGTTGATTCTTCTATTGCGGCGACACGATGCGCTACGTACGGTTTGTACGTTCTTGAGCCCGTACGCAGCCACGAAAGTACGGTGCGGCTGTCGGTCCAGTAGGTCTTGCTGTCGGGCTTCCACTCGTGCTCTTCTATTACTGCTTCGGCCAGCCGTACTCCCATGACGGCCGCTTGCAACTCGAGGCGCGGGATACTGGTGAGCTTGAGTGGAGCCACTTTCGCCTTGGCTACGATGTGTGACAACTCGACGGTGCCGCTTGGTGAAACCGCCCGCCAAAATAGCACTGTTGAGTATGCTACTTCGCTGGCGTCTGTAAACACGTGAAGTTGTAAGTTAGTGGCCTCGCTGTATCCTAGGTAGCGCCTAGGAATCTTCACGTCGTTTAGCTTCTGTAGGTGCGACGTCCATTCTCGCCATTGTTCGGCTAAGTCGCTGTCGATCGCGTCGTCCCATGCAGTGCCGCGGCGCCAAACTTCCTGTAGTATCTGCTTCGCTCGAATGGTGACAGGTGATGCGATGCCGAGTGGGTCGAAGAGTGACATCACGACGCGGAGAGCTTCGCGCTTCGTCGGTGTCTTGCCCTGTAGTAGCTGCGGCGGTATGCGGGCCATGTTCAGGTTGAAGGTGAGCTCGTCGGTCGTCGGCTTCCATATGAGTCCCAGTACTCGCTCGGCGATGTCCGGCTTGTAGAGCTCCGTCGAGTGATTTTCAGCTTGCTCTCCAAGCGCTTCGAGTAGTGCGGGTACGTTGGATTGCCATTGCTTGAGCTCGTAGCCGGCGACCTTGTTGACTTCGCGAACATCTCTCGCGACTCGAACGGCGTCTTCGAAGTTGGTGAAGCTATCGAGGTAGTCGTCGACGTAGTGCTTCTTTACTATTGCAGCTGCGGCCTCTGGGTGCGTCTGTTGATGCTTCTCTGCGTTCAAGTTCTTGATGTAGATTGCTGTAGACGGTGAACTTGACGCCCCGAAGATTAGTGAAGTCATTCTGTACTCGTCGGGCGGCTGGTCGTCCCGGCGGTTACCACGCCAGAGGTAGCGCAGTGCGTCTCGGTCAGCTGGGCGCAGCTTCACCTGCATGGACATCTCCTTGATGTCCGCGGTTACTGCGACGGCGTGTTGTCGAAAACGCATGATGACGCCCGGTAGCGATTCGAGTAGGTCGGGTCCCTTGTAGAGCAGATCATTCAGCGCCACTCCACGGTCCATCGGGTTGACGACGGCGAAGTGCGGCAGGTACCAGGTTCTGCCTTCTGTCTTCTCTGCGGGTGCGGGCTCAGCGTAGCCCTTGGTGACGAGAGGGTTGCGATCAATCTTCTTCTCAATGCCGTGGAGACGTCTCAGTGAAGCTTCGTAGTTGTCGGGTAGCGTGGCGTCCTCGTTACGCTATAGCAGCGATGTCTCGTATCTTCCTTCTTTGCAGACGGTGTTCTTTTCCAGGATACGAAGCGCTCGTTGCTCTGGGTCCGACTTCGGCTTCTGCGGGTTGAGTAGCAGCGCGTCCATGGTGAAGTACTCTCGCACCATGTTGTCCAGGTCGGCTGTGGGAGACTCGAAGAGATGTGTCACGACATCGACGCTTCGTCCAAGCGTCCTGCTGTTGGTCCCGTGCAGCACCCATCCGAGCGGCGTGAGCGACGCCACCGGCTGGTCTCGGGCGCCTCGACGTGTCTTCGAGCAGCAGCTCCCAGTTGTCCTGGCCGATCAGGACCTTCGGTGTCACGTGCTGGTAGGTCACCAGCCCGCTGATGTCGCGCAGGTGTTCGCAGCCTTGTAGCGCAGACTTGTTTACTTCTTGCGGTGAGACGTGTAGACGCTGTACTGTTCTTGCTTGAATTTTCATTTCTTTCTTGTTCGGCCCCCGTAGTGTTAGCTTCACTCTTCTGGAGTCGCTTGTAGAAGTCTTCAGTCGGTTGATGCCTTCTATATACAGCGGGTCGATGGGTCCCTCGGCTCCGATGTCGCTGGCGATGCTCTCGTCGATCAGGGTGACTGTAGAGCCATCGTCCAGTAGCGCGAAGGTGTCGACAGAGCCCGCAGGGCCCACAGCTCGAACCGGGATGATCTTCAAGTAAGAACTCTTACGTCCCGTTGTCCATGCTGAGTTGATCGCTTCTGTTACTGCATCTTTTTCTTTTTTCTCATAATGCAGCATGTGGTGGTGGTGGGTTTTGCAGCCGTTGACCCCACACACCTTGTCTCGGCACTTGTGACCCATTCTTCGGTATCGCAGGCATCTGAAACATAATCTCTGTTTTTTCGCTATGTCCCAGCGCCCGTTTTCATCAGCCTTCTTAAATTTGTCACAGTCGTCGGCGAAATGTCCCGCTTGTTCACACGCAGGGCACCGTACTGTAGATTGCTGCGATTTCTATTGAGGCTACTGCTGCTGTTGGGTCTCGGAGACGTTGTGTACTCGTTGCATCCTCTTCTGAGGCCCCAATGCTGGTGAGGAAACTCCCGGGTCCGGCTTCGCGAACTGTCCGCAAAGCTCGGCTTGTCGTCTCAAGAACGCTTCCATTTTCATCAGGTGAGGCATGTCTGTTGGCTGGCTCGGCAGGAACTGGTAGTAGCTCTGTCGCAGGGTCGACGGTAGCTTCTCCAGTATGTTCTCCACTACCTCCGGGTTGTATAGGTAGTATCACGGCGGCAGCGATGTGATGCGCGGCGGCGTGCGGCGCGGGGGGGTGCGCGGCGGCGTGCGGCGCGGGGGGGTGCGTTGCGGCGCGCGGCGCGGGGGGGTGCGGTGCGGCGGCGGGGGCAGCGCGGCGGCAGGCGGCGCGGCGATCGATGTGGAGGTAGGTAGGACTGCCAATAGAAGCCGGAGTCCCGCAGGGCAGTTGTCTGTCGCCAGTCTGCTATGCCTGGTACACCGACGACATTCCTGTCGTCGGGCAGGCGCAGCTGGCACTTTACGCAGATGACGCCGCTTACTTCGCCAAGTCGTTCAAGACCGCGCACGCAGTTGAAAAACTCCAGCCGACATTGGACGCCTTGCCAGAATGGCTCGAAAAATGGAGGATGTCCATAAACGTGGGGAAGACCCAGGCAATCGTCACAGGAAATAGCAGACTGCCAAAAGAACTTTCCCTGAAGGGCCAAGACATCCCATGGGCGCCCTACGTGAAATACCTTGGCGTGACGATCGACAGGCGCCTATGCTTTCAAAAGCATATAGAAGAAGTCGTGGGAAAAGTTAAAGTCGCCAGAGCAAAATTGATGCCAATACTGCGCTCAAAGCTACCACTCCGGACCAAGCTCATGTTATATAAAACGTACATTAGATCCCGCCTCACGTACGCTGGTCCGGCGTGGTACCCACTCCTATCCAAGTCAAACAAGAAGAAACTTCAGTCGCAAGAGAACATCAGCCTGAGGAGATTGGTTTGTGCCCCGCGATACGTCCGGAACACAACAATCCGAAGAGACTTACAAATGCAAACATTAGAGGAATTCATCCGCCACCTTGCTAAAACACTGTACCGGAGAGCGGACGTATCCGGGCACGACCACATCCGCAACATAGCACCGCTGCACGCGAGACCACCCGACCCACCTGGCAAACGGAAATCGAAAGCCTACCTCAGAGAATTCTGCCAAAACACTGAAGCCGAAGAAGAAGAAGAAGATAGGGCGGCGCCACCGGCGGCCGCTGTAGGGTCTGCTGACGGGTTCGCTGGGCCTCCCCGAACGGGGAATCACCTGGCAGGGCCCTGTCGCCCCTACACGTAGCGGCTACCGGTCCGCTCCGCCCGAGAAGACCGCACACAGGGGGGATACTCTATTCCCCCCAAACAGAGACGCGCCTACAGTGGTAGGCGCAGACAAGCCAGGGGCAGAGGGTAAAGCCCTGACCCCCTATCCCCACACCAGTTGGTGTGAGAAGAACGTTCGTGATCTGTTACATTCTATCTGTCTATTTCTAAAGCCGGACATGCTTTAGTTCTACTGTGTAGGCTAACTAGGTTGTACGAATAACCTATAAGACCTATCTTACTGTTATAAATCTTATACGAGTTATATTCCTATGTTCTAGTAAGAATCTAATAAGAACTATTCTTTACTATTAATGCGATACAAGTACAAACTATATGTTTATCTATCTATACGAATACGAACTTTATACATTGCAAAGTACCCTACCTAACCTAGAGTACTAGCTTAACTTATCTTTATTATTTACAACTTATAACTAACTATACATAGTGCGTTTATATCGTCGGTGTACGTCGTTGTCCGGAACAGATGGGAAGGGGTGGGGAGGGTAAGTGAGGGGAGGGAGGAAGGGGGAATTAGCGTGGCGTGGTAAGGTGCGGTGTAGCTGGGATACGTATGTGTCTTATTAGTGAATGCTAACCCAATTCCCATTCCACGCGCACGAAGTCGCGAGCACAGCTAGTTTTTTATAACGCCATATAACGTCTAACGCTATCTAAGTGAAAGTTTACACAAAGGTGTTCGGGATCGGCATTTCAATATAACGCCATCTATGGACGTTTACCTAACTAAGCGTTCATAGATGGCGTAACATTGAAATGCCAAAAAATACACGTTTCTCGTATGAGGGCGATCCCCATACGAGAAACGAGTATTTTTTGGCATTCCTATGATTTTAAACTTTATTCTGTTTTTAGTATTTGTTGTTATAGCGACAAAAGAAATACATCATCTGTGAAAATTTCAACTGTCTAACTATCACGGTTCATGAGATACAGCCTGGTGACAGATGGACGGACAGACAGACAGCGGAGTCTTAGTAATAGGGTCCCGTTTTACCCTTTGCGTACGGAACCCTAAAAACTGATTTCAAAATGCCGCGCTTTGAGGTTTTTATAGGAGATGTCTGGAAAATACTCATTATATTAGATCTCAATGAAATTGCAATGGGACCAAACGGAAAGTTTACTCACTCAAACAAAAATTACCTGGCCAAGTGCGAGTCGGACTCTAACACGTAGAGTTCCGATTGAACAAAATTTGCATGAATAATATTTTTTTTGTACGGGGACCTCTTTAATTTTTAACTTTATTTTGTTTTCAACCGACTTCTAAACAGGAGGAGGTTCTCAATTCATCGTATGTTTTTTTTGTACGTATCTTATGAAACTGTTCATTCGATTGCGCATATACGCCACATTAAGATTTTATAACCGAAAATTTAAAGATGTAAAAAAGGAGTAACAAAAATAAATTAAACGTTAAACATTTGTAATATTACTGGTTATAGTTTGTGTCCTATTCATTCGCACGATATTTAGGCTAATTATTTCACAAATATGACACATGAGTTTCCCACCTACACCGCACCGTACCACGCTAATTCCCCTCCCCTCCCTTCTTTCTTCCCCCCACTCCCCTCCTCTTCCCCTCACTTTTCTCTCCCCTCCCCTCTCTCCCCCACTCCCCTCCCCTTCCCCTCACATTCCTCTCCCATTCCCTTCCCCTCACCTCCCCTTTTTCCCTTTCCCTCACTTCCACCAATCCTCCCCTCCCTCCCCCTCCCCCTTCCCCCTCACAAACTTTGAATGTCATATTGATTTATATTTAATCAACAGCCTAAACAATAAGTTCCAAGCGTCTAGCTTTAAATATGACGATACTTTCATACAACTTTTCATCCCCCTTTCAAGCCTCTTTACGCTTTTAAAAGTAGCCTATGTCCTTTCTCAGGCTTTAGACTATCTGTGTACTAAATTTCATTTAAATCCGTTCAGTAGAACATTCACATAAACCTTACATATTTCCATACATACTTTCATCCCCTATTGTTTCTATCTATTCCCAATTGTTATTTTACACCCTTGAGGGTACAACTTTTACAAACTTTGAATGCCATATTTATTTATATCGAATCAGCCTAATTAATAAATTTCGAGCTTCTAGCTCCTAAAATGACGATACTTCCATAAAACATTTCATCCCCCTTTCAACCCTCTTTACGCATTTAAAAGTAGCCTTCCTTTCTCAGGCTCTAGACTATCTGTGTACCAAATTTCATTTAAATCGGTTCAGTGGGTTTTGGCGTGAAAGTGAGACAAACAGACAGACAGAGTTACTTTGGCATTTATAATATTAGTTAAGATTTTATTATATTACTGGCTTCTGTCCGCAGCTGCGCTTGCGTGGCCTACAGATCACAAATTACATATTTTTCCTGAGAAACAAATATTATATGCTTTCTCATCATCATCATCAGCCGGTGTCAGTCCAATGCTGGACATAGGCCTCTACCAAGATGTGTTCTCCTTCCCTCTCAATTATAACACCTACAAACACATATTACAAACATATATTTTAAAACTTTGTTTTTTCTCTTTTACCGAGGCTTGGCGACCTCATGTGACCCCTTTATAGAGGCTTCACGACCCCCCAGGGGACGCGACCCACACGTTGACAATCACTGCGATAGATGGACGAAAAACTTTGAGGCGATGTAATAAACTATTATGTTTCTTGAAATGTTAACTTTAAAAATAAATGATCACTTCATGAATATTATTCATCAATATTATTGTTACACACAATCCAAAACTTTATTGTACCAATGGGACTCAAACCCGCACCCCTTGGGAAACATGCTCAATACCTGGGCATGTTTCCCGGAGGAGTAGGGAATTCACTTTAACAAGAATACAACAGACAGAATAATCATATTATAGTTTGTGATTCATAGCTATAAATGCATGATGTCACTTGCAAAATATCTATCTATGTTGTATGAAGATAAATTAATGGGATGTATCCACCTCTTACTTTTTTTGTCCAGCTTTCACTGAAAAAATTTCAAACATAACCAATTGTAATTAAGTAGAAGCTAGGTATTCAAAATTGACTTACCCTTGTCCAAAGAAGGAACGCGATCACCCTGTTTTATAATAAAATTATAATGAAAATTCATAGATAACTACTATTGAAATAATAGTGATCTATTCATTTTATTTTATTTTAGTAAAGGAAATTGCAAGGGCCACCTAAGCTTAGCTATTAATACATTGAACTCGCTCAGCTGCTAGGATACAGATACAGATTTTGAGCAAGCTTGTATCACCCAATCTAGTAAATCTAAAACTGTCTAGTGTCCATCTAGCTACTCCACCCTCAACTTCAAAAAATGTTAGGCAAAAAAGATGTAATCGATGCAAAGGACAGCTGTTGTCTGTCCTTGGTATATACCCGTACATAATCACATAGGTACCAACAAGTCAGATAATAGTCATATGATAGCCCATCTGTCATATAAAAATAATCACAGTAGGATCTCACCAATCCGGAACTCAATAGTCCAGCACCCTACTCCCACTCTGTGCTTGCGTTCCGGCAATTACACAACTTATTACAGATTATTTTAATACTATATATATATATATATAATATATAAAATAAATACAGGCAGGTGACGGGCATCAGCGTCACCAGTGAGAGAAGCCACATCCTGCGATCACCAACCCACCTGCGCAGCATGGCAATTATGGCATAATAGTAAATTTATTTAGACACAAAAAAGTAATCCATACACATACCCTAAATATAGAAAAAGCAAAAACTTTAAATATATGAAAATTTACATCAAATTTGTAAAATATTTAAAAATTTGAATATATGTCATACCCCTCCCAATGAGCCGCAGATCAGGCTCAGTGGCGTATCTTGGTAGAACTAGAAATAGTCTCAAGATATGAATCACAGTTCATTGTCATCATAATCAGCCGGTATCTGTCTACTGATGGACATAGGCCTTTCCCAAGTCACACCACTGAGCCTGATGTTTGGTTCTTTGTTTTCCAGTCACTGCCCACCCCACAGCTTTGCCGAATGCTGTTGCTCCACCTGGTCACAGGGCGTCCTACGCTTTGTTTACCGATTCGCGGTCTCCACTCTAGAACCAGTCAACCCCCCAACGGTGATCGGTCCTACGGCAGATATGACCAGCCCACTGCCACTTCAGTTTGCTAATCCGCTGAGCTATGTCGATCACTTTAGTTCTCTGGCGAATTACTTCGTTCTGGATTCGATCCCGTAGGGATACACCGAACAAAGCTCTTTCCATAGCTAGCTGAGCGACTTAAATTGGTGGATGAGTCGAACCGTGAGTGTCCACCTCTCTTACGTCAAACTTTTGTATTAAGGCACTGTGGTATATTCTACGCCATTAAAGCACTCAGGTGGCGGTTAAAACCGCCACCTGAGTGCTGCGATAACTATAACATAAGATGCAGTAAATTGTGAAGATGCGGTGACGGAAGCGTGCTTTTGAGGTAATAGAAGATCGCACTGAGACGAGGTGGAACATTAATAAACGGTTACTTACGGTTGACCTGTAACACATTACTATGCGTTATTATATTATTATAAGGCGAAAAATGTATAATACTCAGTCAAGTTAAAAACGGAGTGCAAAGAGAATATAATACGGAGTGGACAAATCACAGATTACTATAAATCACAGACACCGACTACAGAGGGCTATGAATTGTTGAAGTCCAGTCTAAAGCTAGACTATTCATGAATTCTGTAATCTCGGCGGTAGAAAATCATGGATATTTATTACTGGTCACACTGGCGAAATAAACTAGTCGTGTGGAGCCATTGTGTACTCATATAGTAATCTGTGGCTGGGTTTACTTGAGTACTACTGTGGTTAAATAAGTGCGGCCAATAATAATTGCTTGCTGTAAATTTTATTATTTTGTTCAAATTGGCCAAAAAAATACAATTACTTCGTAAGAAATTGGCTCAAAGCCATCACCGGAAGAAAGAAACGGAACTGCTCAAACAGCACCAGTGGCAGGAATGAATGTGAAGATGTTGTATTTCTGAAAAGGAGTTGACCAAATACCACTGTGAAATACCATAGCACTTACCTGTCGTAGGAAATATGTAAAAATTAGGAATATTATAAAATATGTTAAGGTAAATCATGATAAATGTGATGAAAAGATGGATCCTCAGACCTCTACCTCTTAAAAAATCACACCAATCAGTTTTAACTATTCGTGAACGTTCATAATCTGTATCCTATATATATATAATGGGTTCGGGCAAAGACAGGAGCTCCCACAGCAGCCCCGAGAGGGCATACAGTCGCAGCCGCAGCCGTTCGAATCATAGAAACAGGGATGGGCAACGATCGGATAGGGACAAGGCAAGAGGCGTGGATCGAAGCAGAACTCATCATCGAGACGATAGCTCGGAGAGGAGCAGAGATCGAGAACGTCTCAGTAAGGAGCAAGATTGGCAGCGGAGTAGAGATCGACGGAGCAGAGAGCGAGACAAGCGCAGCCGCGATCGTGACCGGCGCAGCAGAGAGCGCGAGCGAAGGAGCCCCGAGCGTGGTAACGAGCGAGACGCGCCGACACATAGGCACCGCGACCGCGGGCCTGCCCTCGGGGCCGGCGCCGGGGGAGGACTCGGCGGAGGTAAGCGGAGTCCATTAGTAAAGCAAACCTATCACTTGTTGCTCTATTATTGTACTTAGCTTCATTTTTTATACCATGGCTTAAAGGTACTTGATTCTGTTGATTATAGTCTATATGATAAGGATGCAGAGGAAGAATGGTCACCATTGACACCAAACACAGTGGCCCTCCGGTACGTAGTATTATTATCTTTTCTATGCCTCCGGTGAAGGATGAACATGCTAAACCCCAACCTCCCCACATGTTGATAGGATACTGTCTGGTGTCTGCCTGGCCAGCTACCACCCTCAAGTTGGAAAAATCTGTCACCAATTACTTGTGAGTTCGATAGCTGTCCTTGAGAGCCAGCTCCCATTCTAGGCATATTATGCTTTTCTTGATCGTATTATCAACTGGTGAAATAGTTGTTAAACGCTATCCTTTACAATAAAAAAAAATAAAATATCAAAGTGGTTATCAATAATATCGTTTAAAAACTAAAAAAGAACAAACTTCAATGCCGCGCTATTCATTTTCAGTACCAATTTTGAGATGTTTATCTCAATATCTCTGGAGATACTTATCAGACCTCGATAAAATTACCATGGTACCACACTTGGGATATCTCCTTTCCAACAAAAAAAGAATAATCAAAATCGGTTCTTAAACGACGAAGTTATCCGCGAACAAACATTAAAAAATATATATATATATACGGTCGAATTGAGAGACCTCCTCCTTTTTTTGAAGTCGGTTAAAAAGGACTTGTAATTTGAAGAAATGAAACTCCAATCTAATAACCAGGAGTGTGATGGTTAACATGTGACACATAGTGCCTTTATGTAGTATCGGTGAATGTGTGCCATCCAGTATTAGTATGTGCTAGCTTAGCTAGCTGTGCTAGTTTTATTGTAGTTTTTTTGTTGCCATATAGCATAAAGCCACATTTGCAGCAAATCTGCTGCAGATTTGCTGCAAATGTGGCTATAAGGCTATATAAATGAGCAGAACTCAGCTAGAGGCGTTGGAAGTTATTGAGAGGAGAGCCAAGAGACTCGTCAACCATATTGTCCCAAGGTGGTCCCATTGTAATTTCATCGAGATCTGATAAGTGTCTCCGGAGATATGACGATAAACGTCTCAAAACAGGTCATACCAGTCAAGTCAGTATGATTACGAGGACATGTCTGATACATATGGTTGTATTATAGGATTGGGTGGTGGATTAGGCAGTGGTGGAGGCCCCCGTGGCCCGAGTCGGTTCAAGCCCCAAGAAGAAGAGTTCCTGGATGCACGGCGCGAGGAGAGGGAGCGGATCGGAGAGATCGGAGTGTCCTCCGCATGGGGCAAGTCTCCTATGAGGATAGAGTAAGCTTGTTATTTGTGTTCTACTCAAATATTGAATGCATGTGTATTATTATGAGTCTATAAGCGTCACCTACACATTATCTTTTGTACATTATTTTGAAGGCGAAATTTTGGATTGTCTAAAATAATGCATGTGTATAAATTTTTAAATAACTTAATTCCCTTTGTTGTTAAATCTAGGTACTTTCTTGTGACATATGTAATGTAAACAGTATATTTGTGTTCTTTCATTACAGTGCTGACTGATACTACAAATACAAATACGACACGGCACGGCAGCATTTCGTGGCAGTTTTCGTTTTTGTGCCACAAAGTGCTGGAACTCGCTTCCTCCACCACTACGTCTAATAGCTACAAAATTCACTTTCAAGTTAAAATTTAAACGGCTCCTGTTAGATGTACAAAAATCGACTATGTAACCTAGCATTTTAATTTAGATAATTTATATACATCGAATATCAAAATTAAACGAGTTAGAGTGCTTGTTATGTCAGTACTCTGCACTTACTATTGTCTCATCCCCCACTATCTTGCTATGTTTTTACTTATTTAATTTCTATGTCGCGGGTATATGTATTTTGCCTTGTTGTACTTATACTGTCACTGATTTATAATACCTATCAGTTCACTTTATTTTCAAACTTGTTGCTACTTTATTATATTAATAATGTCTGTCTACTCAAAGCACTATTTATTTATTTTCTTTTTTATTGCGTTTTTAGGGTTCCGTAGCCGAATGGCAAAAAACGGAACCCTTATAGATTCGTCATGTCTGTCTGTCTGTCTGTCTGTCTGTCTGTCCGTCCGTCCGTATGTCACAGCCATTTTATTCCGAAACTGTTAAGACTACAGAATTGAAACTTGGTAGGTAGATGTATTCTGTGAACCGCTTTCCGATTTTTATACAAAAATAAAAAATGTAAAAGTTTAAGGGGGGGCATCCCAACATGGAACTGAAATTTAAAAAAAAAATTTCAAACCTATACGTGTGGGTTTATAGATAGGTCTTCAAAAATGACATTGAGGTTCCTAAAATATTTTTTTCTCAAAGTCAATCATTTGTAAGATAGGCGCGTCTAAAGCGGTAAAATGTGTGTGTCCCCCCCCCCCCCCCCCCTCTAACTTTTAAAGTATGGAAGCGAAAAATTTAAAAAAAATATATGCTGTAGATCTCAATAAAAACTAACAACGAAAATTGGTTTGAACTAGATACAGTCAGCAGTGTTAGAGATATGGCGACCGCAAAGATAACTTCGTAGTTGCGAAAAATCATAGTTATGGAATACTTAACTGTGTTACGGAACCCTACGACTGCGAGTCCGACTCGCACTTGGCCAGTTTATTTTAATATCAATTTAAAAATATGTATATACATTAACTACTACATAGATAGAAATCCGTACGTCTCCTTAGGGCTGGGCTGAAAATCAGTGCTGCGGTTCTTCAGAGTCACAGCAATATGCTGAGCCCAACCCTTTTCCAACGGCTATGTTCACGTCAGCGATTCTCAACATCATGTTTACATTTAAAAAAATTATGTTTTTATTTTTGATTTGCTAGTTTTTAGTAAAATTGTTAATTTTATTTGTACATTTGGTCGTTGGAATAAACTATAAATCAATCAATCAATCAAAAATACATGTAACAACACAAGTATTAATATTTTGTTAAATGTGTTAAATGTGCTTAATTTATAAAAGACTAGCTAACATGTTTCTTGTGGAAATTATTACAGTTCCGATGAGGACGCATCCCAAGAAGAAACAAGCTCAAATAAGAAAGATAAGAAAAAGCATAAAAAAGACAAAGACAACACTAAGAAGAAACTTAAGAAACTAAAGAAGAAGTTAAAGAAAGTAAAGAAAGCTCGCAAGAAAGCAAAGAAGAAAGCTCACAGCTCCTCCAGCAGCGAGGACAGCTCCAGCGAGGAGGAGCTTTGGGTGGAGAAAGGAAGTATGTACCCTAGTAATGTCCGCTCACTATCTAGCATCCTATGACAGTGGTCCGCTCACAAGTGCAATATCTCATTGCCATTGTCCCATTCCTGATGCAAAATTTTGCTAACTGTTAGGTTAGTTTCATACTCTGACATTTAATTAACTTGTTATTAAGTCCATAACTGAATAAAACACATTTAGAATGTAAATCGTGCAATGAGCTAGGTAGCCATTGTACAGAAGTGAGGCTGCCACACAAAACATTCTCCTACCCACATTAGCCAACATTATATTAATATAAAGTGGAAAAGTACCCTACATAACTTTTAATAACAAATCAACAATACTGACATATGACACTTGTAATGGTTGGTAGAGAATGTAACTGCTGCATTTTTCGTAATTAAAGTAATCCTCATGTGTGTTGTATGTTACAATATAATTTCAGAAGAACAAGAAGTATCGGCGCTGAGAGGGTCGGGTGCGCAGGAGGGGGAGGTGGAGGGGGAGGGGGAGGTGTGTAGCGGCGTGTACGGTCCCAGCCCGCGCGTGGGCCCAGCGCTGGGACACAAGGACTTCGGGCGCGCGCTGCTGCCCGGCGAGGGCGCCGCCATGGCCGCCTACGTGGCGGAGGGCAAGCGCATCCCGCGCCGCGGGGAGATCGGACTCACCTCGGACGAGATCGCCTCCTACGAGTCCGTCGGATACGTCATGAGCGGGAGCAGGTCAGTTCAGTACTGCCGGATGCTTGTTACCTTGTTGTTCCATGGCTCATCGCTCGCTACTTCTGAATCTGAATTTGTGTGGGCGGCTATGATGCTATCTAAACGTAACTTGACATCAGGTGAGATAGTAATCGGACGTCTGCAAAGGCTTCTGAAAGTAGCAAGGTTTAGGGATCCAGAGATTGGTCTTTCATTTCATGGTTAGAGTATAAAAGTTGTCACTTTGGCAGTGTATGACTTTGAGAAAAAAGTTTTAGATATTAATAGAATAAGAATTTCAATGTCATTTTTAAAGACTTATCTATGTATAGACACCCCACCCCGCACCTAGTTCTGATGAAAAATATTTTTTTAGTTTAGTTCCATGTATGGGGAGGGTTCTCTATTGTTTCGCATAGCATTTTTTGTCATAATATACTTTAGCATAATGTTGATTCACCTAAGTATATTTAAGCATACATTAATTTGGCATATTTTTCTTGACATAATTACTGTTAGCATAAGCATTTGTGGCATAATATTCTAAAAAATAATGCTATAAACGCATAATTATAACTCGGCATAATTTTCATATTATTGCATAATTGTTAAATAATACTTTTTAAAATTTTTATCTCTTCACGGCTAATCTAGCTAGTAGACCGATTTAAATATTGCTCTGGTATACCTAATATAATGGAATAAGACATATAGTACTTTTTAACGCAGACGAAGTGACGAGGCTCAGCTTGTAGATTCACGAAAAAATATCATACAATTAATAAAAAGTTTGTTGGATGTGTTAAGCACGTCAATATGCGCGTAATAAGTGTCAATATTGACTTATAACTACCTAACAGAATTACGAACATAATCATGGGCTGATATCTAATCAAATGCAGAACCAAAACCGTGAGATAGATGCACTTCGAATAAAGGTAAGTTATGTTAATTTAATGTTTACGTCGTCATTATGGCAGAGACGCTGCAGGACCTACAAAGGATGTTGAATGGCCTAGCTGATTCTTCTTGTCGCATCGGTGGAGACCGATGCGACTTGGATGAACTTGGATAAAACCAAAGTCATGTACAACGAGCACGTTGTTCCGGAACCGATTGCCGTAGATGGAATCCCACTCGAAGTTGTCACTAAGTATGTTTACCTAAGGCAGACACTCCAACTAGGCAAACACAACTTCGAGAAGGAAATCCAGAGAAGAATTCAGCTGGGCTGGGCAGCATTCGGAAAACTCCGTCGAGTCTTCTCATCGCCTATACCGCAGTGTCTAAAGACAAAAGTCTTTAACCAGTGCGTCCTACCTGTGATGACATACGGAGCCGAGACGTGGACACTCACAGTTCGACTGGTCCACAAATTTAAAGTCGTTCAGCGAGCTATGAAGAGAGCTGTGCTTGGTATTTCTCTGCGGGATCGAATCCGGAACGAAGTAATTCTCCAGAGAACTAAAGTGATCGACATAGCTCAACAGATTAGCAAACTGAAGTGGCAGTGGGCTGGTCATATTTGCTGCAGGACTGATAACCGTTGGGGTAGACTTGTCCTGGAGTGGAGACCGCGAATCGGCAAACGTAGCGTAGGACGTCCTGTGACCAGGTGGAGCGATGACATACGCAAAGCGGTGGGCAGTGATTGGAAAAGAAGAGCCGAAGATCGGGCTCAGTGGCGCATCTTGGCAGAGGCCTACGTCCAGCAGTGGACTGGCACCGGCTGATGATGATTATGAATGTTTGCGTTAGGTCAAATAACTTTCAGTTCTAAAATAAAAATAATCGCGGCGTAGGCCCAAAGGCCACCCCCGCCGAACTAGAACCTACTGTCACAGTCTAGTACCAAAATTTTGTTGGTATTAATAACTTTATATTACTTTATTTAATAAATTTTATTTGGCTACGGACTTGAAAGTTCACATATTAATAAATATTGATTTAAATACTTGAAACCACAAACTTTTTTGTTTGAGCCAAACAACTCTAAACTAAACATGAAATACGTTTCACATTAATTCTGACTTTGGAAGTGTTAAAATATTATTTTTAATTATGTATACAATATAAACTACTCTTAAAACTATAATAGACTATATAAAATCTACAAATAAAAAACGGAATTAAGGTCGCTGTCCGCTGGTAAGGTACCCAAAAAGCTGGCGACTTTACCTCTTTGAATGGCAAGGCTAATTCGTTGGCCGAGGTACGCGCCAGCTCTTTGATCATGGGAGACATCTATCAGACGTCTGGACAACTCCTTTACAAAACCGCGTGCTTGTTGACCCCACGAGCCCATGGTCTCGACCCCAAACGGAAGAAATGCGTAATTGTCTCCAATGTCTGCATATTTCCTCTTAAGGGCCTCTGCCGCGTCTGCGGCTGCTCCTGCAGCCCGTGAGGTACTATTAAGGTGGGATGCTGCTAACGTATCGGCGCACGTTGCATCCCACACTAGCGGCTTTCCAAGACACCAAGGAATCAACGTCATGCCGTCAGGTCTCTTGCCATCGTCACGTGAAATACCGTTCGGCTCTAAAATAGCCGGCACGTTGACGGTGGCAAGGGCCCGACGGATAACGTCGTTTAGTGAAGCGTGTCGTGAAAGCCGCCCCGCACTGCAGCGACATGATAGGCCGTGGTGGCCCAGGTGATCAACCTCGTCGCCACAGCGACAGCGGTGCGGCTCTGTTCTAGAGATGCCCAGACGCAGTCCCACGGCGACGGAAAAACTATTGTTATCCATAAACGTCCCTATATTGGACGAAGGTAACGCCTGCAACCAGTATCCTGATTCCGTTCGCGCGTGGCAAGAAGACGAGCCCGGTCCCTATTATCTGAACAACTGTCTAAAAGATATTTCTGTACATTTTTGCATAAGGGCTCGTCCCATTGCCGTTGCGAACGGAGACTTCTCGGAAAGGCTTCCTCCGGGCATGCCAAGGACCAGGCATTTTTAGCTTCCTCCATTAGAGTGATCGATATTTTTGTTAAAGAATTATTTATTATTTTATCAAAAATACCGGTAATACCATGGACAGAAGATAAAAAAGCCGGTAGCGAAACACTGGAAATTTTGCGTATGCCTATGCCCCCGAACCGAATAGGCAAGGAAGCTTGACACCACGAATTGTCCGAAAGAGAGCAATTTAGAATTTTGGTAAGGATATTTTTAATAGTTTCATCTAAGCTCGATAGTAAGATCAAATGGTTCCAAAACGGGCAGCAGCGAAGTATGTAGGTGAATTTTGGTACAAAGACAAAACCGAATTATGTGAAATGCTATGTGGCAATGAATTTTAGTAAGACGCTCTGATGCATCTTCAAATTTTTGGCGCTGTTCATGAACAAAATCTGGAAACGATTCTTCTAGAATTGGTGCACCAAGGAGGCGAAGATTATTTTTATTTAAGAGTTTAATATTTGGTGCCAGACTGTTAAATTTTGCGAACATCTCATCTTTTTTTTCTATAGTTGCAGTGTCCGTAAAGAATATTTCACATTTAGAAAAATTTTAATCCAAACCAATCGAATGAAATTTCTCAATTCATATTTGTAAATCCTTCAAAGCAATGTTTGCATCGCCTCCTAGCGTCCCATCATCTAGATACCACATATTTAATGTTGAATTTAGACTCGAAATAATCGGGTGTAAATTATTATTAAATAATATAATTAAAAAATAAATAAATGTGTAATTAAGTTAACTTTGTTTATTTTAATTGGAATAATTCAGCATAAAATATGTATATACATTCAATTATGACTTCATTTATTGTGTCTAAAACTATTAGGCCAATAAAAAATATGCCCTATATGCGATTCAAATTAGGCCGAAACAATATAGCCAAAATTTCATTCATTTCATTTTTTCATTTCATTTATTCCAAAAACAATAATTATTGTATAGGAAATTACATTACATTTACATCCATGTTTCCATAATCAAAATAGCACAAACAAACCAGAGGACCATAAATGAAAGTTATGCATGTTTATACAATATACCAAAAGATTTTATGCGATAGTTCTATTATGCCGTTTAAAATTATGCGTAACCCGTTATGCCTAAGTAAATTAGGAATAAAAAAATATGCGAAACAAGGGGATCCCTATGGGGAGAACCTTCCCCCTCCCTAATAATTTCTGAATAAAGTGGCTGTAACATAAAATGAACAGACATAATGGATGGATGGACCGACAATGACCGGGTATGTATTAAGTAATGTTTTATTTAGTATACGGACACATTGCACAATACAGCAAATGTGTATTCGTCGTATTACAACCACAAACAAAAAAGTTAGCACGAATTAAAGGCAAGATTTTGGATGATTTAAAAAAAATCATATCTGAAACACCGTGATACTTAGGACTTCGGGTCTACCGGTGAAAACTTGCGCTTGACTCCCAACCCCCAAAAAATGTTGTCGGTCCATCCACCAAACACCCTGTATTGCCTCTTCCGCTTCTTCGTAGCTGCACACTAGCATGTTCACCTATGATAGACAAAATAATGAAATGTTGTTGGAGTCGCGGGGCGGCTGTATAGTAGGCCGCCGCTGCGAGCTCGCCGCGCCGTGCCGCGACTTTACTTAATGAACGCGAATGATGTCATTCATTAATAAAGAAGCTAGATGCGCCGATAATGTGGAGATGCGGCAGATATTAAGAATGACAGTTTCGGCGGAGTCTGTATGAAGGTGTTACGTTGCAGACATCGTCGCATGGAAGCGGTCCGTATCCGCAAAGAGAACCAGATCTACTCGGCGGACGAGAAGCGCGCGCTGGCCGCCTTCAGCAAGGAAGAGCGAACCAAGCGAGAGAACGCCATCCTCGGACAGTTCCGCGACGTGGTACGCGCGCGCAACCACCGCCGCGACAACCTGTAGCCGGGACAACCTCCACCGCGACAACCTGTAGCCGGGACTACCTGTGGCCGGGACAACCACCGCCGCGACATCCTGTAGCCGAGATAACCACCGCCGCGACAACCTGTAGCCGGGACTACCTGTGGCCGGGACAACCACCGCCGCGACATCCTGTAGCCGAGACAACCACCGCCGCGACAACCTGTAGCCGGGACAACCACCGCCGCGACAACCTGTAGCCGGGACAACCACCGCCGCGACAACCTGTAGCCGGGACAACCACCGCCGGGACAACCACCGCCGCGACAACCTGTAGCCGGGACAACCACCGCCGCGACAACCTGTAGCCGGGACAACCACCGCCGCGACATCCACCGCCGCGACAACCTGTAGCCGGGACAACCACCGCCGCGACAACCTGTGTTGTGTTTGTGGGGCATGAGCTCAGATCCATCCGTCGGAAACATTCGTGGTGTAGCCGGCTATTGGTGATGTGACACTGCTGACTGTCACTCGTGTTAAAGTTATCGTGAGTCAGGGGACGGCTACACGGCTACACGGTGCCGCTCACAGAACAAACAGTCATGTGACCCGCGGCTTCGGTGCCGTGTAGCTCATCCTCACAACTTACTTCTAGTAATACGAAGCAATCTGTATGTATATGGTGATTATGTATATATTTAAGGATGAAAATAAAAGAACCCCTCATAAAACATGTATTTATTATCTTATACTTTAAAAACATGTTCGATTCATAATTAACAATCAGCGTAACTTTCCTTATTTGTAAATAGCTTGTTATGTACAATTCTGAACTTCGGATATAATCATAGATGTACGTAGACATTTGCAACATGCCGCGCTATGTTCATATTCATACGTGATGCAGCATGTTCCAAATGTACAGCAGGATAGATTTAAATTATTTATTCGGGTACCTCAAAAAACCTTTTAAAACTGGAATATCACTCGGGTAAATGTAAAAAATCACAGATGGAAACAATAGTGGGTAAATACTAAATAGTAAGTTATAATATCAACAAGTTCATGCGAAGTAACAAAAGATCATCTATTAATCAATTGAAAATGTACATAATTATGTTACGTATAAAAGTAAAAAAAAAGAAATAAACAAACTTCACGTTCGACATAATAAAGCGTTTCGAGACATTCGTTATTTTTGGCAAAAAATCAGTCCACCCTAGTACATTACATATAGATAGACGGTAGGTCCCTCACGCAGGCCCCTGCACTCACCGAGACACTACGACTACTACATTATATTACAGTCATAACCCTAGTATCACACAGTACGTCTCGTTCGACTGTTCACTATATACAGACATCGTTATTCAGGAACAACAATTTTGGAACTCTAAATGAAATCATATCATAAATTTAAATAAATGCGAGCGCATCGCTCGGCTCGTATCGATCAGTGTACGCGATATAAGCACGGGCAGGAGTGCCGCGCTCGGCTGATACAGGTCTATGTGTAGTGTATACTATACAAGTAGTATTTGTAACACAATAGAGCTGCGACCGGCAACAAGTACGGCCGTCTGAGCGCCTGTCTCGACCTTCACATCTGTTTATCATTTCGAAATTTAAAAAAAATCATATTCAGGTTCGAAAAAATGTTTCCTTCGACTCGGATCTTTACCACTCACATAGCTCGGATCGCAAACTTTTGGCATTTCAATAAAAAAAAAGCTTGGAAGCGACGCCTCAGGAGTGAAACTTCCAAGTTCATTCAATTTATTTCTCAACATCACTAATTATTTTTTTTTGTAAAACTCCATCTTCGTAGTTACGCCGTTCTTCAATAGAGGGCGTTTATAAATACAAAATATAACATGACGCTTACGTCACTTCCGTCAAATTTGACCCCGGTGCGCCCAAACAAGAAGTGATTCTAATCGCGAGCAAACAGTGAACGCATCCATCATCATTATCGGCCGGCATCAGTCCACCGCTGGACGTTTCCCCGAGACACGCCACCGAGCCCGATCTTCGGTTCTCAGTTTCCAGTCAAGCATTAATCAATATTGAACACTCAAAATGAATCCGAACGTATGTATGAAAAGCCATGCGGAGCTTCACAAGACAGACGGGAGGTACATGGACAGCCGCGGAGTGCGGCGGGCGGTCTACGCGGCGTCGCGGCGCTGCAGCGAGTCCTGCAGCGCGCGCAGCTGCTGCGTGAGCGTGTTGATGGTGTGGTGCGCGGACAGCAGCTGCGCGCGCAGGTAGGCGGGGCACGTGCTCGACAGGAACTCCTGCGGCACGCACACCACGCCCGGCGGGGCGGGGGCCGTCTGTGGGGCACAGGAGTACATCCTTATATCATCAGTCAGTTATCTCCGTCCATTGCTGGACATAGAGCTCACTTCCGGCACGGTCCTGAGCTCGAACTTGCGAACGCTACCACCTCGCGTGTAGCACGCTCCACCTTCACGCGGCGTGACCTACCATACGTGTCCGAGCGTGCTGCACTTCAAGAGACCCCGATCGTTATCGGTTCTTCGAATGTTTGGTATCAGTGATAAAAAGTGCTACGAAATTCAAAGGGAGGTTCAAGACTTCTACGGCCAACTATATACCTCGCAAGCGTCCCGTCCCCAACCCCAGTCCGAGGATCCTAGAGCCACTCTTACCCGCCATTATACCGAGGATCTGCCAGATGTCAGCCTGGACGAAATTTTAATGGCTCTCAAATAGCTTAAAAATGGAAAAGCCCCCTGAGAGGATGAAACTACCACGGAGCTCTTAAAGCTGGTGGAACTCCAACGATTGTACAGCTTCAGTCTATATTTAATTCCGTCTTATTTTCGGGGAGAACTCCAAAGGCGTGGAGCATGAGTGTTGTCATTATGATCGTTAAAAAGGAGACAAGACCCTCTTAAAGAACTATCGACCCATTTCACTCTTCATCATCATCATCAGCCGGTATTAGTCCACTGCTGAACATAGGCCTCTCCCAAGTCATGCCACTGAGCCCGATCTTCGGCTCTTTGTTTCCAGTCACTGCCCACCGCTTTGCGAATGTCGTCGCTCCACCTGGTCACAGGGCGTCCTACGCTACGTTTACCGATACGCGTTCTCCACTCTAGAACCAGTCTACCCCAACGGTTATCGGTCCTTTTTTTTTTTTTTAACCCAGGAAAATCCTTTATGGATACCACTCGCCCGGGGGAGCGAGATGGTTATGTGGGAGTCACTGCCAGAAGGGCAGTATACCCACTAAAACGGCAGATATGACCAGCCCACTGCCACTTCAGTTTGCTAATCCGTTGACCTATGTCGATCACTTTAGTTCTCTGGCGAATTACTTCGTTCCGGATTCGATCCCGCAGAGAAACACCGAGCATAGCTCTTTCCATAGCTCGCTGAGCGACTTTAAATTGGTGGACGAGTCGAACCGTGAGTGTCCACGTCTCGGCTCCGTATGTCATGACGGGTAGGACGCACTGATTAAAGACTTTTGTCTTTAGGAACTGTGAATTCTTCACTGGATTTCCTTTTCGAAGTTGTGTTTGCCTAGTTGGAGCGTCTGCCCTAGGTAAACATACTTAGTAACAACTTCGAGTGGGATTCCATCTACGGCAATCGGTTCCGGAACAACGTGCTCATTGTACTATCGCCTTCATTTGTGCATATCCACCTTAAGGAATAATTTCCTGTGCACTCTTATTGCATTGGCATCTCGCCTCTGTCTATGTTGACCAATGACAAGAAGGGACAAAGCCAAAAATTATGTTTTTTTGTTTGTTTTGGCTCTTCTGATTGGTTAGAACTTTGACACTTGCAACCGAAAATGTTTTGAAACTAGATGCGCACAACTGTACGCAATAGTACATGACTTTGGTTTTATCCAAATTCATCCGGAGACCGATGCGACGGGAAGAATCAACTAGGCCATTCAATCAAATTCAATCAATCTACTAGAATCACGTCTATAAGGTGTTTTCGAGAGTCATCACAAATCGTCTCCCGCGTAGACTCGACGAGTTTCAGACCCCGGAACAGACTGGGTTTCGAAGAGGATACGGCACCATATACCACATACACACAGTGTAGTAGGTTATACAGAGGACCGAAGAGTATAACCAGCCCGTGTCTTGCGTTTGTGGACATTGAGAAAGCTTTCGATTCTATAAAAACTTGGTCTGTTCTGGAGTCTCTGCAACGATGCCAAGTTGATTGGCGATACGTCCAAGTGCTTAGAGGTTTGCATGACGCCGCGACTATGGCCGTCCAAGTACAAAATCAGCAAACGTTATTTCCCCCAAATGACGTTATTACCCCCAAATTGTTCACTAACACTCTGGTGGATATGTTCACTACGCTAAATTGGAAAGGACGGGGCATAAATATAAACGGCAAGCACCTCTCACACTCGAGGTTTGCGGACGATATCGTCAATGATGACGATCCATGAGCCATGAAGCTGAAACCGTGCAGAATACGTCTATCTTGGGCAAATCTTGTAATTGGGTAAATACAACTTCGAGAAGGAAGCTCGCAGAAAGATACAACTGGGATGGGCAGCATTTGGAAAACTTCGTCGTGTCTTTTTATCGCCCATACCGCAACGCCTGGAGACGAAAGTCTTTAACGAGTGCGTCCTACCTGTTATTACTTACGGAGCAGAGGCGTGGACACCGATAGTGCAACTGGTTCACCAGTTCAAAGTCGCTCAGCGAGCTATGGAGGAGGGCTATGCTTGGAGTCTCTCTGAAGGATCGAATTTGAAATGAAGTCATCCGTCAGAGAACCAAAGTTATCGACATAGCTCAAAGGATTAGCAAGCTGAAGTGGCAGTGGGCTGGTCATATCTGTCGTAGAATCGATAACGCCCCATCGTTATCGGTTCTACGACAGACGTGTTTTAGAGTGGAGACCACTGTTCGGTAGACGTAGTGTAGGGCGCCCTCCAGCTAGGTGGAGCGATGTTATACGCAAGTTCGCTGGCAGCGGTTGGAAACAGAGAGCTAAAGATCGAGCTCAGTGGCGTGCCATGGGCGAAGCCTATGTTCAGCAGTGGACAGAGATATGATGATGATTATGACGAGACTCGAGAACCTGGTCAATGTCAATGTCAACGTCGATTGTGGGTTTCCAGGTCTCTCCAGTTTCTAGAATCTCTCTAGAATCCAAAAAAAATATTTTAGAACGGGATTGAAGGATTTCATCGTCACTAAACATCGAGTCACATCTTGGAGTGCACAGGCGAGATGTTGAGACAAGTAGGCGGGAGACAGCCGGCGTGCAGTGTCCAGAATAGAGATGTAACACACAGACCTGCGGCGTGACGTCGTTGGTTTTCCCGACGATCTTGTTGTAGTTGGCCTTCTGCATGATGATCTTGACGGGACGCCGCGCGCCCTTCGACGTGCCGCGCGCCGCGCCCCCGCCCCTTCCCACGTTCACCAACTTTATCTGGAACACAACATTTTTTTAAATGATATAAGGCAACAAAACCAGCAAACGCTCGTCTGATGGTAACGATGACGTCTAACTATTACAGATGCATTATACTTACTTTCAAAAATGTATACC
Source organism: Cabera pusaria (assembly GCA_954871355.1). Classification (NCBI taxonomy): domain Eukaryota; kingdom Metazoa; phylum Arthropoda; class Insecta; order Lepidoptera; family Geometridae; genus Cabera; species Cabera pusaria. The sequence continues at coordinate 28,366,375 of OX940894.1, forward strand.
AACTTCCCCCCACTTGATTCTGCCCTTTCTGCCATACAAAATGGCTCCAAATGGCCCTTTCTGGCATACAGAATGGAATCAAAATAAAATGGTATCCAATATGAAAGTATATAACGAAGATATCACTGCCTTATTAATACTATACGTGACGTCTGTTCTGTGTCTCTATGGAAGGCTACACTTAAATATGACGGCATCAACATATTTGAATGGATGAATGAAGCTGCTGAAGTGTGTGTATGACGTAGCTGAAGAACTAACACATAGGTATTGATAGTAAGGTAATATAATTGTACGGTAGTGTGCGTACGCGTGCAACTTTATATAATGTAACACTATATAATGCATAAATACTTGCATGCATAGAGACAATAAATAGCTTCAATGGAGTGCAGTCGTGTCATTTTAATATAGTAATAAACCCCAACATTACATGGCGACCTTGCCTAAAAGGTACCTGCCAAGGGGATCGGGAGTGTTAATAGTAAAGCGATAGTCAAAAATGTTTTTAAAAGTGTCGCTCTACCGTGGAGAAAGAAGATGTGTTCATAAATCAAAACGCGGTTGGAGACAACAACGCTATTGTGAAGTAATTGGGCGGCCACCTAGACCGCCTAAGTATCGGCGTGTTTGTTATAATGGGGCCACTGAGCATCGTTCTCTTATTCTTTATGTGGAAGGCGTACAAAAGATGCCACGGACAATGGGTCCAAGAAGAGATCGGGCTCCATGCGCTGGACCGCATTCGCGCACCACTACGTAGACGGGAGACGGCCTAAACTCGGCGCGATATAGTGAGAGTGTTCGTGAAAACTTTCAAACGCATATCAGTTATCCATATCCTTAAATTCATTATCCATAAAGTGAAACAATCAAGTCGCAATAGTTCGATGCAATTCGAAGGAAGCGCAGCGCAACGTCAGTGTCAGCTTTGTTACGAAGGAAGCGCAGCGGAACGTCAGTGTCAGCATTGTTACGCGCTCGGTCTTTGTGCACCTTTTTAGTGATTTTAAATACCTGCGTTATAAGTTGATGTTACATGAAGCTATTTATAGTCTCTGCCAGCCGTGCCCGTTATTTTAATGGCTACCGCTCCAAAGGAAACCTGATCGACATCGAGGGACATCACAAAAGAGGATGAAACATATGAATAGTAAGTATAATATAGGTTAATATAATATAGGTTAAGTATAATATAGGTAGGTAGTGTTGTAGCAAGGTAACCTGCACGTCCTTCAAGGTGCCGGCGGCGAGCTTGTTGTCCGGCAGCGACAGCATCTTGTTGTCGAGCGTGAAGATCTTGACGCCGGGCCGCGGCGGCGAGCGGGCCGGCGCCGCGCTCAGCACCACCGCGGGCGCGGGCGCGGGGGGGCACGAGGCCGCGGGGGGGCACGCGGGCGCGGGAGGAGACGGGCTGCTGTTCTCTTTTAACATCAGCTTGCCTGCGTCTGGGGCGAACATATTTTTGACGTGAACACATTTGGTAAAAGATTGCAGACTCGCTACTGAAAAACAAACTTACCGCTATCGCAGAGAAAATCTACCACCATTACGTTATGGAGCTCCAGCAATACAGCCTAGAAAGTCGTAGCCATTCTAGGCCTGGCGTGTTCACCATCTACCATCAGGGTGGATAGTGAGTCGATACAAACTGTAGCCTATCAGATGTACCTACCCGCTCGACGTCGACATCCGGGACAACCTATATATGAAAAAAGTTTAGAGTGATCTAAGAGAATCAGCTAACTATTAATACTTAATTAGCGGTCGTTTGTTTGTAAATGTGACCAGCCACCAGTTAGTTACCCGCCACGGCACGTACACAGCACCCCGGGTGTCGTCGTATGTAATAGTGCAGTGCAGCTAGGCTATTCTGTAAGCTATCTCGACAGCGGAATCCGCGGTGAGATTCGAATTTCGTACTACGAAATTCATTCGTATCACGATCGTCATGCGGTTGAATTTCGTAATACAAAATTCAAATCTCACCGCGTATTCCGCTGTCGAGATAGCTTACAGAATAGCCATACAGTAGTTACCCGACAGCACGACGGTGCGCCCGCTCTGGATGGCGTTGAACACGGTGGTGGTGTCGTCGTGCGGCAGCAGCGTGATGCCGTGCTTCTTCAGCAGCTGCGCCGCCTTCGTGCCCCCGCCCCCGCCCCCGCCCTCCTGGGGGGACAATATAATGTAACCCTTTCAGCTATGTTAATTACGGCTCGACATTCATCTGTCCGGGGTAAGTATCTATACAGGAATGTGGTGGGTTCCTAAGCCGCTTAGGTAAAGTAAGATAAAACCAGGAAACAAAGTTACAGTAAGACTGGCGTGCTGCCGGTCTGAAGGAGATCTTAACGTTACCCGACTTAACGACCCAGTCTAAACAGAATGAACCCATTCCCTGTATAGCGGTGCGTCGCCGTCACAGGAATGTCAAACAGAAGAACAGTACGTTCTGTACGAAACGAGTGCACAGAGATACAGTCACGCGGCAGTACAGTAGCATCTACTTCTATCCAGCGTACAAAGACAAGACATATGATTTCCAAGTTCACGTTTCCAACTCGAGCACGTTCGCTCCCACCTCAGTGAGCCTCCGTCGGTCGAGGTGACCGAGCTCGAGGCCAGTGCCGGGCTATGCATTGAACTAAACTAAACAGTCAATTTTGTAGCGTCTCGCCTCACCGCCATCGTCTACATCGAGCATGTTTCTTCTCAGGTCTGAGATCGCTGATCACCTAACACCACGTAAAATAATAGTTAAGTACATAATGATCCCTCCCTATTAATAAAAGCTTCAGTGTCCCTTCCAGGGCGTAGGAAGCGGTGAGCTGACAGGTAAGTAAACAAGCGCAGTTACCTCGGCGGGCTGGTCGAGGTCTATCTTGATGGGTGCCGCCGCCGGGCGCGGCGCGCGCGCGGCCGGCGCCTGCTGCCCTGCAACAACACCGAGCCTCACTGACAGGTGACGGTGGTGATAGATACATACTGTGTATTGCTCGTCGGAATGTTCTCCGAGACACAAACGCAAGGTTCCAGTGACATAAAATAACAAGCGTACTTACTTTCTATGGAATCGAGCGCTCGCTGCTGCTCTGCCGCCGGGATCTCCATTTGTTCTGCAAGATATCAACATCACATTATCATTATGTGTCCGACTTCGTTGAGCCGAACGATTTTAATTGCTTCTCTGATATTATACTGTTTTGCTGAAACGTATAATTTAATGAAATGCTTCGAATTTGTCGTTTAGTTAGTTTAGAGTGTCGAGGAGTGTACAACTTGCCATGCCTAAAGCTGACGAGAGAAGACCGTCGCTTACGCCTTAGTGGTTATCTTTGACCCTGTCCGGTCGGATGGTCTAGCTAGGACCTAGACCATCCGACCGTACAGGGTTAAAGATTTTTCCTCCTCCTTAAAAAGGTTCGCCTAGAGTTAGGCGAAGTCGGGGCAGACATTGGGGAGCCCTATGAGTATCAAGCGACGACTTTTTGTTAAGTTGTCGGCTGATAGCGAAGTTTCGACGTGATGGCCTTCTGAAAAGTGAGAGCGTGCGCGTGTCTCGCAGGCCGCTAGCGTGCGGGCCGAGTCACTGGCACGCCTGTCGTCGCGTGGTGTGGTGCGCTCGAGGAAACTAGTGGGGTACTACATGACGGTGGGTTGATCTCGCTCTCTGCAGCGGTCTGCCGCCGGGCCGAGATGGTTGTCTTACCTCGATCTCACCTCGCTCACTACGGTGGAGGACGGTGACGTGTATATAAAGGTTTTTCTTGGGTTAAAAATAACGTTCAGAGACCTCGGAGTATGCGGCACATCCTTAGTTAATGGGAACTGTAGAAGTTCTTTCCTGAAGATTCTTTCAATCTAGGCCATAACGCGGCAGAGATACAGGGGATTTTAGTTACCGTGGGTTGTACCACCGCGGTTAAGGTGAGAGGAACCCAGGGCAATGCCAAGCTAGAGGAGCAGGCTGGCTCCAGCGACATTGAGCTTTAGTGCGTCGTGTCGTGACGAAGGGGAAGGGTGTAAGCCTAGTACCCCTCGAGGACATACTCTCGAGTCTCGAGGATATCGAGGCCGGGTAAGAGTGCGACATTGTCCCCAACCCGAGTCGTCGAGATGGAGCACCTTGAGTTTAGTCCGTCGGAGTCAAATATGACCACTCGGATAACCCCACAACGGAACGGTATCTGATCTGTTTTCCCAAGCTAAAAAAGGTAGGGCAGATGTGGTCCCGGACACCTTACAAAGATAAGAAATAAGTTAATGTAGTAATGATAATATCGGCGAAGGACTCACCGTCGGAGTCCCGCAGCGCTTCGAGCGACTTGTCGTTCTCCCGGTGCGCGGCCGCCTCGTCGATGAGCGCCACGATGTCGCGGTGGTCGCGCGCGGCGGCCAGCTGGCGCGCGCTCTTGTGGAACTTGGAGAGCGCGCCCACGTCCGCCGCGTGCCGCAGCAGCACGCGCACCACGGCGCGGCACCCGCGCTCCGCCGCCCAGTGCAGCGGCGTCATGCGCAGCATGTCTCTGCCGGACACACGCCGCAATTAGACCCGGCGTCGTGTAGCGCTACACGTGCCCGCGACACAGACACGTACCTGCAGTCGGCGCGCGCTCCGTGCTCCAGCAGCAGGCGCGCCACGTGCGCGTGGCCCGCGTGCGCGGCGAGGTGCAGCGGCGTGCGCTCCACCTTGGTGCGCGCGTCCCGCGACACGCCGGCGCGCAGCAGCACGCCGCACGTGTCCGCGTGCCCGCCCGCCGCCGCCACGTGCAGCGGGGACGTGCCCAGCTACACAGGAGGTTACGACGTTACTACGCAACACCGACACCCGAGTATTGCCATCGCTTTACACGATACTGTGGAGTAAGACCTACTATTTTCCACCTCACTTTCCAATATTTTTTTCCTTGATCATTATCTTTCCTGATGTTAAATGGCAATGCAGTCTAAAGGATGACTTGTGGTAGACCGTGGTCGTCCTTGCCCCCGGCCCCGTCCGTACGTGCTATACGTGCATATTATAGGTGCGGGAGCCGTGAGTCGTCGGGGCTCGGCCGAGCCTCGTTCGGGGTGCGGACGTCGCGCGGTACACCGTGATTCATGCTGCGTGAACCGCATCATATAAAATGTCCGTGAAGTTTTGTATCCGTGCCTCGCGCCCGCTACATACATAAAATCACGCCTTTTTTCCGCTGGGATAGGCAGACACTTTCCACATGCTACGATCCAAATCCTCTTTCGCTTCTTCAAATTTCATGAGCGCCTTGACACATGCTCGCCGGTTATAGGTACTTTTGACTAGCGCCTGATAGGGTCTACCATAATTCATTCTTAATATGTGATTCACTTATTTAGAAATAGAAGATACCAGTGAGACCAGGTAGTGGACGACATACCTACTTTAGTACAATCAAACAATGAAATACTTATCTATTTGAAGTCGGTGCCAGCCAAGTCTATTGGATCATCATCATCATCATCAGCCTGTATCTGTCCACTGCTGGACGTAGGCCTCTCCCAAGATGCGCCATTGAGTCTATTGGATAGTAGATAGATACTATGTATGTAGTAGTAGCAGTAGTAAGTAGGTAGATACATGTAGGTAGCATCTATCTACTACCAATTAGACTTGGCTGGCACCGACTTCAAATAGATAAGTGGGTAGCGCTTATAATAATTATATTAAGTCATTTATTTTTCGCTTTTGAGTGCCTGTTTGTGGCTATGAAGTCGGTTTTATTTTTTTTGAAAAATAATTTATTTTATCCTTTTTAGTGCAAAACAAGTTTTAATTAAATTACATGTATCTATAAATTTCGTGTCTGGGCCGTTATACACTGACGGATATATACTTTGTGGAAATTTCAAGTATGTACCTATTATAGTTAAGAAGATACAGATCTGTAAATTGCGCACATATAGACACACGGACGGACGGACGGACGGACAACAGAGTCTCAAAAAGTGTTCATTTGGTACCCTTCGGGTTCGGAACCCTAAAAAATTGACTTTAAATGCCGCGCTAGTGAAAATATTCACTAGTCATTATGATGTCATCAAGGTGTCAAAGGACAATGTCCAAAATGGCCTTGTGCAATCTAATACTATAAGAATCTTTGTCCTGACATACTGACTGACTCACTGACTCACTGACAGACAACGCACAGCCTAAAAACCGCTGGTCGTAGAGACTTGAAATTTGGAGGGTATATTTGTCTTAGTACGTAAGGGTGTACTAAGAAAGGATTTTCCAAAATTCACCCCTTAAGGGGATGAAATGGGGGTTCAAAGTTTGTATGGAGAAACAAGATTAGATCGTCTTTTCTATCCGAAACTTCACATAAGTGCTTCAGTAAAAAAATAAGTAAAGACGTGTTTCAGGTTTTTTTGGAATTCCACCCCTAAGAGGGTGAAATGGGGTAATAAAGTGTAAAATCAATATTGTTTCGGATTGCGCTGAAATTTGGCATGGAAATAGTTATTACGACGTTAGTTCCCACTGAGAAAGGATTTTCCAAAATTAACCCTCGAAGGGGATGAAACGGGGGTTCAAAGTTTGTATGGAGAAACAAGATTAGATAGTCTTTTCTATCTGAAACTCCACACAAGTGCTTCAGTAAAAAAATAAGTAAACACGTGTTTCAGGTTTTTTTTAATTCCACCCCTAAGAGGGTGAAATTGGGTAATAAAGTGTGAAAATCAATATTGTTTCGGATTGCGCTGAAATTTGGCATGGAAATAGTTATTACGACGTTAGTTCCCACTGAGAAAGGATTTTCCAAAATTAACCCTCGAAGGGGATGAAACGGGGGTTCAAAGTTTGTATGGAGAAACAAGATTAGATAGTCTTTTCTATCTGAAACTCCACACAAGTGCTTCAGTAAAAAAATAAGTAAACACGTGTTTCAGGTTTTTTTTAATTCCACCCCTAAGAGGGTGAAATTGGGTAATAAAGTGTGAAAATCAATATTGTTTCGGATTGCGCTGAAATTTGGCATGCAGATAGTTATTACGACGTTAGTTCCCTCTGAGAAAGGATTTTCTAAAATTGACCCTCGAAGGGGATGAAACGGGGGTTCAAAGTTTGTATGGAGAAACAAGATTAGATAGTCTTTTCTATCCGAAACTCCACACAAGTGCTTCAGTAAAAAAATAAGTAAACACGTGTATCAGGTTTTTTTGAAATTCCACCCTTAAGAGGGTGAAATGGGGTAATAAAGTGTAAAATCAATATTGTTTCGGATTACGCTGAAATTTGGCATGCAGATAGTTATTACGACGTTAATTCCCTCTGAGAAAGGTTTTCCAAAATTAACCCTCTAAGGGGATGAAACGGGGGTTCAAAGTTTATATGGAGAAACAAGATTAGATAGTCTTTTCTATCCGAAACTTCACACAAGTGCTTCAGTAAAAAAATAAGTAAACACGTGTTTCAGGTTTTTTTGTAATTCCACCCCTAAAAGGGTGAAATGAGGTAATAAAGTGTAAAATCAATATTGTTTCAGATTGCGCTGAAATTTGGCATGCAGATAGTTATTACGACGTTAGATCCTTCTTTGAAAGGATTTCCCAAAATTAACCCTCGAAGGCGATGAAACGGGGGTTGAAAGTTTGTATGGAGAAACAAGATTAGATAGTCTTTTCTATCCGAAACTTCACACAAGTGCTTCAGTAAAAAAATAAGTAAACACGTGTTTCAGGTTTTTTTGTAATTCCACCCCTAAGAGGGTGAAATGGGGTAATAAAGTGTAAAAATCAATATTGTTTCGGATTGCGCTGAAATTTGGCATGCAGATAGTTATTAATTACGACGTTAGTTCCCTCTGAGACAGGTTTTCCAAAATTCATCCCTGAAGAGGATGAAACGAGGGTTCAAAGTTTGTATGGAGAAACAAGAATTGATTGTCTCTTATATTAGAAACTTCACACAATTAGTTTAGTAAATAAATGAGTAAATACGTGTTTCAGGCTTTTTGAAATTCTATTCCTAAAAGGGTGAAGTGGAGTAACAATGTCTGAAATCAATATTGTTTCGGATTGCGCTGATATTTTGCATCCAGATAGAAATTTTGACGTAGGTATCCGCTGAGAAAGGATTTTTCAAAATTCACTCTTCAAGGGATGAAGCGGGGGCTCAAATTTTGGATAGTCATTTTATTCGACATTTCACACAAGTACTTCTGTAAATAAATAAGTAAATACGAGTTTCAGACTTTTTCAAAATGCTACCCTAAAAGAGTGAACCTAAAACTAACCTAACCTAACCTACCCTAAGTGAGTGGTAAAAAAGCCTGAAAATCAATATAGTTTCGGATTGCGCTTTATTGGGTTTTTCGGGTTTTAAAAATATGAATCCTGATTTGTCTTAGTCACGCGATAACATGAAAACAGGTGAACCAATTTGGCTAATTTTTATTTGATGTCTTTAATGATAGAATCGTTTTTACAAAAGAAAAGTTTTAAGTAAATAAAAGGACTTTTTAACGCGGGCGTAGCCGCGGGGGACTTCTAGTAAAAGTATATGACACATACGATAATTAATTGTCTATTTTATTACAATAATTCCAAATACTTTTACAACACGGACTAGATGTATTCCAAAATGAATATTAAAAAGTATTATTTGTGATCATTAACATTAATTATTATTGCCGCCATATGGCCGACAGGCCGACATATACTACCGAATCACTACTACGTTATAAGAGTTGGCACTTCCCTACCCGAATTATGAAAGCACTGTGTAGCCAACCTAACAACAGAAAGTATTATTTACTTAGTAATATATATAAGTAATATTATTTACTTATTAATCTGTGGTATTATGCTTATAATTTTTTTTTGCAGTGTTGGTTGGTACAAAGTACGTTCATAATTCTGAGTTATTTAATTATGTATGCAGTGTCGCGGGACTGATATGACCGCCATCTTCGCCAAACGTCATGTCATGTCAAAACATATTAACTAACTTTGCACCCTAACAAGACTTTGCCCGGTAGAACATTCCTGTGAAGACAAATTAATTCTCCCCACCTTTGTTTCTATCTCGCTCACAGTTACCGTAAGAATATCTGTCAAAAATCAAAATCAACGTGAAGAAATATGCAAAAACATTATTCAAGGTCATATTTATAGGGTTCCGTACCTCAAAAGGTAAAAAAAGAAACCCTTATAAGATAACTTTCTTGTCCGTCTGTCTGTCCGTCTGTCCGTGTGTCACCACCGATTTTCCAGGAAACGGGTAGACTTAGCAAATTGAAATGTATAACAGATACAGAAGTCTATAGTCCCTATTAGGCGAATAAAACTCAAGGTCCTGACTCAACACGATAAAAAGATATGGGCAAATTTAGATTTTCGCGAAAACTTGTAAGTTCCAAAATTTACCTTAATTTTCAACTTTTTTTATTTTTCGGAATTTTTCCTTTACTTTTGCTGTAAGACCTTGCTTGACCAAAATTGACAATTCTAGGTCAACCGGAAGTACCCTGTAGGTTTTGGGTCGAAAACCTATAAGGTACTTCCCGTTGACCTAGAATCATGAAAGTTGGCAAGAAGCAAGGTCTTATAGCACAAATAAAGGAAAAATTCCAAAAAATAAAAAATGTAGACAATTAAAGGGTATCCCCACACATACATAGTGAACGCAAATCAAGGTAGGCCTCTGAGTTATATGGGCGCTCATACAATTTAGAGGTCTAGCCTAATTGGTACCAACCAACGTTGGTACGGAAGCCTCGGTGGGCGAGTCGAACTCGACTTTGCCGGTCTTTATTTAGTCTTCAAAAGTATATGCAATAGCAACCTCCATTGTGTATAATCTTCTTGGGACTTTTCTTCTAAAATCAGTACATTCTCCTATGTTTGAGGTATTTTGCTCCATATCTCTGGAGATACTAATCAGATCTCGATAAAATTAAAATCGGAACCACCACCTCGGAAACGTACCCCACCTATTAAAAAAATAATCATTTGAATCCCTTTACAATTGACGGAGTAATCGCTGAACATACACAAAAAAAAACATACAGACGAATTGAGAACCTCCTCCTTTTTTGTGAAGTCGGTTAATGAAATAGGCAGTGTTAATAGTAGCGTTTCATGGCAGCTGCAGACAATAACCTGGTCCTGATATCAGTTGTTGGCTGAGCCGAGTGTGTGGGACCTCCTCCGTGAAGGTGTCAGAGAGGACGTGTAGCGGTGTGAGTGTAGTGTACTGACTACTGACCCAGTCGGTGGTGAAGGGCGCGCCCTTGGCCATGAGGTCGAGCACGAGCGCCGTGTTCCCCTGGCGCGCCGCCTGCAGCAGGCGCCGCCCCAGCTCCACGCCGCCCGAGTACACGCCGCGCCCGCCCGCCCCCGCGCCGCCCGCGCCCCCGCCGCCGCTCTCCGCCTGAGTACAACCACCTCTCTTATTATATATGGTAGGAAGCCGCACTATCAGAGGTTAACCTGCATACCGTCGAATCAAAGTGGTGGTGATGATAATGGAATATTAACTATATCCTGTCCTGATAGGTAGGTACCAAATCGTATCAAAATCTGTTACGCCGTTTTATCGATCTTTAATTTATTTTAAAAATGGTAACAATCGTAGGGCAGTGATGTGCAATGTTAATGTTGCATGAAACTGTATCTGTAACAGGTAGACATCGACTGACGACGCTTACCATCAGGCGAGTATCGTGCCTCTTCTGTTAATCCAGAGCTATCTATAAAACAATAAGAAACAAACTTTGCTTTAAATAATAGCACTAACATAGTAGCACTCGAGAGCCTCATTAACTGTAGGTTTAACTGGTGTCTGGTGCTAGGCTGCTATACCTAATTATAGTGCTATTATCTGTGCTTCTCCAGATATGGAGTGGGGTGGTATGACGACACTCTGGATGGTGAGTTTAATTCGTCCACCATTACATAGCTAACCACATACATTAGAGGCTGACTGAACATCGTACCGGCCGGAGCACAATGGTAGATATTTCATTCTGTCGCACAAAGCATTTTGCATCCACATTCATCATACGCACAGCAAAGTAATGGAGTTTCCTGTTAAATACAATCAACACACCCAAATAGTTAAGTAAGTCACCCTTTCTATAGTGGCATCCAGATCACATGTTACACTACTGTACATACAGGAACTGAATTATCAATGTCAAGTGTACAGAGACGGGTAAATTTTATACCCGTGTGTAACATGTCAGTTACATAGTTATAATTAATTCATAAGATTACTGGTGCTGCATTATATAGAATGATACTCTAGGACTCTAGATAGAAGATATGGATGTAAAAGGAGTGGATGCGGAAATTACTGCGGATAGACCCGAATGAAAGAGAATGAAATGTTGCACTGACCTCACTTACGTGGGATAATGGAAGAAAGATGATGATTGTAGTGCTCTAGGCAATGCTACTCAGCGTTAATGAGCACAGAGGTTTCGGTTCTCGTGAGATGAGATACGTACCATTATAATGTGAGGCGGAGAGATCTGCAGCACTACATCTTCACTCAGTAGGTCCGTTGTCATCCTTTTTCATCTAACAATATTTTGTTCAGTATCCTGCAAAACAAAAACAAATAAGTACCTAATATAATATATAGAGCCTTATTTTATCATAAATATTACATAGAACATTATACGTCCAGAAATAACTATGTGATTGTAGGCATATTTTGTATTTATTCATAGGTTACGTTAGGATAAGTACATATGTTATTGACAGTGTAATATTCAGGCAATTTATGTATAGAATACCTAGTAATTTTATAAACGCTAGGCAATGTAAAAATTGTTTATGGTCATTTAGCAGAATCATACTTCGCCTGGACAATATAGGCATTTCATAGAGTAGGTACCAGATTATACAGATTGCTGGTAACAGATATAATCTTCATTGAAGACTGCAACACTGTAGTTGTATCTAAAAAAATGTTGTTTTATAGGTGTCGATGGATGGTCTTATTGTAGACAGCTCAGAATAATAATGCTATTATATAGCGGTATTATTCTAAGGTAGAAAGATGGACAGTATTTTGTTGAACGCCTTTAGCGAAACAAATAATATGTAATGTATAATTAAATGTCAGAAAGTCAGTTATTTGCAGATATCATCATAAAATTGACATGCGTTCCTCCACCCACTGGCTGGGTAAAGGCCACTTTTTATTGTTGGCACGCTCTTCAACTATGAGAGTGAATGAAATATCATACTTCATATTCAAGCTCGGTACCTAACTACTTCATTTTATTTTTGTGTTTATTCATTTTATCATAAGGCTTGTTTAATTAATTAATCTAATTTTGTTAACTACTTTACAATAAGCCTTCAGTCAGTGTACATCTATAATTATTATACTTACCTTCTCATACTAAAAAGATCCTACTAATACCTAAATCATATATTATTGTTGTAACTATTCACTTAGGTGGTAAGGTCCTACCTATATGGACAATCTTTAAATGTGTGTACAGAGTATCTAAATTATAATTATATATGAAGTCTACAGATTGCTTTATTTCATATAAAAATAATTTATAATATGGTCAAAACGTCGAGGTAAAGCACGCGATAAGTTTGGTTCGTATAATTTAACGCGACAAGTTTTTATATAAAAGAATTTGTCAAAATTGGCAACTACATTAATCTCTAGCCTTGTATCGTGCACGTAGGCAGTCAGTAGGTAGGTGCGGCACATTCTAGTAACTAGCGAAGCTCCCTCCCTGTAAGTTCTCATCTCGCGCAGTGTTTCGCGCTTTCGTACATTTTCTTTCTATTGATTGAGATCAACAGGATGAGGATATGGATGGAATCACAAAGCCATGCTTTTGTCCGCCATTACAACACTTCCTTTTCCTGTCTCCGACGGAAGTGGTTTAATTAACTTAACTTTCACAACAATATATAGTATTTTTTTAGTACTGCTTACCGACTCTCGTCTTATCCAATCCGTATTTACCGACTTAATTTACTTTTGATTTTGTTTAAATCGCTTTTTAGTTGTAACGTCAACAGATTTCTATCTGCGAAAGTCAATCTGCAATAAAAACAACCGCTAAAATAAACGTCAACGTCAAAATGCAATGACAGATAAGATAATCGTTCAAGATTTAGTCATTTGTAATATATCCTTATTACAATAAATTAGAAGATATATTCACTATGCTTAATCAGCAAAAGAATAATACCATTATTTAGTCATATTTACAATAAAGTAGAAAATACTGCTTTTTGATTTGCAGGTTAGCAATTTTTTCAATGTTGGTTGTTGGTATCATAAAGTAACGATTTGCCTGATATATAATTTTTAATTTCAGTGTGGCTCACATGTTTAGTGTATTTAGCCAGTATAGAAATTACCTATTAGAAAAAAAACTAGTTTTCGTAGATCTATTCGTGTCGTAGAGTCAAGTCAAAGTGACAATCGAAATCAAATTTAATTCATAGTCCAAGGCATAGCCTCAGTAAAGATAAGGACTTTATTGAAGGCTTTTAGTGGAATTTAGGTGTGTACGCATAATGACATTTTTTCAACATTGTGCTGTTTCCCTGCGCTCGTACACATTTACGGGCACTTAATCAACACCAATATTGTGAATGCGAAAATCAGTTTGTATTGGTTTTTGAAGTGATAACATCTTATAAATCGATGAACGCCGACTGCACGCACGAAAAAGTGTCGCGTTCTGCGTGCAAGCGAGAGCGCGGAACAAGTGATAAAGATCGTCCTAGTAAAGAGGCACATTCGTATGACGTTATCACGTAAAATTATCGTCTGTAAACCGACTTTACAGACGACCAATTTATTTTTGGGTTTCTCCACGGTCAAACGGCTGTACAAATTTAGTAAGAAAATTGCGCAGGGGTTGTCATTGTTATGGATTAGTACATAGTATACTTTTTAACGCGGGCGATGCAGCGGAGCACAGCTAGTAGCTAATCACCTACATGAACTCGCGGAAGAATACAAGTTTCAGAAAAATATACAATGAGAGCACACTTTTTAGGGTTCCGTAGCCGAATGGCAAAAAACGGAACCCTTATAGATTCGTCATGTCTGTCTGTCTGTCTGTCTGTCTGTCTGTCTGTCCGTCCGTATGTCACAGCCATTTTATTCTGAAACTGTTAGCACTACAGAATTGAAACTTGGTAGGTAGATGTATTCTGTAAACCGCTTTCCGATTATTATACAAAAGTAAAAAAAAAAAGTTAAAGGGGGGGCATCCCATACATGGAACTGAAACAAAAAAAAAATCTTCAAACCTATACGTGTGGGGGGTCTTCAAAAATGACTTAAGGTTCCTAAAATCATTTTTTCTCAAAGTCAATCAATTGAAAAATAGGCGCGTCTAAAGTGGTAAAATGTGTGTCCCCCCCCTCTAACTTTTAAAGTATGGGAGTGAAAAATCTAAAAAAAATATATGCTGTAGACCTCAATAAAAACTAACAACGAAAATTGGTTTGAATGAGATACATCCAGCAGTTTTTGAGATATGGCGACCGCAAAGATAACTTTGTTTTTCATACAAACACTATGAAAAACAAAGTTAATTTTGTAGTTGCGAAAAATCATAGTTATGGAATACTTAACTGTGTTACGGAACCCTACTAGTGCGAGTCCGACTTGCACTTGGCCATTTTATTCACTTTCCCGCCAAAAACTGGATAGAGCTATACATTATTTATTCTGTGATAGAGCATTGGGCTGCGTTCACGTCCTCCGGAGGAGGTTCTATTGGTTGTTTTGCAACTCACTCAAAGGTTCGGAATGACCACGGGTGTTTTTCACTCAAATTGTGACTTTGTTGACATTTTGTGCAGACTCGAATTTTGAGCTTATGTTTATTAGGGTTCCGTACCCAAAGGGTAAAACGGGACCCTATTACTAAGACTCCGCTGTCCGTCTGTCTGTCTGTCTGTCTGTCTGTCTGTCCGTCTGTCACCAGGCTATAGCTCATTAACCGTGATAGTTAGACAGTTGAAATTTTCACAGATGGTGTATTTCTGTTGCCGCTAGAACAACAAATACTAAAAACAAAATAAAGTTAAAAATTAAAGGGGGTCCCCATACAAAAAACGTGTTTTTAAACGCCATCTATCTAATTAGTTTCGGCAAAATGACATAGATGGCGCTAGTAAACGAGCCCCGTCTTTCTAGATCGCGACCAAACCAAATGTTCTTGGTAATATCAATTAATCAAATATATGAGGTTGAAACTCTGTTATGTTTCGTATTGTACGGAACTCTCCCTAAGTGTGCGATAAGAGACGCGATGCTGACTCGCACTTGGCCAGTTTTATTTATTTTACTTTATCTGAATATTTTCCGTTTGTTTTTACGATTAATGTCTCGTAATGTCACGTCTTGGTCTCGACCACAGGTCTCGACAATGCAAAAGTCTTCCAATACACTTAATCCGTAATAAAAATTACAGCATTCCCGCCATATTAAGTGTCACAAACGTCAGAGCGTTTTTTAACCATCGTGTTTGATGGTTAATAAGTTGCAACCGGAGTGAAACAACCGAGGCCGTGAACGACACAGTTGCGCTAATCGAGTGCGATGCTCCAAGTTCGTGAACGTGGTTAGAGCGTTTGGTTGTACTCGGAGTGTAGGTCTTGAACGCACTCTTGAGCAGAGTCAACTATTCATTATTCTGTGGCAGAGTTAACAGCCACAGACTTCAACAGTCAGCTCAACTATACAATCTACACCCTCGACAGACTATATCAAAATAGACTTGTCCTTAAAATAATAATAATAATAATGAAGGACGGTACGGTCGACATATGTCGGGCATGCCCCCGTCCCGGAGAGTCACTCAGACATATCATTTCCGGTTGTTCTCATCTTGCTAACTCCGAGTACTTGCACAGACACAATCTCGTAGCCAGGATCATCCACCAGCAACTTGCTCTTCAATACGGCCTTGTCGAGTCTGAGGTGCCGTACTATAAGTACGCACCTGCGCCAGTTCTCGAAAATGGTCGTGCTTTACTCTATTGGGACCAATCGGTTATCACGGACAGGACTATTGTCGCCAATAAACCTGATATCGTGATAGTCGACAAGTCGATAGTAGATAGTAGCCCAGCGGCGGACAGTGTTAGTCGACATCACCATCCCGCATGACGAGAACCTCGTGAACGCTGAAAAGGACAAGATCAGCAAGTACCTTGACTTGTCTTACGAGGTTACCGCCATATGGGATGTTGACTCGACTATCATTGTCCCGATAGTCGTGTCTGCAAACGGCCTAATAGCGAAGAGTCTCGACCAACATCTCAAGAGACTCTCGTTAGACCACACCCCGGACACTCGCTAAATCTCCATACAAACTAGCGTTTTAACGACCGACACTGTGACACCGACATAGACACTACACACGGGTCGTTTTTCTATACGTGCATTTGTGTGCGTGATGTCTAAGGTTGTCGCCCGTAATCACCGTATCACAGATTATATAATAGTTACTTCGTACATACGTACTACGTACTGACCGTATGAATATTTTTTGTACGCTTACCCAAAAATTAACACTATAAATGTTTCGTAAACCATCATCTCCAAGTCCAGTCGACTTGCATAGAACAAACTGCACCACAGTAACTATTTTTTATTCTGTGTTGGGCGGCCAGCCAGAGCTGTACGAAACAATGTCGTGTGTCTTGCTCGCACGTTAGAGCGACATCAAGTAAAGAGAATATAAATACTACGTACCTACATCAAGTTCCCAATTGCTGTGTTATAAAAATGTTTAAACATGAAAGTTTTTTTTAAATATTTTACAAATTAAGCGTTATTTACGCATGAGTATATATATCGTTGTTTCATTTATGAAAATGAATTCTAAAATACGAATATGTAGGTAGGTATACTGATATAATTAAGTGTTTATTATATACCTACGTAATAAGAACCTACGTAAATTTGAACCTCCAGTGTCTACTGGTCCCAACATAAATGTATGAAGTTGATGTTCTTCTCTCCGTGAGTAGTAATTGTTCTATAGTCGTAGCGTGTGGCGTCCTTGCTCAGCGCAGCTCCTCGACAGCTCCAGAGCGGTGGCGGGGTGAGGAAGCCCGGGATTGGTGGGGGGAACAGAGTGTCCGTTCTATACGTAGTATTATTATCTTTTCTATGGTTAGACGGCTGGATCAAGGGCCAGATACAGAAGGCGGTACTTCTTGACACGGCACGCATCGTCAGGAGGTTCCTCTCTCTCCAGCCCTAACCACCGGTAGCTTGGGCCCTGCCCCGCTACCGGCGGCATCCTAGGTGTAGGTTTTTTATAATGTTTTATGTTTTTATACTTGTTTTCTTTATTATTTTTATATGAAATATTGTAAAAAACCTATACCTAAGAAAAAATGATAAATAAAAAGATAATATTAATAATATGAGAAGGATAAAACTATAAAATCACTAGTATAAGAGAGCGAGATGAACCACAATTTTTTATCCTTCTCTGCATATGCGATTTCACAAACTAGTTTGTATGAAAAACAAAGTTATACTTGCGGTCGCTGTATCTCAACAACTGCTGACTGTATCTCGTTCAAACCAATTTTCGTTGAAAGTTTTTATTGAGATCTACAGAATATATTTTTTCTAGATTTTTCACTCCCTTACTTTAGAAGTTAGAGGGTGGGGGGGGGGGGGGGGGGACACACATTTTACCACTTTAGACGCGCCTATCTTTGAAATGATTGGCTTTGAGAAAATATGATCTTAGAAACCTCAATGTCATTTTTAAAGACCTATCCATAGATACCCCACACGTATAGGTTTGACGAAAAAAAAATTTTTTTGTTCCATTTCCATGTATGGGATGCCCCCCCTTAAACTTTTATATTTTGTGTTTTTGTATAAAAATCGGAAAGCGGTTCACAGAATACATCTACCTACCAAGTTTCAATTCTGTAGTCCTAATAGTTTCGGAATAAAATGGCTGTGACATACGGACGGACAGACAGACAGACAGAAAGACAGACACACAGACATGGCGAATCTATAAGGGTTCCGTTTTTTGCCATTCGGCTACGGAACCCTAACAAAGTGAATTTTGTAGTTGCGAAAAATCACAGTTATGGAATACTTACTGTGTTACGGAACCCTACGAGTGCGAGTCCGACTTGCACTTGGCCAGTTTATTTTATCTTATAGTTGGCATATGTGTCACGTGTTCATCATTTTTGTCGAGTTATTACTGGCATATTCTCTGAATAAAGAACTTTATTTATCTATTTATTTTATATGTATCACGTGTTCATCATTTTAGTCGGGTTATATATATCTCTATAGCTATTTCATTCGTGATTCGCATACGCTAATGTTCTCTCTATATATATATCATAGAGAAATTATATATACAGAGAGAGAACATTAGCGTATGCGAATGAAATAGCTATCGAGGTATATACGAGTATGACCCGACTAAAATTATGAATACGTGATACATATAAAATAAATAAATAAATAAAGTTCTTTATTCATATGCCAGCTATAAGATAAAATGAACAACGTAATTTGGTCGGGTCATACATGACAGGGTTTAGGCTGAGCGCAGACTATAGACAAAACAGTCTTAGGCTGAGCGCAGACTATAGACAAAACAGTCTTAACGGTCTGTCTCAAGACAGTTTTGTCTATCACCCTGCGCACACTGCGAACAAAACTTTTTTGTCTGCGAGGATGCGACACAGAACAAAATATAGAATGGACACTTTGATCACTCCACCAATACATGTATTGTGTACCTACCTACAATTTGTCTTCTTCAGTTATACAGTAACTAGATATCTACTTTATCATTTCTAGGGTTCCGTTTCTCAAAAGGTAAAAAAAGGAACTGAGCGCTCATACAATTTAGAGGTCTAACTTAATTGGAACCAACCTTAAAATATGTTAATAAATAAAATAGTGCTATTGAGTGATTTATTTACGTCGCGTCGTTCGCGTGTGGCGCGTCCTTGCTCAAGTTAGTTCCTCGACAGCTCAAAATCGGTAGGGAGGTGAGTAAGCCTCGATTGTTGGGGCGAACAGAGTGTCCATTCTATACGTAGTATCTGTTCTGTGTTGCATCGGTTTTGTTTGTCGGCACCGAGAACAAATAATAATACTACGTATAGAATAGACACTCTGTCCCACCCACCAATCGAGGCTTCCTCACCTCGCTACTGATTCTGGAGCTGCTGAGGAGCTAGTTTAAGCAAGGCACCACACGCGGACGGACACAGAACAATAATACTACTCACGTGAAGATTAACGTCAACTTCATACATATATGTTGGGACCAGTACACACAGGAGGTTCAAATTTACGTAGGTTCTATATTATATATAAAAACCAGCAAAATCGAGTTGAACTCGCCCACCGAGGCTTCCGTACCAACTTCTCAGACTAGTTTAAGGGACAAACTTAACTTTGTAGTTCGATCCATATAGGAAATGTATTGCAACAACTACAATTAATCATAAGTTATATATTGTTTCTTTGAAGTGTTTCACACTTTATATTTTTGTAAATTGTTAAACAATTATTTGTTTAACAATTAATCATAAGTTTATAAAAGTAAATTAATCGTTTTTAGGGTTCTGTATCTCAAACGGTAAAAAAGGAATCCTTATAAGATCACTTTCTTATCCGTCTGTCCGTCTGTATGTCCGTGTGTCACCACCGATTTTCTCAGGAACGGGTGGACCTAGCAAGTTAAAATTTATACCAGATACTGATGTTTATGGTCCTAATTAGATATATAAAAATCAAGATCCAGAGTCAACACGATAATAAGATATAGACATATTTAGATTTTCGCCGAAATTTGTAAGTACCTAAATTTACCTTAATTTTCGACTTTTTTATTTTTCGGAATTTTTCCTTTACTTGTGCTGTAATATCTTGATTTTGACCATAGTTGACAAGTCTAGGTCTACCGGAAGTACCATATAGGTTTTGGGTCGAAAACCTGTAGGGTACTTCCCGTTGACCTAGAACCATGAAATTCGACAAAGAGCAAGGTCTTACAGCACAAAAAAGGGGAAATTTCAAAAACAAAAAAAATTATTAAAGTAAATGGTGTCCCATACATACATAATTAACGCCAGTTAAGATATGCCTCTGAGTTATATGAGCGCTCATACAATTTAGGGGTCTAGCTCAATTGGCACCAAACTTATGTTTGGTGCCAATTGATTGAGCCAAATACATAAGGTAAATATGTAACTAAAATTGTGCCTCTGTGTAATTTATTTTATTCATAGTTGACGCTAATTAAGATAGGCCTCTGAGTTATATGAGCGCTCATACAATTTAGATGTCTAGCTAACCAACCTTAAAAAATGTAAATAAATAAAATAGTGCTATTGAGTGATTTATTTTCGTCGCGTCGTTCGCGTGTGGCGCGTCCTTGCTCAAGTTAGTTCCTCGACAGCTCAAAATCGGTAGGGAGGTGAGGAAGCCTCGATTGGTGGGTGGGACAGAGTGTCTATTCTATACGTATTATATATCGCCTCTGATTCTGGAGCTGCTGAGGAGCTAGTTTAAGCAAGGTACCACACGCGGACGAAAACAGAACAATAATACTACTCACGTGAAGATTAACGTCAACTTCATACATATATGTTGGGACCAGTACACGCAGGAGGTTCAAATTTACGTAGGTTCTATATTATATATAAAAACCAGCTAAATCGAGTTGAACTCGCCCGCCGAGGCTTCCGTACCAACTTCTCAGACTAGTTTAAGGGACAAACTTAACTTTGTAGTTCGATGCCCAGCCACGCCCACGCTCTGCAGCAAGGTTTCCTACAAGACCCATGCCAACAGGTCCATAACCATGGGCCCCACCATACCAGCCACAAATGACAGCCGTCTTTACTCAAGCCGGATACCCCTGCTACCAAGCAGGTCAACAGCAGAGTTCCCGGAACCCATCTCAGCATTGGTGGGAGCCCTGGTGGGCCTACTTGCAGCCATAGCAGCCGGACGATCTTCGGACGGCAGCTATGCGAGGACTGTCCGCACTATTCCGGTTCCAGTATGCATAGATAAGACCTCCGCATACTGTACTTGTACCCGGGCGGCATCAAGACCAAGACCGACAACTTACGCATTCTCACCCACTCGCAGGATGTTCATATCATCCTCCTGGGTGAGACCAAGCTGAAGAAGACGGAACTATTTAAATTCGCCAACTATTTCGTGTACCGGCATGACGATGTCTCACCCCAGGGCCGACCATATCGTGGAACGGCTGCCTTAGTGCGGAGGGACATAGTGCACGACGTAGTTGGTGACCTAACCAATCAAATCACCAAAACCACTGCCGTCGTGGTCCAACTTGGAGGACACGATGTGAAGATATTTGGCGGATATCGGCCACCGAACTCCAACTTCGACCCTGTAGGGCTATTCTGTAAGCTAATCTCGCAAGCGAACTTCGCAGTGAGTTTTGAATTTCATGTTACGAAATTCAACCGTATTACAATCGTGTTACGATTTGAATTTCGTAGTACGACTCACCGCGGATTCCGCTTGCGAGATGCGTAAACTAGCTTACAGAATAGCCTGGCTGGTGATATGAGGCGTATCTTTATGGACGCCACTCCAACCCTGCTGGCAGCGGACCTCAACGCCAAACATTTGGTGTGGGGGTCCAGAGTCATTAATCCCATCGGAAGAAAACTCCAAGAGGATACGGAGAGGAATGGTTACGAAGTAATCGGCCTAGACTCTCCTACCCACATACCATCCAATCCACGCCACAACCCGGACGTCATCGATGTAGTAGCCCACAAGAACCATCCCCAATTCATCTGGAGGTCCTCTACGATCTGGATGAGCAGCACCTACCACTGCTCATCACGGTTGGAGCTTCGGCAGAAGCAACTCTTTGTCGGGGTACTTACACGAAGACCAATTGGCACCAGTTCCAACAACGACTGATGACGATGATAGTAGGCCGATTAACCACATCGGAGGACGTGGAGAGATACACGGCTGAAATAACTGCCTCCATCAAAGAAGCAAAAGAAGCAGCATCTACTACTGAACCTCGAACAAGCTGGCGCGAAAAACTCCCAGGCCGCTTAACACGTTTAAGGGCAAAGAAACGTGCGATGCGTGAACTATGGGCCCGCACCCGCTGCCCAACAACAAAAGCACGACTAAATGCTATAACTGCAACGCTCGCCAATGAAGTCAAGAAGTGGAGAGGTGACGCATGGGATTCTCGTATCGCCCAAGCCACTGAAGACGAAACCAACCTCCATGCCCTGAATAGGAGTTTGTTAAGGGCTAAGATACCAGTCTACCTACTAACGGACTCATCAGGAAGCCGGAAATTTGCCCCAGCGGAAAGAGAACTGTTGGTTGATCATTTAGAATCACAGTTTCAGCTGCATCCCGTTCCTCTCAATGCTGAACCTGTTATCGTGCCCCACTACAACGCAGTATCCGCGGAAGTAGTCCAACTGCTGCAGACTTCGGCGCCCCCGCTGGGAGGGGATGATTTCACCTCCCCAATGGAAGTGGCACGAGCTGAACGCTATTTACAGACGAAAAAGGCACCCGGTCTAGATGAGGTGTCGAAAGCGGAACTCAAGCAGATGCCGCGGAGAAGTCTGGTGTGTATAGACAGACTCTTCAACGGTATCTTAAGAACAGGATACTTTCCCGCAACGTGGAAGACAGGGAAAGTCATAGTACTACCCAAACCCGGCAAGGTCCGTCGTCTACCCTCCAGCTACCGCCCTATTACCCTGCTGTCACACCTCGCCAAGCTGTTCGAGCGATTACTGCTGCGGAGACTGCGCCCTCACTTCACCCCACGTGTGGAGCAGTTTGGTTTCCGCACGCGTCACTCCACAAACACACACACACACAAAACAAGCTGACGAGGGTGATCCACCAGCTCACCAGTGAACTGAACCGAAATAGTAGAAGCGTCGCCGTGTTCCTGGACATCGAGAAGGCCTTCGATAGAGTGTGGCACGAAGGCCTAATCTACAAGTTATCCAGGACACCGACTCCAGCGGCGCTAATCCACATCGTCTCATCGTTCCTGAGAAACCGACAGTTCTGCGTGTCCGTCGAGGGCTCCACTTCCGGCAACCGGCAGATCGCAGCGGGAGTCTCCCGGGGGAGTTGTCTCTCACCGTACATGTACGCGGTTTACACAGACGACATACCGGTTCTGGCGGACGAACACCTTGCACCAGGAGAACGAGAAGTAACTCTAGCACTTTTTGCCGACGACAGTGCGTATATAACGTCCTCTGTCAAAGCTACTATAGCCGCCAACAGAATGCAGAAGGTTTTGGACATCCTGCCAGTCTGGCTGGACAAGTGGCGCATGGCCGTCAACGTGAGGAAGACGGCCACGCTGCTGACCAGAGCCCAAACCCATCCTGCCACCTCCACTGCAGCTCCGAGAACAAGACGTCAAGTGGGAAACGAGTACAAAGTACCTGGGCTTCTACATCGACCGGACGTTGAGGATGCGCCCGCACGTGGATCACGCAGTCCACCAAGCAAAAGCCGCTAAGGCCCTCCTCCATCCGGTCCTCCGATCGAAGCTGCCACTCTACACCAAAGTCGGCATATACAAGACGTATATACGCACGAAGATGACGTATGCAGCTCCTGCGTGGTATGCCCTATGCTCGGAAACCCAGTGCAAGCGTCTTCAGATCATTCAGAACGTCACCCTGCGGATATGCACGGGAGCCGGTCGATACGTACTGTTATACGGGTTCCGGGAAAACACTTTTTAAAAAAACACTTGTTTTCACTAAATAATAATATATTAGAAATTATCTTAATGAGATAGTAAAATAGAATAATTGATTTTATGATATGTTGCAAAGATTGGTATAGGACGTTTCGCAACGGAGGATGAGTGAAGACTGACTAAAAAGAAGGTAATGAATAATAATCTATAATCTAAGTTGCTGATATAGCTGAAAGGTGTACATTATTGGGCCTGAAACCTAGGGGTATAACAACCCCCCGCATAAGAGTAAACTTATTTAATTAATTATAAGTTTACGGAAGTTGTTATTCTATGCGGAGACGAGGTTGGGCAACAGGACTTGGATTCATTGATATATTTTCTTGCTTCGGATTAATAACAAGTTTGCGCTTGTAACATATACCGACCTTTACATTATAAACCATTAAACTTATGATTACGATAAATGCAATTACACTAAATGATAAACTTACAGTATTAGGGATAGTATTATCATTTAGAAACGTATCTTCTACAAATTGATTTGGTAAGTCATTCAAAAGTTTTAAGCTTTCTAAATTTACATTATTTATTTCTGGTACGGCTAATTTGGTGAGGCTTAGCTCGGTAAATCGTTTTAAGTTACAGCAAGAATCGTTTACTATATTAAAATTTGATATGACAAGGCTCGTAGTTAAGTTAAAGTTTTCTCTAGCGTCTAATTTAATATCTTTACAAAATGCAGTACAGTCTGGTTTCAGTAAAAGTATTCCAGTTCCTGATATAACTTTATCTACACATATGTGTTTACATTCGATAGTTAGTTTTGCATGGTTTGATTGAACAAATATCCATTTATTACCATTTAATTTATGCCAAATATCAATATTTCCGTATATGAATTTAGTGGTACATTTTTCTGGTAAGACTTCCACAGCTTTAGTCATGATTTCGATTTCACAATTTGGGTTATTGATTACACTTAAAATATCTAATGAATTACACAGAAAATGATTATTAATAATAGTCTTACATAACTCTAAGTTATCTATACTGAAATAAGTTTTCCTATCTTCACTAAGGCCTACATAAGATTTAGGCGTTATTATTAACGCGTAAGAGTTTGGCATGTTTGCGTCATGCGGTACTGGTATAGGTACACTTTTATAGAGATTATAGCTAATCAAATTCACCAAAGGAATTTTAACTACAAATACTAACTTATTGTCTAGATAATATGCTACTAAATCAATTAGATTCATCAATAAATGAATGTTATTTAAACTTAACTCTACTGGAAACTCCTTGTGTTTAGGTATATTATTAAAATTAATAATAATATCTTCATACAGTTGTTTAGGAGTAATTACAGATGGATGAATAGTATTTGACTTAACGAACAATATGCTACTAACTAGATCCTCAACTTTATAAGACAGTGTTAATAAGGTAGCTTCAAGAACATTCAATATTTGATTTATATTATTTTGGAAACTGACGGCATTTGTAATGTCTTTTTAATTTTTTATAATTAATGACATTTTATCCATTGCATCTGTCAACAGGAATTGATTTTTATTCAATTCTATAATAGAGGAATTAAAGGTAGAAATGGCTGAATTTGAAACGAATATGCTACGGGCGAGATTAGAACTTAAATTTCTATTAGTATTATACAGTGTTTGTATAGCATGATTGTATTTATTGGCGTCATCTTCATCTAAGGTGCCAAATATATGTTTAAATATAGTTCCGACGGCAGAAAACCAAGCTGATCTCTTCGAATTTGCAGGTATTAAATGTGATATTGAGTTATAATCTCGGATGATGTCATGAAATAATGAGTCAAGAGGTTGTATCATATTGTGACATTCAATATTGTTGATGAATTCACTTTGTTGGCAAGTATAACGCACAGTACCGAATATGCTTTTAATGTTTTCTATATGTTCAGGAATAAACGATATATCGATTGGGATAAGTATGTGAATATGGTCATTAATTAGTTTAACTGTTCCTGAAGAGTCAAAGAGGATACCAGGGCTCTTGGTAATTGGTTGGATGAATTCTTCTTGTTTATAACCCAGTGTGAAATGACAAAATATAAGCCTGAAATGAGAAGTATAAAGTTAAGTGCAATATATTTATATTTTTTTTTCTAAACTAACTTATTTTATATGTACATTTTACTAATTATATTAATTTATGTTTCAGATGCTGCAGCTGGTTTGACTTCATCAAAGTGGTGTTTAACATGTCGTCGGTTCATTAAAAGAGACAGCGAGTTATTACCATGTACCTTAACTACTTTGAAGGGACCTTTCCAAACGGGGGACAGAGCTTTCCGTAACCTTAGATGGTTTTTCAGGTAAACAAGGTCACCTACTTTATATTTTATTGTTTTAGTGCGTCGGTCATAATATTCCTTCGATTTTTCTTTAGATGCATTTATATTTTGTAAAGCTATATCTCGCGATAATTTAAGACGGTGATGTAACATCTTGAGGTATTCAGGGTAAGTTGTATCAGAGCGGAGTTCGTAGATCGAATCGGGGATAAAAGGCTTGTGGCCGAAAAGAAGTTCGTAGGGTGTGAATTGCGTCGTTGTATGGATATTGGTGTTATAAGCTAGCATTGCTGTGTATACAAATTTGTGCCAGTCGTTTTGATTTTCGTTGACAAATGATTTTAGATATTCTTTAAGTGTGGAGTGGCTGCGCTCTAGAGCACCTTGAGTTTGTGGGTGGTAGGGTGAAGCCCATATCTGTTTAATTTTGAGGAATTCACACGTTCTCTTGAACAGGTCAGCTGTGAAATTTGTACCTTGATCAGTAACAATTGTTTTGGGAATGCCGAACACTGATATAAAGTGTACCAAACATTCGCATGATTCTTCTGCTGTTGCATTAGAAATCGGATAGGACACGGAATACTTAGTCAAATCGTCTTGTATTGTAAGTATAAATTTTAATTTAGGAATACCGGCTTCCGGTAAAGGCCCGACTATGTCTAAACTGATCCTTTGAAATGGATGTGTTGAAGATGTTGTGATTTGCATAGGTGCTTTGTTAATTTGGCGCAGTGCTTTGTTTCATTGACATAAAGAGCACAATTTGACATAATTTTCGATATCAGATCTCATGTTTTTCCAATAGTATTTTTCTTTGATTCTATTATACATACGCGTTGATCCTAAGTGTCCAGCAATAGGTATACCATAGTTTTCTTTTAAAATTTTAGCCACTTCATACGGGACAGGATATATAATTGTGTTATGGTGAATATTGACTATTACATTAGTGTTATTAAATAGATACATGAGCATGCCATAGATTTTGACAAAGGAACTCTGTTCGAATGCATTTTTAAAGTCAGATAATGCTATTTCATTTATGTTGCCGGTTAGAAGAATATCGTCTCTGGCTGACTTAAACGTCTTGAAGATGTCAGGGTAGGAGCAGGTGTCGAAATAATAGACCTTGGTAAAGAGGAGATAGTAGGTTTTGCCTTTTATATTAACTTTCTTAAAAGAGTGCAGTTCGCGTTCGCCATCGTGAATTGTGTCATCAGCGTTGGAGATAATGTCTTGAAGGTATGGGTTTGAGTCGTCAAAGTCTATGGACACGGGGATTAATATTGTCTTAGCATTACTTTTAAATAGACTTTCATTATGTTTTTTGATAAATGTGTTGTATGTTTCGTTTTTGCTCGTAAAAGATTTTAGAAATTCGGTATATTCTTTATTAGAACTGGAAGGCGTTGCATCAATTTGTCTGGTTTCGTTAGTGCGAAAGTCTGGCGAAAAAGAAGGATTAAGAGCAGGAATAGGGGCTGGTGGAGTGAGAGTGATCTCGGGAGATGGAGGATTCAGTGGGGAAAAGTCAATGTTTTGATTAAGTGGGCTAATTCCCAAGTCGCCCAAGTCGATTAAATCGTCAAGAATGTCTTCAGGAATTTCTGAGTCAAAAGTGGGTTGGTTATCGGATAATCCTGACGTTGAAGGTTGTGGGTCTACATTCTCTTGAATGATTGGATTAACTGGGTAACGTGACAATGTGTCAGCGTTGCTGTTAACCTTTCCTTTTTTGTAAATTACCTCGTAGTCATACTCTTCTAGTTTGAGTCTCCATCTGACTAATTTTGACCCCGGTTCTTTACAGTTAAATAGCCACTTAAGAGGACGGTGATCGGTAGCGATTGTAAATTTGTGGCCATATAGATACGGCCTAAACATTTTTGTACCAAAAATGATGGCCAAGCATTCCTTTTCAGTTACACTATAATTACTTTCCGCCTTATTTAAAGTTCGGGATGCGTAAGCGATAGGACGGTCATTTCCTATAGGCCCCTGGGACAAAATCGCAGATATGGCATAGTTTGATGCATCACATGACAGAACAAACGGTTTTGTAAAATCCAGGTACGCCAAAATTGGTGCTGATATCAGGGCACTTTTGAGATTTTCAAAAGCTAATTGCTGCTCGTTGTTCCAAATGAAGGGGATATCTTTCTTTAATAGATGTGTGAGTGGTTTAGCAATTTTAGATAGGTCTGGAATAAAGCGCCGGTAGTACGACACTAATCCTAAGAAAGATTTAATGTCTTTCGGACATTTGGGAACGGGAAATTTTTCTACAGCCTTGGTTTTCTCAGGGTTTGGTCTAACACCTTGGTCAGTAATTATATGGCCAAGATACGAGACTTCCTTGCGGAGGAATTCGCATTTGTCAGGTTGTAGTTTGAGATTGAAACTTCGGAGTCTATTGAAAACGTTGGATAAGTTTTTCATGTGCGTATCAAGGTCGTATGAATAAATTACAATGTCATCAAGGTACACAAAGCATTGGATACCCTGAAGACCGGAGAGTGCAGTATTCATTAATCTTTGGAAAGTGGCTGGTGCATTTTTGAGGCCAAATGGCATACGGGTAAATTCGAAGTGTCCTTGCGGAACGGAAAAGGCAGATTTAGAGGCGTCTCCTTCACAAATTTTGATTTGATGGAAGCCAGATGCTAGATCAAGTGTACTAAAATGTTTAGATTTGCCAAGTTGGTCTAATATTTCAGATATATTAGGAATGGGATACGAGTCGCCAATAGTAATATCATTTAATTTGCGATAGTCTATCACGACACGCCATTTGCGCTGACCAGATGCATCGGCCTTTTTTGGGACGATCCAGATTGGGGATGACCATGGAGATGTTGAAGGTTTTATGATTCCATCATCGAGCATTTTGTTAATTTGTGATTGAACTTCATGTTTATGAATTTCGGGAAAACGATACGATTTTGTATTTATTGGAACTGAGGAGGACGTAGTAATTTCATGTTGTAGAGCGTCAGTGTATGTCAGTTTGTCATCAGGGAGATGAAAAATATCAGAGAATGAGGAACAAAGATCATATAATGCGTTAGTTTCTTCTTCATTTAGATGGGAAATCTGTAACAGATTTAGTACTTCTTCAGTGCGGGTTAGAGTGTCAACTTGGGTATCAAAGTGTGTTGTGTGGAAAATTTGCTTGGAGTTGGTTTTGTCTAATGGAGAAATTACAAATTTGAAATTAGAATCGATTTGTACAGGAGATTCCGAGATATTCACGACAGATACATTTACTCGACCGTTTGGTTTTACTTTTACAACACAATTTGCCACAAGGAGGGAATCATTTGGATTTTGATCAAAAATAACACCTTCACCAACATCAGGATTTAGTACGGTACATTCTATTATTGTTTCGGTCCGAGGAGGAATAAAAAAGGCTGGCTCCGTAAATTTGAGATTGAGTTTAGTTTTGTCCACGGTGAGTATTTTTTCAAGATAGTCTATTTTACAATTATATTTCGAGAGAAAATCATTTCAGAGATATGATTGAGATTACAAGATTTTTCAGCTTTAACGTTTTCTTTTACTTGAGATGTTGTTTTGATTTTGGATTTAAGGACAGTAGAATATAGTAACGGCTTAGACATTTTAATAGCAATTGACGGAGACGGCGGCAATTGAGTCGACTTAGCATTTAGAGATGAGTGAGGTGCATAAACTGGATTCAGTGCATTCAGAGGATTCAGTGGATTCAGTGGATT
Source organism: Cabera pusaria (assembly GCA_954871355.1). Taxonomy (NCBI): domain Eukaryota; kingdom Metazoa; phylum Arthropoda; class Insecta; order Lepidoptera; family Geometridae; genus Cabera; species Cabera pusaria. The sequence continues at coordinate 28,396,203 of OX940894.1, forward strand.
CAGTGGATTCAGTGGATTCAGTGGATTCAGTGGATTCAGTGGAGAACGAGACGACTTAGAACGATTCAGTGGATACTGTGAGGAAAGAGACGATTTGGAAAGATTCGGCGTAGTGTCGATTTTCCTTTCTAGTTTTCCCGCACGACACTGGTCGGGAAGGTCTGCTCGTTTAAATCATCAGGATTCTCAGCTGAGTTAATGACGTGAATAGGTTGGTTCCTCCTAGGGAATGCGTTTGGACTTTGCCGCTGTGCATCTTGGTTCTGTGAACCAAACCGCCTATTATTATTATTATATTCACGCTTGCGGCAGTTCTCAATCGTATGTCCGATGTTTTTGCAGTATCGGCAAACAGGAGGAGATTGTGAATTAGAAGGCCCAGGTAGAGCCCATTGTTGACCTTGAGGCCTTGGAAAAGAGATCTGGCCTTGGGGCCTTGGCAGAGCATATTGACCTTGGGGTCTAGAGTAAGAGGGGGCATTGTTTCTATATGATGTTTGTTGATTGCCATTGAATGAAAAATTATGTTTTTTATATGTAATACCTAGATTTTTTTCTTCCGCTGAGGCGAAGCTGATAGCTCCGTTAAGTGTTGTCGGATCTACACCTTACGATTGTGGACAAACGCGGATCGAGTCCCATCATAAAAACGTTTAATGCTAAATCTTGCATGGTAGCTACGCGGCCTGATAACTCGTCTTTCTTTTTAGTGGGAATGGAAATATTTATTTCAGTTAGTAAATTCGACAAGCATGACTCGACTTTGAGCGAAAATTGACTCACATTTTCGGTGTTGTTTTGTTTACAGCCCTGCAAATCGGCGAGGAGATGAGCGTAATGTTTTTTGTCACCGAATTGATTTTTTAAGAACTCTTCTAACTGTGGCCACTTTGTGAATTCTTTAATGGCGCACACTGCTTCCGCTTTTCCCGAAAGCCTGCTTAAAATATATTTGAACAATATGTCTTGTTGGGAACTCGATGCCAAATTAATAGCGTTACGGCAGTTGTTTAAAAATGGAATTAAGGTTTCTCTCGAGCCATCGAAAGTACCGATAAATCTCATAAGCACATTGAGATCCATGTCTGTCAGTGTCATTTGCGCTGCTTCTTCCTTTAATTCCTTTGCTTTATCCTTACTCGACATCTATATACTTACATCTATATATATAATTCTAAAATAGGAAAACAGATACAAAATAATAAGATAACAATAAATCAAGGTTATAACACACAAAATTAAATGTTCTTCTAAGACGCACGGAGTCTCGGGAGTATGCACTTGTTATCGATTCGAAGAAATAGAGCCGGCGGTGCGTGGAGTGAAGTTCACGGTAACACAAATGCACTGATATGTTTAAAATAAAAGTAATTGTAACTCACAGGATTAGCAGGAACATTTCGATGGTAAAATTAAAAAACCAGGGTGACGGTGACGAAGTAGAACCAGGTCCGAGGATCAGCATCAGACACTGGGCGCAGTTTCTTCTGGGAATAGCAGTGGGGCCAGAGCCTTCGGGCTCCGGAGACTCGACGTCCAAAGGTAGTGCCTTCACCAGGGGCACTGCAGCACAATCACGACGAGTCGAGACGTCTAGATACACCCAGATTAAAAGGCGTATAATTTGACGTCACGGAACAGCGATTTACACTTATTTATGAAGTTTACTTGAATATCACTTATTTTGAGGCGTCCGAGGATTTTTTAAAAATCCCTTAAGCTGCCACCAATGTTATACGGGTTCCGGGAAAACACTTTTTAAAAAAAACACTTGTTTTCACTAAATAATAATATATTAGAAATTATCTTAATGAGATAGTAAAATAGAATAATTGATTTTATGATATGTTGCAAAGATTGGTATAGGACGTTTCGCAACGGAGGATGAGTGAAGACTGACTAAAAAAAGGTAATGAATAATAATCTATAATCTAAGTTGCTGATATAGCTGAAAGGTGTACATTATTGGGCCTGAAACCTAGGGGTATAACAGAACGCAATGACGCCAACGCCCGGGACGTGAAAATCGAGACGGTGAGGGAGTTCGTGGTCCGGTTGGCGCGCTGTCAATATGACCGTGCAGACAACGGACCACACCCTCACCTCCAGAACATTGCACCGCACCACGCCCGGCCGCCTGATGGCGCTGTATCGACCTGGCGTGCACTCCCACGCGACTTAGTCCCGGTGGATGAAAGCAGCAAAGAGGAGGAGTAGCGGTTACCACAGCAGCACAAGACCACCATGCCAAGATGGCCAACATGACCACCACGCCCAGATCTGGCCAACGACCATATCGGACCACTATAGGGCTGATTAAAGCCCGCGCGTACCCCGAGGGTAGTTGCCCCAGAGCCCAACCAGGGTAAGGAGGCTCGCTTCGAAACCCACACACGAACCCAGAATGGGAACGAACGTCCACACTGATATCCGTCCGCGCCACGTTTCTTCTGTATAAACCGCGCCTTACCGTGTACACGTGATTCGCCGATGGAAGCGGCCCGCTTTGAATTCTGCCGAAAAGCGAAGCGGCGCTTTGACGACTGGCGATGTTATTTGAACATGTTTTATGAGTGTCCACATCATCTGAAACATGTTATCTCACCATGTTATACAATACGTTATGTTACATAGTCCGTACGCACCTTAACAAATGAAATAAACGCATCCTGTTTGACGGGTACGAACAACTTGTATGGAAAAAGAAAAACTATTTATTTTATTTTAATCGACTTCAGATTAGATCGTTTAAAATCTAAATAATTTAAGATCGTTTAAAAAAACTAAAAGAAACGACTTCAAACGTCGCGCTAGTCAAAGTAGCCAGTAGACGTAGTAACTATTATATAATCAGTGCCAGTAGGTAAAGTGCCAGCCAAGTAGTAAGTCGTCGAGATAAGTAAATGCGTCATAATACAAATGTTGATATATTAAGAACGGTTCGGCCGATTTCGTTAAAATTTAAATGGAACCACCTGGGAAGGGTATGTTTTGAAACAAAAAAATACTTTTCCAAATCGGTTCACGCATCTTCGAGTAATCGGTGAACTAAAATAAAAAAGAAAAAAGATTCTTACGAATTGAGAACCTCCTCCTTTTTTGTGAAGTCGGTTAAAAAGAACCGACTTCTATGCCGCGCTATTAATTTTCAGTCCCAATTTTTAGGTGTTTATCTTCATATCTCTAGAGATACTTATCAGACCTCTTTATATATATCTCCTTTCCAACAAAAAAAAAAAAATCAAAATCGGTTCATAAACGACGAAGTTATCCGCGAACAAACATAAAAAAAAAAAACATATATACGGTCGAATTGAGAAACCTTTGAAGTCGGTTGAAAATGAAGCAACAAAACGAAAATAATAACACAAACATGTTTCACCGGTCGCCGCCGACGGACGCGGCGGCCCCTTTGATTTTTGCCGAAAGGCAATGCGGCGCCTGTGGCGGCGCTATGACTGAGTGCGTGTAGTTCGCCAAGATTTAAGAAGGTTTGATTTCAAGTACCTAGTTAATTATATATATTTTTTTAATATATATTTTTTTACTGATTTCTTTACATGGAGTATACATACCCCTGCAAATATGGTGGGAATTCAAAACTTTGTATATACAGATCTGATAGTATTCTCGTCTGCAATTGACGAAGCTTTTTGAAAACAAGAATTATCTTTTTAATACTTGCTGTTGACACCACTAACATAGAAATACGATAAGCCATTCAGGCTCTAGGGCGTGCCAAAGAAATATACATACATTCATACATTTATATGTATATACAAATGTACATATAATATATATACGGTTAATATATATATAATATGTATGTATATATATATATATATATATATATATATTAACCCTCCTTTCGCAGTCACCCGACTGCGGAAGAAGGAGGGTTATGTTTTAAAAACAATCGTCTCGTAGCGTCGTCCGCGTGTTGCACGTTCTTGCTCAAGTTAGCTCCTCGACAGCTCAGAATTGATAGGGAGGTGAGAAAGCCCCGATTGGTGGGTGGTACAGGGTGTCTATTCTATACATAGTATTATTATCTGTTCTCGGTGCCGACAAAGAAAACCGATGCAACACAGAACAGATACTACGTATAGAATGGACACTCTGTTCGCTCCAACAATCGAGGCTTCCTCACCTCCTTACCGATTCTGAGCTGTCGAGGAACAAACTTGAGCAAGGACGCGCCACACGCGAACGACGCGACGAAAATAAATCACTCAATAGCACTATTTTATTTATTTACATTTTTTAAGGTTGGTTAGCTAGACATCTAAATTGTATGAGCGCTCATATAACTCAGAGGCCTATCTTAATTAGCGTCAACTATGAATAAAATAAATTACACAGAGGCACAATTTTAGTTACATATTTACCTTTTGGCATCAAACTTAAGTTTGGTGAGCTAGACCCCTTAATTTGTATGAGCGCTCATATAACTCAGAGGCATATCTTTACTGGCGTTAATTATATATGTATGGGACACCATTTATTTTAATATTTGTTTCGTTTTTGAAATTTCCCCTTTTTTGTGCTGTAAGACCTTGCTCTTTGTCGAATTTCATGGTTCTAGGTCAACGGGAAGTACCCTACAGGTTTTCGACCCAAAACCTATATGGTACTTCCGGTTGACCTAGAATTGTCAACTATGGTCAAAATCAAGGTATTACAGCACAAGTAAAGGAAACATTCCGAAAAATAAAAAAGTTGAAAATGAAGGTAAATTTAGGTACTTACAAATTTCGGCGAAAATCTAAATATGTTTATATCTTATTATCGTGTTGACTCTGGATCTTGATTTTTATATATCTAATTAGGACCATAAACATCAGTATCTGGTATAAATTTTAACTTGCTAGGTCCACCCGTCCCTGAGAAAATCGGTGGTGACACACGGACATACAGACGGACAGACGGATAAGAAAGTGATCTTATAAGGATTCCTTTTTTACCTTTTGAGATACGGAACCCTAAAAACGATTAATTCACTTTTACAAACTTATGATTAATTGTAGCTGTTGCAATAAATTTCCTATATGGATCGAACTACAAAGATAAATTTGTCCCTTAAACTAGTTTGAGAAGTTGGTACGGAAGCCTCGGTGGGCGAGTTCAACTCGATTTTGCTGGTTTTTATATATAATATAGTACCTACGTAAATTTGAACCTCCTGTGTGTACTGGTCCCAACATATATGTATGAAGTTGACGTTAATTTTCACGTGAGTAGTATTATTGTTCTGTTGTCGTCCGCGTGTGGTGCCTTGCTTACAGTAGCTCCTCAGCAGCTCCAGAATCAGAGGCGAGTTGAGGAAACCTCGATTGGTGGGTGGGACAGAGTGTCTTTTCTATACGTAGTATTATTATTTGTTCTCGGTGCCGACAAAGAAAACCGATGCAACACAGAACAGATATATAGAACGTATAGAATGGACACTCTGTTCGCCCCAACAATCGAGGCTTACTCACCTCCCTACCGATTTTGAGCTATCGAGGAACTAACTTGAGCAAGGACGCGCCACACGCGAACGACGCGACGTAAATAAATCACTCAATAGCACTATTTTATTTATTAACATATTTTATGGTTGGTTCCAATTAAGCTAGACCTCTAAATTGTATGAGCGCTCAGTTCCTTTTTTTACCTTTTGAGATACGGAACCCTAAAAATGATAAAGTAGATATCTAGTTACTGTATAACTGAAGAAGACAAATTGTAGGTAGGTACATAATACATGTATTGGTGGAGTGATCAAAGTGTCCATTCTATATTTTGTTCTGTGTCGCATCCTCGCAGACAAAAAAGTTTTGTTCGCAGTGTGCGCAGGGTGATAGACAAAACTGTCTTGAGACAGTCTTGAGACAGTCTTAAGACTGTTTTGTCTATAGTCTGCGCTCAGCCTTACCCTTGTTTCGCATAACAATTTTTAATATAATCTCTCTTTATATAATTTCAGTTCGTATAAAATTAGTTAACATAAGTATTCAGTTCACCTAATATTTGTTTTCTCTATTATTGTTTGAAATAAACATTAATTTAACATAATTTTGTTTGATGTAATTTTCAATTGTAATAATATTATTTACCAATAATTTGTTTGAACTAATATTAATTTTTTGGTCCTAGTTATATTTAACAGGTATATTATAGTTTAACTGCCTTAGACTAGTGAACAGGGGCCGGTTAGGTTCTGGCACAACGTTGTGGTCACAACAAACCTACTTCTACTGACCTACTGGTTTATGTTAAGCCGACTTTAAAAAAGGAGGAGGTTTTCAATTCGTCTGTACGTTTTTAGAGTCCAGAAGAAAGGAAAAAAAGTCGGCGAATATGTATACAATTAGATAATTATTATATGAAATAAGATATATTAAAACAAAGAGTAGATCAAACTACTATTATATGAAATAAATATTATATAATTTGGAGATTAGTGTATTCGTTGTTATATCAAATAAACATTATTGGAAACAAAAAATATGTGAACTGCAATAATACCAAGCGATTCATTATTTGAAACGTTGTTAGTCTTAGTAAAATTATGTTAAAAGTTGTTATACGAAACAAGGGACTACCACATGACAGCGGGTGAGAGCCAATGGGTGCACTAGAACTTGGTGCCAGTGCTGGAGCCAGTTTGTAAAATCGCAGAAGCATAAAAAATTGTTGTTCATCTCGCTCTCTTATACTTATATCCACGGTGTAGCGCTTCTTTACCATGATGTAGTCCACAGACTGAAAATAACTCTACAGGGGTACGTTCACGACCTACACCCTGAGTACAACCAAACGCTCTAACCGCGTTTTTAAGACCTTAGAGCGTCGTAACAATTGTGTCGTTTACGAGCTCGGTTGCTTCACTCCAGTTGCAACTTTTTTACCGTCAAATTCGATGGTTGAAAAACGCTCTTGATGTTTGAGACAGTAAATTTGACGGGTAAGGTTGTAATTTTATTTGTATATTTTATTTGTGTAATGTAAATTAGAAGAATTTTGCATTTAGGAGACTAAGAGATATTAGAGGGCCCGGTGGCGTAATCGGGAGAACGGTCGGCTTTGATGCCGTGGTACTGAGTTCAAACCCCGCCGTGCACCAATGGATTTTTATATCGAAAAATGTATGTGCGCTTCTCACAGTGGCCCTCCGGTGAAGCAAAACATCGTTAAGAAACCAACAACCCCCGCATGGTGGCAGGACACTATCTAGTGTCCGCCTGGCCAGCTACCACCCTCAATTTAGAAAAGCTGTCACCAAACATCTGAAGTGTTCCGGCAGCTATCCTTGAGAGCCAGGTCCCATTCTAAGCCTTGCGTGCTTACCATCTTCGACCGCATCATTACTTACCAACAGGTGAGATAGTGGTCAAACGCTATCCTACAAGTCGAGACATTTATCATAGAAAGTTCAAATGGTAAATATTCAGATAAAGATAAATACACAAACATAACCTCGAAATTTGAGTCAACGCGAAATGTCAAATTCACAATATAAGTGAAAAAACACCCGAAGTCATTCCGGACCTTCGAGCGAGTGGCAAAACAACCAAGCAACTTTCCCCAGAGGACGTGAACGCAGCCGTATCTATGGTAGTTTATCTATGGTGTAGCCTCTTGTAGCGCGGGATATTCAATTTTGGACCTCGAATTAAGCTACCGTTATATACTAGACTAGCAAAACGGCCCCGGCATCGCACGGGTGGAACTTTTATACTTTATTATTATATATATATATATATATATACTATATATATATATACTATATATATATATATATATACTATTATATTTATACGGGTGTATACAACATTTGCATCAGTTTGTTGCATCGAATATAAAATATTGACATATTTAACAATCATCGTCATATTTCAACCAATTTACACAAAAACCTTAACGAATTATGCAACTAAATCTTCCTCATAAACACTCTGGCTATTGGTGAAAACCGCATGATAATCCGTTCAGTAGCTATTGAGATTATTGCGAACTGACAGACAGAGGCAGTGATGGCCTTTGTTTTATAATACTTACGTAGTGATATTGGACGGCCCTTTGGCGTAAAGGATTCTGATTCTGATTCTGCCCCACGGTCGTTGGTTCTAATCCTAGCTATATACCAACCAATGAAAGTTTTATGTGCATTCATGAATCATGGGTTTTCGTACAGAGGGAGTGGGATCATTAAATCTACCAAAACTGGCCAAGTGCAAGTCGGACTCGCACTCTTAGGGTTTTATAACTTTAATTTTTCGTCACCAAAAAATTAACTTTGTGTTCCATAGTTTGTTTTAAGTTTTTATTGAGATCTACCAGAATATATTTTTTCTAGATTTTTCACTCCGTTACTTTAAAAGTTAGAAATGGGCACACAAATGTGACCTACGGACGGACAGACAGACAAACATGACGAATCTATAAGGGTTCTGTTTTTTGCCATTCGGCTACGGAACCCTAAAAAGTAGCTTACCACCAAGGAGACCATCTGCTGCTGTAACCTTACGGCGTTCCCCGACACAAAAAGTAGGGGCATTATACGTTTAACGTTTGTATCTGTCTGTCTGTAGCATCTTAACACCCAACCGGATGAATAAATTTTGATTTTATTATTGATAGTTTTTAGGGTTAGATATATAGATTCGTCATGTCTGTCTGTCTGTCTGTCTGTCTGTCTGTCCGTCCGTATGTCACAGCCATTTTATTCCGAAACTGTTAGGACTACAGAATTGAAACTTGGTAGGTAGATGTATTCTGTGAACCGCTTTCCGATTTTTATACAAAAATAAAAAATATAAAAGTTTAAGGTGGGGCATCCCATACATAGAACTAAAACAAAAAAAAATTTTTTCTTCAAACCTATACGTGTGAGGTGTCTATGGATAGGTCTTTAAAAATGATATTGAGGTTCCTAAAATCTTTTTTTCTCAAAGTCAATCATTCGAAAGATAGGCGCGCCTAAAGTGGTAAAATGTGTGTCCAAATGAGGGGAGGCCCTCTAACTTTTAAAGTATGGGAGTGAAAAATCTAAAAAAAATATGTGCTGTAGATCTCAATAAAAACTATCAACGAAAATTGGTTTGAACGAGATACAGTCAGCAGTTTTAGAGATATGGCGACCGCAAAGATAACTTTGTTTTTCATACAAACACTATGAAAAACAAAGTTAATTTTGTAGTTGCGAAAAATCAAAGTTATAGAATACTCTACTGTGTTACGGAACCCTACGAGTGCGAGTCCGACTTGCACTTGGCCAGTTTTTTTTCTGTTTGATAGATTAGATGTCTTCATCGAGAGTGTTCTTACCTTTGATTCATGAAAATTCGTTCAATCGTTATAAAACTATGAGCTTTTTAGGGTTCCGTAGCCGAATGGCAAAAAACGGAACCCTTATAGATTCGTCATGTCTGTCTGTCTGTCTGTCTGTCCGTCCGTATGTCACAGCCATTTTATTCCGAAACTGTTAAGACTACAGAATTGAAACTTGGTAGGTAGATGTATTCTGTGAACCGCTTTTCGATTTTTATACAAAAATAGAAAATATAAAAGTTTAAGGGCATCCCATACATGGAAATGTAACAAAAAAAAAAAATCTTCAAACCTATACGTGTGGGGTGTCTATGGATAGGTCTTTAAAAATGACATTGAGGTTCCTAAAATCATTATATCTCAAAGTCAATCATTTGAAAGATAGGCGCGTCTAAAGTGGTAAAATGTGTGTCCCCCCCCCCCTCTAACTTTTAAAGTATGGGAGTGAAAAATCTAAAATAAATATATGCTGTAGATCTCAATAAAAAGTAACAACGAAAATTGGTTTGAACGAGATACAGTCAGCAGTTTGAGACATATGGCGACCGCAAAGATAACTTTGTTTTTCATACAAACACTATGAAAAACAAAGTTAATTTTGTAGTTGCGAAAAATCATAGTTATGGAATACTTAAGAACCCTACGAGTGCGAGTCCGACTTGCACTTGGCCAGTTTATTTCTAGTTAATTGCGCTATGAAACAACTTTCATAGGTCTGATCAGTGCGAAAATCTTCTTCTTCAACGATATTGTCGGAACATGGAACATTGACCTGATGCTGGGACATCTCCTGGACTCTACAGAATACTCAGATCCTCACCAACTTACAGCTCAGATTTTAAATGTCGTGTTTAGAGTCATTGGAATGCTTTTAATGAAAAGATTATACACAGATCAGTCGGGGTGGTTTAAAATATTATATTATTATATATATAGACGAAGCTAATAATAATATTAATAATAATATATAAGCTAATAATAATATTTTCGTAGTAACTATGACCTATTCTGTGGTTTGACTGCAAATATTTTATTAATTTTGCGATGCGTGTATGTGAAATCCGTGATATCTTCTAGAGTTTTCATTAGAACTATATACTGTAAAGGACAATTTGAATCTAAAATATGTGGCCAAGCTAACTAATGTAATTATTTGGATAAGGATTAATACTATATACTTGAAAATAGCCCTGGAAGTTATGTAATATTTTTTAACAAAAAATTAAAGATTAAAATGGTTACTGTGAGTCAACCTTAAGAGATAGACATATGCTATCGCGGACTTTTTTGTAGTTCTTATTAAGTTGTACAACTCTTTCATAGAAAATATTCTTCCATCTGTTTTCAATTGAGCAGCGTTCGTAAGAAACGTGTTTTTTCGACCGTTTTTTTTGTCGACTTAGGTTGCAAATTAGGTCTCCACGAATGTACCTTTGATTTAAACGGGATAATATATAGCCTATTTTCATTTCGAAAGTCCATTCTATATAGATATGTATGTATTCTATAGTGAAAGAATTTTTTAAATCGGGCCAGTAGTTTTTGAGCCAAATCATTACAAACATACAAAAATACAAATGTTCTCTCTTTATAATATTAGTATAGATATAGATTCGTAGCATACACATTCATTAAAATAATGAGTGACGTGCATCACGTGTGTGTTTATCTCTATATCTCCGGAGATAATAGTCAAACCTTGATCAAATTTGAATGGGACCAATCGGGTACAGTAATCTCTCAGACGAAAAAAGAGTTTTTGAAATCAGCCATGATTTGACGGAGTTCTGAGGTAACAAACATAAAAAAACAGTCAAATTCAGAACCTCCTCCTTTTTTGTGGTCGCTTAAAAATTCATACAGACAAACATAGCAACCTCCCCCTTTTGGAAGTCGGTTAAAAATAGGAATATACCATTTATACCACCTTCTTACTTACTAGTCTGTTGCTAAATAAGTAACATGCTGTAATTATATTATTATAATGGCAACATAAATAAAAAATAATGATATTAAGAGATTGTCTCAGTTAGATATCGGTCGAGGTCGGGCCGCGGGCGTGGCGGCGCGGCGCACCTGTCCCTTAGACCTCTCAAAGGTCTAAGACCTGTCCACAACTGCGAAGCTCAAGCAGTGTGAGTAGAGGTAGGCACTCGTACTTACACTCTCGCCCGCTGCTACATTACACCACTCTCTAATTAATGTGTGTAGTGAAGTTGTGTGCAAACACTCCGTCGCTGTTTGTTGTGGCATTCATTTCTAATGTTGTTCGACGCACAAAGGAGTGGTAGCGCTTTGTTTCTTGGCAAACAACCTGAAACTAATAGGACCTACTGAGCCGCTCGGCGCGGAATGGAATGCTTGATTGCTTTTTTATTGTTGGAGACGTACGCTTGCGGCGGCATGCGGCAGTATACTCGCAGAATGTTCGATAGTAATGCGCCGGTCGATGTTCGTTGTTAAGCCTACACGATAGTTAATCGCCTGATCCTACTCTAGGCGAATCTGTACCGAAGCGACTTTTCACAAGCACGGCACGGCCACGGTTATGTTATCTACGAACATTACTGTGACACGGCGATCGTACCGTGACTATACCTACTTGACTTTAATATTTCTTATTTGAAAGGGTATAACTGCCAGTTAGTATATATATATAAAATCCAATAAAATGTAGGTACATCTAGATGAGTTGGCTACTTCAGAGATATAAAATCGCCTCTAGCTCACAACTGAAATAACTAGTGTGACATGTGAAATCGGTCGCATATAAAGCGATATTATCTCACTACAAAACATAGATTTATTTGAGGCGCACATGACTGTCACCTGAATGTTTTATAAGTCTCGATCAGACCACCGCCGCCGCGCCGGAAAGTTACTGTATTTTTATTCTTAGAAGCGTGCCGGTCGCATCGCACGCTAAATAAAATATGAGGTTTGGATAATAAAATTGTGGATCTAGGCGATATCGCTATGATAAACCGTTAGTTAAAATTAAGCTCGACAGCGTCTGAATTGGGGTCGAAGTTTATGTGAAACTGATATTTTACTGACTATTATACATTTTTATTTATTCGTAGAATTAGTGCGGTGATTAGATAGCCTATCTATGAGATCATTGTAGGATAGAACATGACGTGGTATTCTCGATATATAAGTACCGATCACAGATTACCCTGATACTGTATAGATGTGTAGATCCTGTATTGCCGCTACCGCTGGCAGAATTATCGAAACGCGCCGGTTATTTAGTAGTCTGAACTTTTCTTTACTCATGTGGTCTGAACGAGTTAGGGTATGTAAGTGTATAGTCGCCATCTGTAACCACTGATTTAATTCGTACTAGTGACAGACCTAAAGTTGTGACGGTATCTTCTTGTAAGTGTTTCACTCATAGATATAATAAGCTAGATGCGGTACTCACTCTTATGCTACGTAAACGTAATGGAACTAGAAACAATTACATGAAAACACGAATTTCTAATGTCGAGCTTGATGTGCATGAAGAACAGAGGAAGATATTGTTGCTCATTATTTAAATGCATAGATCTGTGATAATTGCACATGTATTCTGTACATGCTACACAAACGCCAGTTCGATTGTGATTAAGGAAAGTGACAGAATTACAAACGTTTTTAGGGTTTCGTAGTCCTGACAAGGAACCCTTATAGTTTCGTAATATCCGTCTGTCTGTCTGTCTATTTGTCCGAGGTTTTGCTAAGAGACCATTAGTACTAGAAAGCTGAATTGTACTATTCATTATTCTGTGATTAAGGTGAAATTAGGTTCGCGAACCTAATTTATACGGTCCACATTGAGGAGCGGGGTCTTTTATTTCCCTTTTTTAAATATTCTGTCCGTCTGTCTGTCTGTCTGTCCGTCCGTCTGTCTGTCTGTCTGTCCGTCTGTCCGTGTGCCACCACCGATTTTCTCAGGAACGGACGGACCTAACAAGTTGATATTCATACCAAATACTGATGTCTATAGTCCCTATTAGGTGTATAAATATCAAGGTCCTGAGTCAACACCATAAAAAGATATGGGCAAATTTAGATTATCGCGAAAACTTGTAAGTACCGAAATATACCTTTATTATCAACTTCTTTTATTTTTCGGAATTTTTCCTTTACTTGTGCTGTAAGACCTTGCTTTTAACCAAAATTGACAATTCTAGGTCAACCGGAAGTACCCTGTAGGTTTTGGGTCGCAAAACCTATAGGGTACTTCCCGTTGATCTATATAGGTCTTGCGTAGGGATGCCTGCAAACGCCCGCGCGCTTATCGATAAAGCGGGTGACACGTGACGACAAAAATGAATATAGGATATTTATACTTTGAGAGGAATGATATATATTAATCTCAAGATACGCTGTTTGTTTTTTCCTACGATTTCTCAGTCATTATAAAAGTATCTTAAATGCACGAAAGAGATAGTATTAATGTAATTAAGAGTACCTAAGAGCGTACTTAAAATATAACCCTCCTTCTTTCGCAGTCGAGTAATAAATATGACATTCTAAGTTTATAAAAGTTTTAGCTAGGTTATGAGGGGGTGGGGAAGCGGGAGGGGAAAGGGAGAGGAGGGGGAGGGCACGAAAGGGGAAGAGGGAGGGGAGGGGGCTTAGCGAGGCGTGGTACGGCGCGGTGTAGGTGGGCTACGTATTTGTCTTATTTGTAATATAATTAGCCTAAATAATTAAAAATACTACCCAAAGACACTATTCCTCGCGGACGATGTTGCGAAGTCGCGGGGCACAGCTAGTAACTAATATAAAGCTAACCACACAAAAATCTCAACATTAACACTTTAGACCATCGGAGTATTTCCTTACTTCGACTTCGCTTGAACGTAAAAAATGTCGTAAATAATATCGACAGCACGCACATCACTACTCAATGCATCACCGGCGAAGCGGCGGGCGGTGTAGTGGGACGCGACTCGCTACCGCACGTCTCACGTATACTTCACCCCCGCTATCATATAATAGTATAGCCGTTTAAAAGTACGAAAAACTGAATGACCTGTGAAATATTATGTTGCATTTTAGTTTGGTGTGTTTCCTTGTGGCATTTTGACAAGTTGGCACCGCACATTTCACCATTTTCTCGGCAAAAACGAAATAAGATGTTACTAAACGCACTCCGCTCGAACTCAGAATGTCGAGTGTTCGCGCTTGCCGGTGGACAGCGATGATGTTCTGACCCATGCTTACTGTTCGAACTCGAGTAGCCGCGCTCTGTACTTTAGTAATTATTGCTCTAAGGTACCTACCAACTTTGGTACGGAAACTCGGTGGGCGAGTCCAACTCGACTTGCCCGGTTTTTTTTTAATAGTCTGACGTCAACGATTGGATGACAGCTTAATGGTTCCTTACTTTTGTTTTTTTATAATTCAAAGCGTTAAATTATGCTTTTGCTTTTTATTATGATTTATTTTATATTTTGACGTGTATATGTGCGTATATTAATACTACCTACATTCTAAATAAATGCTTTGATTTGATTTTATATGAATCCAAGCATTTGTATTGATGCACGATGTGCAGTAGGTATACGGAATTTATTTCGTGTAATGAGTGGTGACGAGAGAGGTGCACGAGAGACGATGAGGCGGCATGCACACGTGCAGGTATACATGCACACGTGCAGGTATACATGAGTGGTGACGAGAGAGGTGCACGAGAGACGATGAGGCGGCATGCACACGTGCAGGTATACATGAGTGGTGACGAGAGAGGTGCACGAGAGACGATGAGGCGGCACGCACACGTGCAGGTATACATGAGTGGTGACGAGAGAGGTGCACGAGAGACGATGAGGCGGCATGCACACGTGCAGGTATACATGCACACGTGCAGGTATACATGAGTGGTGACGAGAGAGGTGCACGAGAGACGATGAGGCGGCATGCACACGTGCAGGTATACATGAGTGGTGACGAGAGAGGTGCACGAGAGACGATGAGGCGGCACGCACACGTGCAGGTATACATGAGTGGTGACGAGAGAGGTGCACGAGAGACGATGAGGCGGCACGCACACGTGCAGGTATACATGAGTGGTGACGAGAGAGGTGCACGAGAGACGATGAGGCGGCACGCACACATGCAGGTATACATGAGTGGTGACGAGAGAGGTGCACGAGAGACGATGAGGCGGCATGCACACGTGCAGGTATACATGCACACGTGCAGGTATACATGAGTGGTGACGAGAGAGGTGCACGAGAGACGATGAGGCGGCACGCACACGTGCAGGTATACATGAGTGGTGACGAGAGAGGTGCACGAGAGACGATGAGGCGGCACGCACACATGCAGGTATACATGAGTGGTGACGAGAGAGGTGCACGAGAGACGATGAGGCGGCACGCACACGTGCAGGTATACATGAGTGGTGACGAGAGAGGTGCACGAGAGACGATGAGGCGGCACGCACACGTGCAGGTATACATGAGTGGTGACGAGAGAGGTGCACGAGAGACGATGAGGCGGCATGCACACGTGCAGGTATACATGAGTGGTGACGAGAGAGGTGCACGAGAGACGATGAGGCGGCACGCACACATGCAGGTATACATGAGTGGTGACGAGAGAGGTGCACGAGAGACGATGAGGCGGCACGCACACGTGCAGGTATACATGAGTGGTGACGAGAGAGGTGCACGAGAGACGATGAGGCGGCACGCACACGTGCAGGTATACATGCACACGTGCAGGTATACATGAGTGGTGACGAGAGAGGTGCACGAGAGACGATGAGGCGGCACGCACACGTGCAGGTATACATGCACACGTGCAGGTATACATGAGTGGTGACGAGAGAGGTGCACGAGAGACGATGAGGCGGCACGCACACGTGCAGGTATACATGAGTGGTGACGAGAGAGGTGCACGAGAGACGATGAGGCGGCACGCACACGTGCAGGTATACATGCACACGTGCAGGTATACATGAGTGGTGACGAGAGAGGTGCACGAGAGACGATGAGGCGGCATGCACACGTGCAGGTATACATGAGTGGTGACGAGAGAGGTGCACGAGAGACGATGAGGCGGCACGCACACATGCAGGTATACATGAGTGGTGACGAGAGAGGTGCACGAGAGACGATGAGGCGGCACGCACACGTGCAGGTATACATGAGTGGTGACGAGAGAGGTGCACGAGAGACGATGAGGCGGCACGCACACGTGCAGGTATACATGCACACGTGCAGGTATACATGAGTGGTGACGAGAGAGGTGCACGAGAGACGATGAGGCGGCACGCACACGTGCAGGTATACATGCACACGTGCAGGTATACATGAGTGGTGACGAGAGAGGTGCACGAGAGACGATGAGGCGGCACGCACACGTGCAGGTATACATGAGTGGTGACGAGAGAGGTGCACGAGAGACGATGAGGCGGCATGCACACGTGCAGGTATACATGCACACGTGCAGGTATACATGAGTGGTGACGAGAGAGGTGCACGAGAGACGATGAGGCGGCACGCACACGTGCAGGTATACATGAGTGGTGACGAGAGAGGTGCACGAGAGACGATGAGGCGGCACGCACACATGCAGGTATACATGAGTGGTGACGAGAGAGGTGCACGAGAGACGATGAGGCGGCACGCACACGTGCAGGTATACATGAGTGGTGACGAGAGAGGTGCACGAGAGACGATGAGGCGGCATGCACACATGCAGGTATACATGAGTGGTGACGAGAGAGGTGCACGAGAGACGATGAGGCGGCATGCACACGTGCAGGTATACATGAGTGGTGACGAGAGAGGTGCACGAGAGACGATGAGGCGGCACGCACACATGCAGGTATACATGAGTGGTGACGAGAGAGGTGCACGAGAGACGATGAGGCGGCACGCACACGTGCAGGTATACATGAGTGGTGACGAGAGAGGTGCACGAGAGACGATGAGGCGGCACGCACACGTGCAGGTATACATGCACACGTGCAGGTATACATGAGTGGTGACGAGAGAGGTGCACGAGAGACGATGAGGCGGCACGCACACGTGCAGGTATACATGCACACGTGCAGGTATACATGAGTGGTGACGAGAGAGGTGCACGAGAGACGATGAGGCGGCACGCACACGTGCAGGTATACATGAGTGGTGACGAGAGAGGTGCACGAGAGACGATGAGGCGGCATGCACACGTGCAGGTATACATGAGTGGTGACGAGAGAGGTGCACGAGAGACGATGAGGCGGCATGCACACGTGCAGGTATACATGAGTGGTGACGAGAGAGGTGCACGAGAGACGATGAGGCGGCACGCACACATGCAGGTATACATGAGTGGTGACGAGAGAGGTGCACGAGAGACGATGAGGCGGCACGCACACGTGCAGGTATACATGAGTGGTGACGAGAGAGGTGCACGAGAGACGATGAGGCGGCACGCACACGTGCAGGTATACATGCACACGTGCAGGTATACATGAGTGGTGACGAGAGAGGTGCACGAGAGACGATGAGGCGGCACGCACACGTGCAGGTATACATGCACACGTGCAGGTATACATGAGTGGTGACGAGAGAGGTGCACGAGAGACGATGAGGCGGCACGCACACGTGCAGGTATACATGAGTGGTGACGAGAGAGGTGCACGAGAGACGATGAGGCGGCACGCACACGTGCAGGTATACATGCACACGTGCAGGTATACATGAGTGGTGACGAGAGAGGTGCACGAGAGACGATGAGGCGGCATGCACACGTGCAGGTATACATGAGTGGTGACGAGAGAGGTGCACGAGAGACGATGAGGCGGCACGCACACGTGCAGGTATACATGCACACGTGCAGGTATACATGAGTGGTGACGAGAGAGGTGCACGAGAGACGATGAGGCGGCATGCACACGTGCAGGTATACATGAGTGGTGACGAGAGAGGTGCACGAGAGACGATGAGGCGGCACGCACACGTGCAGGTATACATGAGTGGTGACGAGAGAGGTGCACGAGAGACGATGAGGCGGCACGCACACGTGCAGGTATACATGAGTGGTGACGAGAGAGGTGCACGAGAGACGATGAGGCGGCACGCACACGTGCAGGTATACATGAGTGGTGACGAGAGAGGTGCACGAGAGACGATGAGGCGGCATGCACACGTGCAGGTATACATGAGTGGTGACGAGAGAGGTGCACGAGAGACGATGAGGCGGCACGCACACGTGCAGGTATACATGAGTGGTGACGAGAGAGGTGCACGAGAGACGATGAGGCGGCATGCACACGTGCAGGTATACATGCACACGTGCAGGTATACATGAGTGGTGACGAGAGAGGTGCACGAGAGACGATGAGGCGGCACGCACACGTGCAGGTATACATGAGTGGTGACGAGAGAGGTGCACGAGAGACGATGAGGCGGCATGCACACGTGCAGGTATACATGAGTGGTGACGAGAGAGGTGCACGAGAGACGATGAGGCGGCATGCACACGTGCAGGTATACACGCACACGTGCAGGTATATTACACATGCGGGTATATTCGCGCCGGGATGACGATGCAAGTAAGTTAAGTTTAAAACGCTCGTCAGGGCCCATCCAGCGCCGCATCAGTCGACTACAATGAGGCAATGGACGTGGAATAGGAAGGCAGCGTCGGGACCGGCGACGATGGTAGCGGGTGGGACGCGGCGCGCTAAGTCCGCGCGGAATGCAATGCGAGGCTCCACATGCCGGCACGCTAATGGCACTCCCGGCGTGCTCCTCTCGTGTCGAGAAGTTCGATCGACGAGGTGTGGGCTATTAGACCGTTATCACGCTCGTTCAAAAACGTGCCGAGGTTAAAATGAAGTTTTGATGACTCCGCCCGTTAGACGGAGGATGCTTTCTGACGACACGGGACGGGAACGAATTGCTTATTTTACGAGTGCATCATCGTACGTGGCTCGTCGAGGAACGCCGAGGGACGAGAGATATTATTTTAATGACGGACCCATCTTTCCGTCCGGCACGTGACGAACGCCGAAGCCAACGTTTCAGGTGGAAGGTATCGGCGCACCGACCTTCGTGTTCGCATTTCGTCCGATACGTTAATTCCGTCGCGCATCTCCGAAGTAATTTGCGAGTAATCGAAACGGAAGGACGGCCGAGCCGCGCCTGGAGCGATGTTCCTGTGAATAGCGAGCCTCTCTCACTTGTATATTTTATTAGAGAGGTATGTATTGTTCCTATCGCAGAGGTTATCCGACCGGGACCGTGCCTATTGAAATAATGTTACTGTATTATAGTTCGAATTAATTTCGTTCTTAATTTGCGTTTATTTATAGGTAGGTGGTGTATGTAAAAATGACACCCACTTACAGCCGCAGCCGCTTTCAGATTTCGAACTGTATCAAATAAAAGTTTAAGTCGATCGGGCGAGAGTACTTCGTCTATTCGAGAGGGATGAGTCGACTCGCTCATTGGGCTCGCGCCCCCGACTCCGGCTCACCTGAACTTCAGATTAACTCCTAACTCACCTAAGATTTTATCTTTTAAATCTTTCGATTCGCTCGAATCCGAGTGGCTCCTTGAGGCAGATGTATCACTTCGAGTACTGGTGCCAAGTCCGCAGAACCGTACGTACTTCGGTATCGTACCTATTATGTGTGGTACCTATCAGCCCGGAGTACCGGAATGGCGGCCAAACCGGTAAAATATTCCTCCCTGCATGCAAGGAACCGCACCTTCAATTATTCACAGCTAGATACAACATTCGTAAATAAATAAAGCAATAATACTAACAATAGCATTGTCGTTATTTTCCGTCGGATTGCGGGCGGGATATGCAAAGCGACCATAAAACGCTCATAATAAATTCATCTAAAGCTTCACCCTCTCGCAGTATGTGGGTACTATGTCGGTAGATGTTCGCGCCCTGAGCTCAGAGGGCGCGGCGCGGGTGTCACGCGGAGGGAACGCACGCACTTTGCGAACCTCTTAATTAAAGTTCGTAAGCGTCTTACGCACGCCGACCTCGACAAGTCGCTCGTTAATAATGCACAAGTTAATGGATCGACCATTGTAATTCGCCAAATCGGGCACACAGCGCTGCCAAATAAATGAACACAAGCTACATAGACTGCGACGTTATTGTTAGTAGTCAAGAGTAATGTAATAGTATAAAAGTAATATAGTAGTAGCTGGACAGTTGGTTATGGTAAGCACCCGCGGCGCATACACACACACATTTCCGAATAAACCATTTTCTAACAAATAATCAATTTTCCAAATTCGATTTATGCCCATAAATACATGAAATAATGTAAACATCCGAACTGATAACCTTCCCCTCCTGTGTACTTGCTGATGACCCAGATCAGGGGTGACGAACCTTTTTAGGCGAACGTGTATAATAGATAGAACGTGTAGATTAAGAGATTCAGAATTTATTTGAATTCATCGTTGCCATAACTTTGGTTAGAGTATTTGTACTTGTATTGATCGATAGTATTTCTATTTGATTCGTTTCCAACTCTTGCCTTAATTCGATTAGATACATTTTTAAATCCACGTTGAAGAGTCAATCATCTGCATTTTTATGTCAGTACCAATTTTGTAAACGGGAACTCAGTTTGTATATAATAATAAAGTTTGGTAGAATACGGACAAAGTTGCATTTAATTCTTTTTTTTTCATTCGTTTGTACTTTAAAAGTAACTAATACACCATAACCTCTTCTATTGTATTCTAATGTAAAATAAGTAAATAATATATGTGGCTTTATGAATAAAACCACATATATTATTTAATTAAAATAATGATGATATGTCACAATAATAATCTTTCAACGGCGCAACGGATTTTCTTGAAACATAATTAAGATTTAATTATGTTTAAAAACTTTAATATAAAAATATAAAATTAAGTTTAAAAACTAAAACAACCGACTTCAATGCCTCGTGAGTCAATTTTAGTACAAGTTTGAGACGTTTATCGTCATATCTCTGGAGATACTTATCAGATCTCGATTAAATTACAACGGGACCACCTCGGAAACGAGCCCTACCGATTACAAAAATAATAATTCGAATCGGTTCAGAATTATATCTATAATAGAATAAGAATATCTATAGTGGTATATCGTCATTCTGAAGCACACACACAAACTTAACGAAACGTCAAGATTATATTAAAATTTTGTACACAAATTATTGAATAGTAACGAAAACTTTGCGGTGCGTAATAAACAGATCGTAATGCTGAAAAGACAGTGTAATTAATCGAAGAAAAGTAACGTCAGTAGAATATAAAATGCAACGATAAAATAATTTAGTGCGCGATCGATAGAGGCGCGAGGGTTGCCCCCGCACAGAGAGGTCCGCGGGCCGCGGGCCTTGACACGGAGCCGCGCGTGCAGACGGCCCGTCGCCGGCCGCGGCGCAGCGCCCTACATCCGCCGGGGCCGTGCAACCCAGCCCGTGTCGCTCCACATGTCACGCCGCTATCCTCGCTAATTACTTATCTCGCTCGCTCACATTCATAGCTCTATCAAAGTTACATTTCTTAATTCACTATCTGCAGCGCTGCGCTCGGCGCTCGGGCCGTTCGTATCCGGCGGATCGAGCCGGACCCATCTTAATTGCCTCGTGGAGTATCGCCGCAGTTCCGCGCGGTAATGTCTCGGTCTATTTAGTTAATTTCCTGAAATGTTATCGAGGCGGCGACGTCGTATCGCGTAGATAGATCGCGCCGGGCCGTCTATGTTCGTAGAATGCGCTTATATCATTTTCGTATTTCTAACTTCTAAGAGCTACATGTATAATAGTATACATACTCGTAGCGTCGGGTACTACGGCGAGCGACGTAGCGCCGTAGATAGTAAATACAGTCGGCGCGAGGTGAATAGCGCGTAGCAGTCGAGAGAGTCGCGTAGCAGTGCTACGGAGGGCACGCTATAAACCCTGTGACGAGCGTGACACGGTCGGATGCACGTGAAAGCCTATAACGAAGTCTCGCCACCGCCGTCCTCGCATAAAAACATCAATTACAATTTGGAATACTTTTATGAATATTTATAACTTAATATACTTTGTGCAACATTTTGCGGGATACTCATTTTATGTGGGTGAGTTTTACGTAAAATGTTTATGCGAGTTTTATGTGAGTGCCGGTGTATATAATTGTTGTATATTATGTCTAGTGGTCATAGAGAGTCGTAGTAGCCGTATTCAGCTACGCAATCTGTTTGTAAACATTGGTAGCGTTCTATGTAGATGTTTGCTAATATAAATGCTTTCAGGTAAACCGATGTTACGTCTAGCACGTAAACAGAAAAGAAATGAAATACTATATTACAGACAGAATAATTTTACTATGTACAATAAGAAGAACTTTTGGAAAAAGTAAACAAGAGAATATCTCAAGGCGCGGATCTATTCATTCCATCGGTTACGCTAGTACCGCACCACTCCCCTGTCGTCTTCGTGTAATGTCTCGGCAGACTTCCAGAAAGTTTCTCTGCAGCGACCAGTTTCCAGAGACAATGGTGGTAGTTGAGAGGTGAAGTAGAGCCCTGAAATCCACGAGGGTGGACAGTTAGTTCCATATCGGAATTGTGGCCTTGGATGCAGTAGAAAGACCGAGTGATGACATGATAGGTAATGAGTGCAAATGTAATAACTAGTTATCAAGGATGATGCTGCCAAGGTTTAATAATGAACATAAATGATAAAAGCAATAGAAAAGGAATACATGAAATAATCCGTCACACAAAGCTACATTACAACAATCTTAATTTTAAAATATTACAACAAGGTAACGCGGCGTGTAGAGGCTCACCATACACGTCATGAAAAATATTGATCATATGATTATAATTTATAACTGCTAATAAAAATATTATTCATTAACTAGATGCTTAAGTAGTAGTACAAATATATCTAAGATATATTTTATTATTAAAATTACATTTCAACTATGTTCGTGTGACGGCTTTATGCTCCAAGACATACATGAACTACCAATGACTTTATATGATAAAATATCGGTAACCATTCACAACTCACCCAAGTCCGGGGGCTAGCACTATTTGAATTATTAATATCAGTTAATTTCAAGTATTTAATCTATTATTTACGTATAAATAACTAAATGAAAAGAGATGATGTTCAATCTCTCGTATCGCAGTCTTTTTCCGACACCGTCATTATATAGTAGATTAGTAGCCAAGGGCTGTCAGGCATCAATTGCAGCCCGAGATATTTAACCTATCGGGGCGCCTATAGTTCGAGGGTGCAATTGATGCTTACACCCGAGCTAACTACTCTGCTTTACATCTCGATTGTGAGGTAAGTAGACAAAAACCGGCATTACAAGAATAAAACATTTTATTAGTTAACATTTATAGTGAAATGAGAACAATTATCAAATTTTAGGGACAGGTGTTTTTTGAGTAATGTTAATAGTTTGAGATTGTGATATTTGTTGGTCATGGACAAAATCTGACGGGATGAAGCTTTCTTCAGCAGAAGTTGATGGTTGCGGATCATCTCTTGAGAAAGATGTTTCATTTTTTGAAAGCTGAATAGTTTCCGTTATTTGGTTGGTAATTTTGCTTTTATTTTGTATGGAATCTTCAATGTAACCTTCAGCCACCTTGCTGGATTTCCACCCACCGTGCTTTTTAGGGTTCCGTACCCAAAGGGTAAAACGGGACCCTATTACTAAGACTCCGCTGTCCGTCTGTCTGTCTGTCTGTCTGTCTGTCTGTCTGTCTGTCCGTCTGTCACCAGGCTATAGCTCATTAACCGTGATAGCTAGACAGTTGAAATATTCACAGATGGTGTATTTCTGTTGCCGCTAGAACAACAAATACTAAAAACAAAATAAAGTTAAAAATTAAAGGGGGTCCTCATACAAAAAACGTGTTTTTAAACGCCATCTATCTAATTAGTTTCGGCAAAATGACATAGATGGCGCTAGTAAACGAGCCCCGTCTTTCTAGATCGCGACCAAACCAAATATTCTTGGTAATATCAATTAATCAAATATATGTGGTTGAAACTCTGTTATGTTTCGTATTGTACGGAACCCTCCCTAAGTGTGCGATAAGAGACGCGATGCTGACTCGCACTTGGCCAGTTTTATTTATAGTGGTTAAGTTAGCCCCAGTATCCGTTCGATATTTAAAATTGATGACTATTATACTCATACGAAGACAAGGCTGAATAGCGAAGCGACCTCTTTTGTCATTGGGCTGAATGCATGATGTCTATTGCCAGTATGATGGTTAGATGTACGCGAACTTTTTGAAAGAGTGAAGAGTTTTTTTTTAATTACTTACCGCCATAGGGCTTTTCTAGCTACATTATTACCCTAGAGCGCTAATTGGTTACCTACAAGCCCATTTGGGGATAATAAGGACCTACTTACCGAATATGAGAGATGTAAAGGTTTTCTTTTATGAGGTTTTATAGCTAGTTTATAGTATTTACATCTCTCATATTCGGTAAGTAGGTCCTTATTACCCCCAAATGGGGCTTGTAGGTAACCAATTAGCGCTCTAGGGTAATAATGTAGCTAGAAAAGCCCTAGGGCGGTAAGTAATTAAAAAAGAACTCTTCACTCTTTCAAAAAGTTCGCGTACATCTAACCATTATACTGGCAATAGACATCATGCATTCAGTCCAATGACAAAAGAGGTCGCTTTGCTATTCAGCCTTGTCTTCGTATGAGTATAATAGTCATCAATTTTAAATATCGAATGGCGAAGCTCAATTTCGTTCTTGAAAAAAGATGAGAAAAGGCGGGAATAGAAAACTTTTACTAATTGTTTGTTTTTGGGATTTTTTTATAATTACGTGCTAATTAGGAATAAAAACATGAGTTCTGCAAGTGATGAAGAAATAAGCTGCACTCCCGATTCAATGAAAATGGAAGTTGAAGCAGCAATTAACAATCATTTCACTATAAATTTTGACTAGTAAAATGTTTTATTCTTGTAATGCCGGTTTTTTTCTACTTGCCTCACAATCGAGATGTAAAGCAGAGTAGTTAGCTCGGGTGTAAGCATCAATTGCACCCTCGAACTATAGGCGCCCTCGCTGCGCTCGTGCGCCTAAATATCTCGGGCTGCAATGGATGCCTTACAGCCCTTGGCTACTAATCTACTATTAATGTTTTAGATAAATAATTACATGGAATGTAATGTAACACCGATGCAATTCAATCTAATCGGTTGCCGCTATATTTATAGATCAAATAAGTAAACATTTTAATGCATATCTCATTTTATATAACGTTTTATTTTACAATTACAATAAAATCAAAATCGATTCATCCGTTTCGGTGCTACGATGCCACAGACAGACACACAGATACACATGTCGAACTTATAACACCCCTTCTTTTTGTGACGGGGGTTGATGACCCTTTCAATAGCAAACTGTAGGCAGATATATACTCGCATAATGCAAGACATTTAAAGCGTGCTTCATTTAAATGTTAGTGCCCTAAAATTTCAGAACTCAAAGGTAAGAACGACGTAATGCGATCCGCGTGGATGCAACCTTACACTAAAACGAGTTTCGTGAAAGTATCAACCCGGGCAAACTAAATTAACTCTTGCAATATTTGCATTGTGTTACATTATCTAAAACAGTCGTCGACCCGAAGTCTGGTAGGACGGTCACTTTACGAGAGAAACGACCTTGTTTCCAGTCGGTCGTGTAGCTCGCTACAGGCACATGCTGGCTGGAGAGTTGTCGCTCAAACTGAGGCTAGAAATAGTAACAAGGTAAGCGAGGTACCCACGGCTATAGATGCCTACCGCGCTAGGTACACGTATAGCGGACGTGTCTGCGGCGGACATCATCGGCCGGCTTGGAGTCGGACCGCTTCTATATTTCAGCAGGGACGGGTGCCGCTCTCAGCGACCGACTGGGCGACCGGCACACTGGGATTATAAATGCTCACAAAAATATAATCTAAAATAATTGCACTATGTGCAGAAGTAGAAGTATGATATCCAGCGCTTCTTCTAACTGCCGAATCACATTGTCAGACAAACACGATTGCATCTTAGACCGCAGCATAATTTTGCATCGGATAAGATAGAGGTCAAATATACTTATAATATTATATGTACGTCAACCGAGAAGCTGGCCTGGTGTTACGATTATACTTTTTTTTTAATGTAAAAATTGTCTGAAGTACTGAAGTACACACAGTTACGTATATGGTTGGCAACCCTACTTTAATATTTTTTTAATAGTCTGACGTCAACAATTAGATGGCCGTTGAATGGTTCATATGTTTTGTTTTTTTTTTAGTCCAAAACGTTAAATTCTATGTTTACTTGATAATTGATTATGATTTATTTTATAATTTATGATTTTGTACGTATATGAATACTGCCTACATACTGAAAAAATGCTTTATTCTTGATACGATACTAATATGTAACTACGATTGTAAACAGAGTTATTATATTATATACGAGTATGTTGTACAAGTGGCGTGCTCGCGTGTGGTACTCGAAGATTATTGTAGGATGGAGGACTGAAGCGGTTTGTTACATTAGTTTTGGTAGATATTAAAAGTACAGTGAAAGTACAGATACGACCTTTACTAATATAACGTTACTCAAAATGAGACTTCATAATCTACCCGACAGAAGATATAACTAGATCTAACCATCGCTCTCGTCACCTCTCAAAACTATGTACTCGTACCTACAGATATATACTGACGCGACGTCTGGCTCTAACAAGTTTACACATGAACAGAAGCAGATAGCGGCGGCATCGCCACCTCCGCCGGCGCAGCGCAAGTTTAACGTCGAGCACGATAACATCGCCGTTAACCTCAACTCGGCCGCACCCGACGCGGCCGGCGGCGGCGGCATCTAACCGGCGCTCGGCGGTGTGAGGCGGCAATAACTCGCTCCTGTGGCTTCACCCGCTGAATTAACTACTTCGGATATACCCACACCTCCCACCACCGCCCCCACCCTATCTTCGCCTTCTCCTCGACCGGAGACGCTCTATTCATTTCGGCTTTTCATTTCCTTATTTAACAGATATCTCGGCAGATAAAATCGCGCTCATTTTTAGAACACGTCTATGTCGTGGAGAAGCACGCGCTCGTTCTCCACGCGCGGGCCTGCGACGCGACCTACGTGATGTGAACTCGCCGCGAAACGAATAATGCCATCGTCGTGCGGTGTGAGGGTAAGCGGTCCTCACGCCGCGCCCGACGGAGGGGTTGGAGTTACATTTAGAATTTCAGAATATAATCAGATTCTATTTACGCGGAGAAACCCTTCACCTAGTTATAGGTATACGACTGACCGTCAACAGCGATGACGGTGTACTTTGTAGCAGCGGGGTTAGTTATACTTGTTCATTATTTTTTTCGAGGTTCGAATTTGAATTGTACCAAAACCCGACAGCTTTGATAATTTAGCCACTAATTGATATCGAAACGGAATTAATTGGTTGAATTATAACAGCCGCCAGGGTCGGGTGTAGAATAGAAGTACCACAACACGGGACTAATCCGGGCCGGCTCGTTAGACGGTCGGCCGTTCATTACCCCGAACATTCATTATCCACTTTTATGAGTTTAATTAAAGCGGTGCATTTAGTTTAGCACACGGGCGCCGCTCGCCTCTGCGGGCATAATCTGCACCGCAAACATGCCGGAACTTTATGATCTTCCTGAAGAAAAACGTTTCTTCCTCCTGTGTATCTTTTCCTTTTTAATCGGACGAAAACTTAAGCTCAGGCTAATAGGTCAAGGAGTCGGTCGGTAACGTACCACCGACGGAGCGCCCTCCATGGATATTATTAAATATATTTTTAGAACAAAAAGGTACCGCAATACACAGAATAATTATTAGTACTACGTACGCAAAGTACCTAGATGTTTCTTCAAAGGTGTAGACGAGAGTCACTCGTTCATATCGAGCTAAACGTTACAACCGGACGGCGGAGTTTATTCTTTAATTATGAAATGATTCGTGACACGTAATGATACGTTCGGTAATACCACAGACCTATATCTTTATATTACCACAGAATTTCACTACGTTATAGTGAAATCCTGGGTCTGTGGGAATACAGTCGATTACTAGCTCCCTGTCAGTGCGGTGGCTATCAAACTGTACGTCGACACCGAGTAGGGCGGCCGGCGAGAGTTCGAGCGGTGCGGGCTGGACGAGAGATCTCATCTCAGAGGAGTGTCGGAATTAACGCCTTGAATATTAGTTTAGCATCGTCGAGTCAGTCCACGTGGCCTGCCTCGGGCGGTGCCATTGTCATGTAGAGTAGACGTAGAGCGCCGAGTGCGGCTCGGGGGCGCTCGCCGAGTGCCGCACTCGAGGTGCCGCGATCGAGGGCCTCCTACAATACCGGGCACCGCCGATACCTTTCATATTGTGATGAGCCTCTTGTCGGGGGACGCCGGTTCGCCGACACGAAAACGCTTTTAAAATCGGGTTTGTTTTCGGCGGGAGCAAACAAGACGCGTAATCATAAACGTTCCGAATTTGCCGTTCCGAAACACCGAAATCACATCGCGAGATCGACACTCGACTTTTTCGGGTTCCGAAGTTGGAATTGGTCCGAGTGAATTATGACACGTAGGTTCTACGGTCGGCGACGCTCGGGAGCGCAGGCAGGCCGGAAAAGTTTCGTGTTTGATTGTAGCTCGCTACTTTGTATAATTGAAGGGGATCGTGGTGACGTGTTGTGAGCACGGTCAGTTAGCCGGGTATGTGTGGTGTGTGAGCGCCCGCGGAGGAAAGCTGCTGGCCCCGGGTCCGCACACTCGTCACCTCTCGGAACAGGGCAGCTTTCATTATTCTTGACACGTCACGCAACGCAGCTCGTACAGCGCTCCGCAGTCCGCCGCCTGCAGGTGATGGCATAATAATAACCTGTAGAATACACGTTTGAACCCGACGAGTAATAGTGATGTTATCATGAACTATCGTTGAGTAAACCTTCGACTGTAATTCGGTAAGGATGTGGGGCGCCGCGCCGGAGGTACACGACGGAAGTGTTCCGCCTGTGGCCGTTATTGCCGCGTCCCTTTCCAGCTCCCTACACAAAGCCCGAGCGGAAAAAGGTCGCGTAATAACGTTACGTCCGAGTTATGTTTCATACGAAACTACTGTTTGGTTTAGACTTTATAACATTCCAAGGCAGGAAGTAGTTCGCATGTACTGTTTGATACATTGTTGAGTAACCACGAACAATGATTGTATCTGGCCTAAGTTATAGTGATGAAGAGCAGTCGGTTGTCTTCATAGAACCGTTATGAGCTGTGCAAAACAGTTTTTATGAATTATGAAGTGGGCAAACTAGCCTGTAGGCTATACAACAGTATATCAGTTCCATTTGGATCATGATATGTACTGTGATCGGTATGCGTTTCTCTATGTTGTGTTTCACTATTTCACTTTTTTATTTTTTTTATATAAAAATTGTCTCAAGTACTGAAACACACACTTACATGTATGGTTGGTTTTAACCTACTTTAATTTTTTTAAAATATTCTGACGTAAACGATTGGATGACAGCTGAATGGTTCATTACTTTTTTTTTCTAATTCAAAGCGTTAAATTCTGCTTTTGCTATGTTTACTTGATAATTGGTTATGATTTATTTTATGATTTATGATTTTGACGTGTATATGTGCGTATATTTATACTGCCTACATACTGAATAAATGCTTTGATTCTTGATTCTTTGATTCAACTAAATAAAATAACAATCAGATTAGTGATATTTTTATTTAATTCTGTCTATCATATGCTTCAACGTATTTTAAATGTAACGTGATCATTATTCACGATTGAGCACGACCAAAGTATTATTCTACACGCGCGTTATAAAGTATCAGTATACGCCCGCGTTATACAGTATCATTCCATCCCATGTTATAAAGTATCATTGTACGCAATGTACGCCCGCGTAATATAGTATGACTCCACGCCTGCGTTATAAAGTATCATTCCACGGCTGCGTTATGAAGTATCACGCTACGCCCACGTTAAAAAGTATAATCCTACGCCCGCGTTATAAAGTATTATTACACGCCCGCGTTATATAGTATCACGATACGCCCACGTTATAAAATATCATTTTACACCCGCGTTATCTATACTAATATTATAAAGAGAGTACATTTGTATTTTTGTATGTTTGTAATGAGTAAGCTCAAAAACTACAGAACCGATTTAAAAAATTCTTTCACTAATACATAGAATGGACTTTCGGAATGAAAATAGGCTATATATTATCCCGTTTAAATCAAAGGTACATTCGTGGAGATCTAATTTGCAACCTAAGTCTGCAAATAAACGGTCGAAAAAACACGTTTCTGACGAACGCTGCTTAATTGAAAATAGATAGAAGAATATGTTCTATGCAAGAGTTGTACAACTTAATAAGACCTACAAAAAAGTCCGCGACAGCATATGTCTATCTCTTAAGGTTGACTCACAGTAACCATTTTAATCTTAAAATTTTTGTTAAAAAATATTACATAACTTCCAAGGCTATTTTCAAGTATATAGTATTAATCCTTATCCAAATAATTACGTTAATTAGCTTGGCCACATATTATAGATTAAAATTGTCCTTTACAGTATATAATTCAAATGAAAACTCTAGAAGATATCACGAATTTCACAAACACGCATCGCAAAATTAATAAAATATTTGCAGTGAAACCACAGATTAGGTCATAGTTACTACAAAAATATTATTATAAGCTTAGCTATGCTGTAGATCCCCACCGATCACAATTAATTTGAAGTCAATATAGTATAATAATATGATCTATTGTATAAAATAATATTCATCTATATATATAAAAATATAATATAATATTTTAAACCACCCCGACTGATCTATGTATAATCTTTTCATTAAAAGCATTCCAATGACTCTAAATACGACATTTAAAATCTGAGCTGTAAGTTGGTGAGGATTTGAGTATTCTGTAGAGTCCAGGAGGCTTCCATGTTCTTACAATATCGTTGAAGAAGAAGATTTTCGAATTGATCAGACCTATGAAAGTTGATTTCATAGCGCAATTAACTAGAAAAAAGCTCATAATTTTATAACGATTGAACGAATTTTCATGAATCAAAGCTAAGAAAACTCTCGATGAAGACATCTATCAAACAAAAAAAAACTATCAATAATAAAAACAAAATCGGTTCATCCGGTTAGGTGCTACGAGTAAGATGCTACAGACAGACACACAGATACACACGTTAAACGTATATTACCCCTACATTTTGCGTCGGGGAACGCCGTAAGGTTACGGCGGCAGATGTACTCCTTGGTGGTAAGCTACTTTTTGGTAGATTTAATGATTCCACTACCACTGTACGAAAACTCATGATTCATGAATGCACATAAAACTTTAATTGGTAGGTATATAGCTAGGATTAGAACCAACGACTGTCGGGTCAGAATCAGGGTAACTATCCTTTACGCCAAAGGGCCGTCCAATATCAATACGTAAGTATTCACTGCGTCTGTCTGTCTGTTCGCAATAATCTCAATAGCTACTGAACGGATTATCATGCGGTTTTCACCAATAGCCAGAGTGTTTATGAGGAAGGTTTAGGTGCATAATTCGTTAAGGTTTTGTGTAAATTGGATGAAATATGACGATGGTTGTTAAATATGTTCATATTTTATATTCGATGCAACAAACTGATGCAAATGTTGTAGGCATATATGTTATACCCGTGCGAAGCCGGGGCGGGCTGCTAGTAAGGTATAATTCTGCTTGACTGCCAAGAATTACAAATAGAAAAGTTGTCATATTTGTCTTATACTGTGGCCCGGTCTAAGGGACCGGGCTCACCGGGCCACAGTATACGCAGTGTATGCCGTTCTACGTAACGAGAGTTAATGTTTACATTAGTATCTGGTATAGCAAAGCGCGCTCACAGGACCTTGTCACATTAATATTCAAGTCCAAGACGTGCCAGTGCCCGTGAGCCGCATAGTAATGAGAGCCGAGCTCTGTACATTGCAACCCCGCCGCCGTTGGTGCGGGCTTCCTGCTCAACACTACACAACATGCTGTGTCCGTACTCACAGTACTTACTACGAGCATCACAACACTGCGTTTAGTCTCATTCTGGCTCTACATGTAGATATTCAATTGTAAAACCTGCCGCGTGTAATAATGTGTGCGCGAACCTTGCTCTTATTACTTTTGCATATTGTGTTTTGTATTCAGCTTTGGTGTGTGTTATATAAATCTTAATATTATAAATTATCTTGTTTGGTTGCTTAGTTGTTGTTAGGGGTCGCAATTTCGAACTGTTTTTTCAAAACCGGTATTTTCGGTACTGACTTCTGATCAATACCGGTATTCCGGTATTTCGGTATTTTCGATATTGCCGAGATCTGAACAATTTTTCGGTATATATTGAAATATCGACTAATTATAACACTAACTAGTTTAGTTTGTAAGTTTTCTTTAAGGATTTCAGAGGAATAACAAAAAAAGAATAAGCAGATATAAGAATTTTAATGTTTTTCTACAATGATAATAAAACTTTACAAAGTATTTTAAAATTAAAGTTTCTTTTGAGATCAAAATTAAATAGTCTCCAACGAAAACATACATTTATGCAATACTATAATCTAATACTATAAGAATCTTTGTCCTGACATACTGACTGACTGACTCACTGACAGACAACGTACAGCCTAAACCCCTGGTCGTAGAGACTTGAAATTTGGAGGGTATATTTGTCTTAGTATGTAGGGGTGTACTTAGAAAGGATTTTTCAAAATTCACCCCTTAAGGGGATGAAATGGGGGTTCAAAGTTTGTATGGAGAAACAAGATTAGATAGTCTTTTCTATCAAAATTGAGATCAAATTAAAAAAAAAAGTCTACAAAAATAAGTATTTACTTATTTTTGTACTGAAGTACTTGTATGAAGTTTCGGATTTTACGTGTTTCAGGTTTTTTTGAAATTCTACCCCTAAGAGGGTGAAATGGGGTAACAAAGTCTGAAAATCTATATTTTTTCGGATTGCGCTAAAACTTGGCATGCAGATAATTATTACAACGTTAGTTACCTTTGAAAAAGGATTTTTCAAATTTCACCCCTGAAGGGGATGAAACGGGGGTTCAAAGTTTCTATGGAGAAACATTATTAGATAGTCTTTTCTATTCGAAAGTTCACACAAGAGCTTCAAGACATAAATAAGTAAACCCGTGTTTTAGGTTTTTTCAAAATTCCACCCCTAAGAGGGTGAAACGGGGTAACAAAGTCGAAAAATCAATATTTTTTTGGATTGCGCTGAAATTTGGCATACAGGTGGTTATTATGACGTAAGTATCAGCTAAGAAAGGATTTTCTAAAATTCACCCCTTAAAGGGATGAAACGGCGGTTCAAAGTTTCTATGGAGAAATAACATTAGATAGTCTTTTCTATTCTAAACTTAACACAAGTGCTTGAGTACATATATAAGTAAATACGTGTTTTAGGCTTTTTCGCCTCAATTCAGGTTGTGGAAAGTTAGTGGTTCTTTTCTGGGGAACTGTATACGATTTTATAATAAACTTCCTAAAGATATTGATCAACTGTCTATAAGCAGATTTAAAACCTTTGTAAAATCCAATTTAATGAAGAAATCGTACTATACAATAAATGACTATATGAATGACAAAAATGCTTGGCCTGAATGCCCCAAGCTCCAAGATATTATATAAATTGTATGATAATAGAATTACTTATTGTACATTAAACATTTATTTAATATGAATTAAAAAAAAAATGAATTAAAATAAGTGACAAGCCCCATAGAGTTTCTTGGTGTTTCTTCTCTGATGGGAGTACTTCCGAAACACCAGTAGATTCAACAGTCAATCAGTTTTCATCTTTTGTTTGCTGATCTAGGGTTGCCTGTTACGACGGTATTATGCGGCTGATAGTCGGACAATCAGTTCCATTCGGAACATGATTTGTACTGCAATTAGTCTGCGTTTTATTTATCTACTATGTTTCATTATTTCACAATTTTTTGGATAAAAATTGTCTGAAGTACTGAAACATGCACTGGGTTGCGGGTGCACGTAATGGTACGGTTGGCAACCCTACATTAATAAGGGGAATTAAACATGTGTTTTAAGTGTGACGTTCAACGTCTAGATGAAAGCTGAATGGCTCAATACCTTTGTTTTTTTTTTTGTAAATTCAAAGCGTTATGTTTCTGTTATATCTATATTTTTTGTTGAATATGATCTATTTAATGTTATTTGACGTGTGTAAGTGCTAATTTTTAATTTGCCCATATACTGAATAAATGCTTTGACTTTGACTTGACTTTGACTTCGAAATTCCACCCTTAATAGGCTGAAATGGGGTAACAAAGTCTGAAAATCAATATTGTTTCGGATTGCGCTGAAATTTGGCATACAGGTGGTTATTATGACGTAAGTATCAGCTAAGAAAGGATTTTCTAGAATTCACCCCTTAAAGGGATAAAACGGGGGTACAAAGTTTCTATGGAGAAACATTATTAGATAGTCTTTTCTATTCGAAACTTCACATTAAGTGCTTCAGGACATAAATAAGTAAACACGTGTTTTAGGTTTTTTCGAAATGTCACCCCTAAGAGGGTGAAATGGGGCAACAAAGTCTAAAATTCAATATTGTTTCGGATTGCGCTGAAATTTGGCATGCAGATAGTTATTACGTCGTTTGTTACCTCTGAGAAAGGATTTTCCAAAATTCACCCCTGAAGAGGATGAAACGGGGGTCCAAAGTTTGTAGTCTTTTCTATTCGAAACTTCACATTAAGTGCTTCAGGACATAAATAAGTAAACACGTGTTTCAGGTTTTTTGAAATTCCACCCCTAAGAGGGTGAAATGGGGTAACAAAGTGTGAAAATCAATATTGTGTCAGATTGCGCTAAAATTTGGCATGCAGATAGTTATTACGACGTTAGTTCCCTCTGAGTAAGGATATTCCAAAATTCACCCCTGAAGGGGATGAAACGGGGGTTCAAAGTTTGTATGGAGAAACAAGATTAGATAATCTTTTATATTCGAAACTTAACACAAATACTTAAGTAAGTAAATACGTGTTTCAGGCTCTTACTAAATTTCACCCAAAAGGGTAAAGTGGGGTAACAAAGTCTGAAATCAATATTGTTTCGGATTGCGCTGAAATTTGGCATGCAGATAGTTATTTTGACTTAGGTATCCGCTAAGAAATAATTTTTCAAATTTCACTCTTCATGGGGATGAAGCGGGGGTACAAAGTTTGGATAGTCATTTTATTCGATATTTCACACAAATACTTCTAAGTAAATAAATAAGTAAATACGAGTTTCAGACTTTTTCAAAATGCCACCCTAAGAGGATAAACTGAGGTAACAAAGTCCAAAAATCAATATTGTTTCGAATTGCGCTGAAATTTAGAATGCGTATTATAATGACGTAGGTATCCGCTCAGAAGGGATTTTCTAAAAATTCCTCTCGGATACTGAACGGGGATTCAAAGTTTGTATGGCGAAATAATATGAGATAAAGTACGTGTTGTAGGATTTTTTGAAATGGGGTAGTTAACAAAGTCTGAAGATTTGGGTTTTTCGTTTTTATAAATATGAATCCCGAATTGCCATAGTCACGCGATAACATGAAAACGGGTGAACCGATTTGGCTCATTCTTATTTTATGTATTTAATGCTAGAATCGTTTTTACAATGGAAAGTTTTAAGTAAATAAAAGAAGTTTTTAACGCGGGCGAAGCCGCGGGGCACTTCTAGTAATATATAAGTAGTAATCTTTAATCTAGTCTCACTCAGTCAGTTATCTTACCATACCACGTTTGAGTATACATACAGCTACGGCTAGTCGCTGCGTGATTGGTCGGCTGTCGGCAGATCGGCACCAATTACCCCGCGCGAATTTTAAACTTGATAATCGTCGTAAATGTTTTATAAAACTACTTCTCGCGAAATATAGTTGGAATTATGAAATTACGCGCGGTTTTCAATTTTCATTTTGTTTAAACATAAGAATTACAAAAGTTTTATTTAATTTTTACTGAATATCGAAAATACCGAAAATCCCGGTTTTGGTTAAATCAAAACCGGTATTTATAGATCCTTAATTTAGCTCGGTATCCCGGTATTTTAGATATCCGGGATCCCGGTTTGCGACCCCTAGTTGTTGTTATATACGAGTATGAGGTGTCGGTTGGTCATCTCAGAGATACAAGTACTTTTTTTTAAAGAGCTTACTAGCCATGTGGTTTGCACGTTACTAGTCGTTTTGCTGAACCCTCCAACTAAGCTAAATATGCTTGTGTCTGGCACTCTGGCTCACGTCACTCGTGTAATGTTTACCTTTATAATACAGCGCAACTAGCCATACATGTCTTGGAATACAATTAAGAACAATACTTAACCATAGATATTGTACTAATTTTATATAATTGTGATCTGTTTTGTATGCTATGAATAAATACCTTTATATATCCTCACCCATTCATTTTTTTATTTATAAATAAATATTAATTAACACCCATTCATTTATTTATTTATAAATAAATAAATGAATGGGTGAGGATCGAATTCATGACCTCTCGATTTCCAGGCCGACGCTGCAGCCATTGGGCGCTTTAACTTGGCTACCGTCGCAGCTGAGCGACAACCTGGCTGGCTCTTTCACTGTTAATTTAGTTAAGTGGTACCTACTTTTTTAGTAAGAGAAGGGGTTGAGCGTTCGGGTCTTGTCGTAGTTTAGAGATCCAATATTATTTATAAAGCGGGCGAGATCAGTGGAAGCTCGCAGCCGACGAGACAATAGGCGTCGTTAAGCTCGGGTCCGACCTAATTAACATTTAGCAAACACTCCACGGAGATTACACTCGAGTGTCGTGATATCTGCTCCACTCCACGAGAGGAGCAGAGCCGTATCTAGGGAACCGAGAGGGCGATAATGTTAGTATTACACGATACTCACTTGCGGTCCTAAGAGACTGTTCAATATATTTCCCTTATAATCAATATCTTCAACTCGTGGCGCACCATCGCTAGAACACTGCCCCAGGACGAGGAGCCATCTCTAATTTACCTAACTACGCATAACTTGAACTGGTGATCTACTCTTACATATACACAGTTTATGCAATTAAGTTTTATCTTACCACATCATTTTACATTTTTTTAAATATCTAATAGGCTAGCGTTTGACCACTATCTCACCTGTTGGCAAGTAATGCGGTCGATGATGGTAATTACGCTAGGCCTAGAATGGGAACTGGCTCTTAAGGATAGCTGCCGGAACACATTAGATGTTTGGCGACAGGTTTTCTATTTTGAGGGTAGTAGCTGGCCAGGCAGACACTAGATAGTGTCCTACCACTACGCGGGGGTTGCTGGTTTCTTAACAATGCTTTTTCCTTCACCGGAGGGCCACTGTGAAAAGCGCACATACATTTTTCGATAGAAAAATCCATTGGTGCACGGCGGGGATTGAACTCGGTACTTCTGGCATCAAAGCCGACCGATTACGCCACCGGGCCCTCATGTTTTTCATTCTCATTTCCTTTGCTACATTTGCCGATCAGCAGTTACGTTAGCACTGTAGCCTTATAGCCCGTGCAAATGTTTCAATTCAGCTTCAATTTAAATATATTAGATTATAGGCTCAATTGATCAATAATATATGTATCACTAACTCAATTACCCTAACGGCTCTTCAGCTGAAGTCAAATCAAATGAAGCAAATATGATGAGCTTCCTTTAGAGTTATATTATTTATCGTATCTGCGAAATCGACGATGATGATGATGAAGATTTGACGTAATCTAGAAAGATTATTTTTTATTTTATTACGAAATCTAGAGCCCTTCATAAACATGTTTTGATCATTATTGTAATACTTATGTTTTTTATAGGTATAAATATATTTATCCACCTAGTTATTTCTTAAGTTGGTATCTTTATGAAAATTGTTGTAAATACCTTAACTGCGGCAGGAGCATGCCCGGGGTAGATTTAACTAGATCTTTTATCAAATATCTTAGCTAATATTATTGAGAGGAAAGTTTTGATTTTTTGTTTATTACGATAGGCTAATTTTGAAAATTATTTTACTAATGGAATGCTACATTATCAGCGAGTAACATAGACTACATTTTATTCCTGTATCCTCACGGGTACAAGAACCACGCGGGTGAAGCCGCGAGGTGCTGTTAGTCCTTTATAATTTTGATTTTTAGCCGAAACGAATCAAACATAATTAAGAACTCGTTGTGTGTATTCCACAGCGGTCAGGCCATAGCTGAGACATTGGGGTAATTAAAGATTGATTAATGGAAAGGTTCCTTGCAAATTAATGATAGGACGCGACATTTCCATTTGAAAGTATTTCCCTAGCGCCGACCTACCGCCGAGTTGTTGTCAGAACTCGGCACCGCGCCCTGCGACGGCCTGTCACAGCTTCACAATTACAAAGTTGAAGATAAAACGCGACAGTTTGGAGCGTAGGGTCGCAACGACAACCTCCGAGGACGCTCATCTCCCGCTAGATTATAACTTAGGACAGCGATTCCTAACCTTTTTGGCTGACGACCCAAAATATAAATATATTAGAACCCTGACGCTTTTTAAATACATCTTTCAGTAATCATAAGTTAATATTAAACTAAAAGTCCGCGGTTTGTTCAAATTGATATAATTATAAAGTATTAAAAAAAACATACATACTTATATCGGAAAATTTTGCATTCATAGTACAAATACAGACGAAGATTGGGCTCAGTGGCGCATTTTGGGAGAGGCCTACGTCCAGCAGTGGACTGACACAGGCTGATGATGATGATGATGAGTACAAATACGTTTCTAATTTTTCTAATTTAAACAACAAAGTAAAACATATGGTCTGAGCTCACTAATTGTATTTAGTGACTACCCTGATGTTTATGGAAAGTGCACACCGCATGTCATGCTGAGGATCCAGGCTATTTCTGTTCGCACGGTACGGTGCGTTCCGAGTCAGGACACAGAATAATTATTAGTACTATTGGACCCGACAGTTGTACCCGCCATATTGACGAAAGTACGCGGTCCCGTATTTTTTGTTTTAAAATATTAAAATGGCACCTAAAGCTGCGGAATCAGTGATAAAAGACTTGACCAAGGTCGTTACTGACCTGGCAAATAAGGTTGAAGCAATGGACGGCCGCATATTAAGCCTAACATCGATTATTTCAAGCCAAGTTCAAGTAATTCAAGCTCAAGTTCAAGAAATTTCGGAGTTAAAAGCAATAATAGAGGGTAGAAAATCATTGATGTCACCAGAACCCACGAACGTAAGCCCGCCAACTCCGCCTGCACCGAGACGACAATTGCGTAAGACTCGCCTACACACCGCAAACACTGTGTCTATGGTACCTACGAAACTGTACGCGACCACGGCGAAGGAGAACGTTGCTGGAAAGCAACCAGACAAATCGACACAGTTGACAAGGACGGCAAATAGCGCACCTGAGATTAGCCGACCTGAACCGATCTCACCAGGTAAGACGATAGTTATTAGTGATGGGAATACTAATGGTATTCCGGACACACATGACTCGGCATTTCGTGCCGGAGAAAAATGGAAAAAAGTTGAAAGGAAGCGACAATCTAGGAAATCGCAAAGGATTATAACAGGATCCGGAAGGGCAGATGACGAACTCCAGACCGTGGAAAAAATGAAGCACGTTCAAGCTTGGTCATTTAAGCCGGATACCACACCGCAGAACGTCATCAATTATCTAAACAAAATTAAACCGTGTGACAAGTATGTTGTCGAAAAGCGAGATATAAAATCCGAAAAGCATGCTGCGTTCGTAATAAGCTTTCCGGAAAGCCTATACAATGTAATAAGCTCTCCGAGTACGTGGCCATCACTAGTTAAGGTGTCGGACTGGTTTCTCGTCCGCCGCCGCGGCGAGCAGGGCACCAGCGCCCGCGGCGGCCAGTGCAGCCCGCGACCGCCCCGCCCGACGAACGCCGCTACACAATGAGGATGCAGCTGCGAGGAATATTGTAGTATGCCACCAAAACATCGCCTCGATTGATAAGATGACGAAAAAGCTTGAAGTATTATTAAGAAGCGATTTGAAGTGTGACATTCTTGCCATTACGGAACACTGGTTGACGGAGCCTAAGTTAAAGTGCGTGCAGATAGATGGCTTTAAATTAGTTTCATCGTATTGTAGGAAACAAATCAAACATGGAGGCTCGTGCTTATATGTTAGTAACAATATGAAGTGTGTTGAAAATGTAGATCTATCATCGCTATCGGTTGAACAATTTATAGAAATCTCAGCTATAGATTTGGTAGAATTTAATATGACAAAAGTTTGCATATACAGATCGAATTTAATTAGTTGTGTAGGATTTCTAAATAATTTAGAAATATTGTTTAAAAAAATTACCGATATGGATTTAGAGTGCGTTATAGTCGGATTCGGTTTTGGGTGAATTGAATAACGAGTTAAAGATATTGTTAGATATATTGTCAGCCCATGGTATGAGCAGCGAGGTGGACTTCCCGACCAGGATAACCGCGACCACGTCGACATGCTTGGACCACGTATACTTCAACCTGTCAGCAGGCTCGGTGAGCGCGGCACCTGTCACCACGCACCTCAGTGATCACCTGGCAGTGAGATGTGAGGTGGTGCGGCAGCAGCGTCAGTCTCAGCCGCCGCCTCGGCACATAAGACAACTCTCGCGGTCTAACTTTGTCAATTTCGTAGCGGCACTGGGAAGCGTCGACTGGCAGGAGACAGGAATAATTTCACACGATAGAAACGCTTTACAAAAATTGGATACGGTCGTAAATATAATAAAAAACAAGCTAGAAATTTGTTTTCCTTTCAAGAAAACAAATTTCGGTAAAAAAGATAACCCAACATGGGTGACGTCGGAAATCAAAGATTTCAAAGCTTAATGTTTGATATAAAGGACATTATTAAATATAATACCGATAAAAATGTGACGGGCGAAATTATAACTAACATAAATAGACAATATGACACGCTATTGACCGATTGTAAATGTAAGTATTACTCAAACTTAATATACTCAAGCAGTAATGCCTCTAAATCTATGTGGAACGTAGTCAATAAAGAAAGAGGCAAGAACAACTCCCCCTTTCTAGACTTTACGGACATTTTAAGAAAAAACGATGGTACCATATACGAAACTAAAAAGGCTGCGCTTGACGCCATGAACGATAGGTTCCTAAGTGCGGCAGCGGCGTGCGGTGCGCCGCGCGCTGACGTGCTGCGCGTGCGCAACGCGCTGAGTTCGGCGCGCGCGCCTGCTGACTGCTCGTTTAGGTTTCTTAGATTCACCGCTGACGAAGTTTACCGCATAGTGATGACCCGCATCCCGCCTAAGACCTCAAAGGATATTTATGGGGTAACGATGAAGCTGCTAAGGACTGCAATAATCCCGTTGGCCCCTGCACTTGCCGCCCTATACAACACTTGCTTGAAGGAGGGATCATTTCCGACCCCCCTGAAAATCAGCAAGGTGTCACCACTGTACAAAGGCAAAGGCAAACGAGCCAGCATCGACAGCTATAGGCCAGTCTCAATAATACCTGCAATCGCAAAAATTTTTGAGAATGGTCTGAGCTCACGCCTCATAGATCATCTATCCGCCACGGATGCACTGTCAGACCGGCAGTACGCATACCGCGAGGGGAGGTCGACGACGTCGCTGACTCGTGAGGTAGGGCGCCGTGTTGTGGCAGCTCGCGAGGCCAACCTGCAGGTCGCCATCCTTTGCTGCGATCTGTCGAAGGCATTAGACGTCGCCGATCACGCTATACTGGCTGTAAAACTACAGCACTATGGCGTTGCCGGCACGTCTTATTCCCTTCTGACGGACCTTATGCGAGGCCGATCACAGATAGTCGTCGGATGTGGAGGAATTGAAAAATCAGACCCCCTCCGCTCAGTAATGGGAGTGGCACAGGGGTCTTCAGTATCAAATATTTTATTTTCAGTTCTCCTGAACGATCTCCCTGACGCTGTGAAGGGTGTTAATATATTTATGTATGCCGATGACGTGGCCGCTGTCGTCGAGGCGTCCACGGTCGAACTTCTTGAAAAGAACCTGAACAATACGACCGCACAGCTCTCTGAATGGTTCAGTGCTAATGGCCTTGCGCTCAATTTAAGTAAAACCCATTTTGTTCATTTCAACTTGTCGGGCAGATCCCAGCGCCCGCTCGTTGTGAACATAAATGACCGGATCCACGGCTTTCCTAGGCTTCCACATAGATCGCGCTTTGAAGTGGGATAACCACATACACGATATATGTGGACGACTAGGAACCGCGTGCTTTGCACTGAGCCGAGTCGCTAGAGTCGTGCCCAGCGAAGTGGTGCGCGCGTGCTACTTTGCTACCGTGCATTCACAGCTGCAGTACGGCGCGGAGCTGTGGGCTCGAGCCGCGGACTGGGAGCGCGCCTTCTGCCTACAGAAACGTGCGGTGCGGTCCATGGCACGCATACCGATGGACACCTCGGCCCGTCCCTACTTCA
Organism: Cabera pusaria; assembly: GCA_954871355.1. Lineage (NCBI taxonomy): Eukaryota > Metazoa > Arthropoda > Insecta > Lepidoptera > Geometridae > Cabera > Cabera pusaria. Next base: position 28,439,095 of record OX940894.1, read on the forward strand.
GCAGGCTGGGTGTCCTCACGTTGCCCTCCATCCTGATTTATCAGGTGGCGGTCCACGTGAGGACTAACCTTGACTTTGTTTATCGGGTTTTTATCGGATACATTTCGGAGAGTGTGCCTCCCAACTGCACGAACTTATTCCCCCATCACCTTTTTTCAATCGGACAACCAGACGTACTGATACACGCCACCGCTACCTGGTGGATATTCCATCAATCCGAACGAAGCGATTTGCTTCCACATTTATCATCGAGTTATATTTGTCATCGATTTATTATCATATCACCCGAGCCTACGACCACTGATTCACTGATGTAATGTAACAACGGTTTAATAAAATCGGCTGTAAACCGATGTCCGACGTCTGTAACCGCCAAGCGAAGGGCGCGGTGCGTTCCTAAAAGATTACTTAAAGCCTCGAAGCCTCCCTAATGATTACTGAGATCTCGACGTAGAGCCGGTGCCGACTCGCAATCAGATTTAATTAATATTTCAACGTCGAATCTAATACCGTTTATATTCTTTAAATATTGAAGGCGTGTTATCTAATTCGGCGGACCCTTTTCTCTCCTCTTTAAAATTTCATCGCTAACTTTAGGCCGAGGGATGCGGCGTGAATTGATTCTTGTTACGTTTGTGTCGAGCGCGCGATCTCGTGTGCACGGCGAGGGCGCCCGGCGGCGGTCGCTAGGCTCGGCTCGCTGTATACACGCTCGGCACAAAGCGAGGCGTCCGGAATTATTCGCCTTCGAGCGATACCATTGTGCGCCGATAGCGGTGGAGGAACGACGCCATAATTATTTATTATTTCGGCACCGAGCTCGTTTATCATCTTAGGCAGAACATTACAATTCCATTATGGAGATGCGATTGCGCCGCCGTGCGGCTCCGAGTAGCGCCGCGTTCACAAAGTGCAAGTCAGCCGTGGAAGCCGGGGCCGTGCCGCGGCGGAGGCCCGCTGAACGCGCTCCAAGCTATGTGGCCGGCTGAGTGCCGGCCTGCGACTATAAGCCCGCCGTTTTATTGGATGCCAAATGATGAAATGGAGTGTAACGCGGATGAGCGGCGGATCGATGCGGCCCGCCCGGACCGCGGACGTAGGGAAACCTTTTATCTCTCATTCATCATTCAGGCGCGGGCCGGCCGCCGCGCCGGGAATTTCGCTAATGGCAGATCATTGTCTTTTTCTTATCCCGGAATTCGGGCCGTGCCATGTTTTTACCTCGCTCTGTGAGAGAGCACGGAAGGGCCTCTCGGAATTATAATGATTCACCTTTGGCGGCTCCCTTTCTACGGGGATTTAAATATATGTAGGTACTAGCTGCGTCCCGCGGCTTTGTCTGTGTTTACGTTTAAAGAAATGTATTCTCAATAAGACTTTAAATAGTCACTTACACGAGAACAGAGTTTAAATAGTAATACTAATTATCGTTGTCGTAATACTAATAAAATTCATATTTTACAGTGCTCATTGCAATAAAAACTACCCATCTAACGCATCCAATAGTAAGAAGGTGTTCTTAATATTTTATCTAGTTGATGTATGAATGTGTTAAGTGAGTTTACATTTTTTATGTGTGAGGGTATCTTATTGTAATGTTGCGCTCCTTCAAAAGTTATCATTTTTTTGCCGTAGTTAGTTCTACATTTGGGTAAAAGTAGAAGACTAGCTCGACGCTTACGGACGTTGTTCGGTGACGGTGTTTGTATTTTATGTCCTATTATACTCTGCTGTATGATGTTTGCCCTCACGCGTCTGATTGTGTTCGGCGCCGTGCATCGAGCAGCTCACACTATACTATGTATCTGTCTCATCCGTCATGGGGATGTCAGGGAGCACAAATACCACCTCAGTGCTCCCAGCCAACCTCACCTGCCAGTGGTGCATCCTGCTGATCAACAAACGAGGCGCTGAAGACCGATAAATGGTATTATAACCATTTAAAAATTATGGCGTTGCTAAATATTACAGGCCAGTGACGGGCAGTAGCATTACCGGTGCGAGAAGCTACGTCCTGCGATCGCCAACCCGCCTGCCCAGCGTGGCGATTAGGGCATATCCCAATGATGCAAAGTCATAAGAAGAGCCGAAGATCGGGCTCAGTGGAGCATCTTGGGAGAGGTCTACGTCCAGCAGTGGACTGATACCGGCTGATGGTGGCGATCTCATCCATTTGGGTAATTTAACACGTTAGCTGCGGCACCAATTTTTGCATACTTTCCGTTCCTGCGGCACGAGGTATAATCGGCCCGTACCGTGACCAGACGTTAGGGCGACACGCGGTCTATTAGACCCTACCTCCTTTTACAGACTAAAATCCATTTTCTGGCGCGAAATCAAAGATAAATGAGAATTTTGGTCCTTATTGATATAGACAGTGAATTGATGAACCCTAATCCACCGTCGCCCCGGGATCTGATGGCTAGTTTAAGAATTATTAGCAAAACAAAATATGGGATCTTATACACCTCGTAACGCACTGAAATAGGGCAAATTTTCGCTGCGATTAGTGATGGGAAAAATAATATCGACGTTTTTAAACTGTCTTAACTACGCAACGACTTGACCGATTTTGATCAATTATATCTCATTAGATCGTTTTAAGGGCAAAACCTGGCAAAACAACACAAAGCTATCAAAGGATACATTTTTTTTTAAATAATCTAAAAGGACGTGCTCTCCAATCGACGTGATGCACAACACTGGTCGCGGTAAGCTCGGGTTGAGTGCGGTACGAGGTCAGTGGGGATATGGGACGTTTTAGCCTCGTTCCGCACTGCATTAAAATTATATTAATTCAGTGCGGCACGAGGCCTAAGACATCCGGTACCAAGGTAGGTACACCACCGAGTCCGGAACCATTCTGTGATCTCAAATATATATTTATCTCTTTCCTACACTGGACCAAACCAAAGCTATGCCATTCGCACGACAGAGAAATTCACTTTTTTGCTTGCCGCACCACAGGGAAGTTGCATCAGGGGTGATTTAGGCCTCGCTTCGCACTTAACGTGTTAAAAAAGTTATGTTGTGTTGAATATGTTGGTAAGCTATGCTTGGTCAAAGCAACATTTTAAGTTTACTGTTGCACCTTTTCTTTACTCATGTGACATCACATTAACATTAAGTACGACACATGTCAGTGATACTTCGTACATACACGCGCCCGACGTCGTTAACATACGTCATACGCTATAAACCACAGACGCTGCCCGAAAAAGGAATAACCGGCCAAGTGCGTGTCTGGCCACGCGCAGAGTAGGGTTCCGTAGTAGCTTGTTATTCAATGCAAGTCTTTACCCGTTATACACAAGCAACTAGGTACTCCGTCTTTGTCACTTTAAAGGATTTATTCTAAGAATTTTGTATTTGGTACAAAATTATCCAACACCCAAGTTCAACGAATATTACTGCTAAACTAATAAAGTTATCTTAACCGCTATAATTTTCTTTTTAAGTTAATGACATGCGATATTATCTCGAATTTTTCCAGATTTTTCAAGCCAGCAGTTAAGCTTTTAGAGGGAGGGGGGGAAGCCCTACTGGAACAAAAATTTACACTTTAAAGTTTAATATTTCGTAAATGGAGCATTCAATCGAAAAATGGTATTAGCAACCCTTAAGTCTGTTTAAAAGACCTATTCAACGATACCCCACACGACAGGGTAGACGATGAAAAAAAAAATTCATCCCCACTTCTCATATAGGGGAGCTACCCTAAAAAAAAATTATTTTTTTATTTCAGCACTTTGTCACCCCACAAAATTACAGCTTTCTAGTATTAACGGTCTCTTAGCAAAACCTCGGACAGACAGACAGACAGACAGACAGACAGACAGACGGACATGACGAAACTATAAGGGTTCCTTGTCAGGACTACGGAACCCTAAAAAGTAGCTATTAAAAAAACATGCACTAAATTAGAAGATGGCGTCTGGTAGCCATGTGGCGACGATTATTTGTTCCAATAACTGTTTATTGAGTTAAGCGCATTTTCATAGGGCTTCTATACTCTACTACCGACGACTACTACTACGACTACTACCGAAATCTTTTATTATTTATATAACTTTGTGTGACATCACGATCCTTCGTGTAAGCAGTGCGGAACTTTTGTCGGCAACCGATCATGTTTTTATAGCGAATGGCGTGGCAACGTGCAAACGGTCGGATCGACCCATTACTTTCTGAATGTGAAACAAATACATACATAGAACTATGGCCAGTCCGCAGTGGGTGTGCCGCGGTAATTAATACGCCCGGGGACCAAATAAATAGTAGCATTAGCGCGCTGGATTACAGAGCGTCGTAGCATCGTTACGTGGTCGGTGGTAGCTTCAGCGATGGGGCACGATCACGCGACCGCTCTCCACTGCTTCAACTCTACTCTCCCCAGTTATTTTTGCAAACATACAAACTCTATCTCTATCTCATCTCATATGCTGTCTTAGATTATAATAGTACTTGTCTATAATTGCAAGACGAGGGATGACTGACGATATCAAATCAAGTCAATATTATGTCTTTATTCGGTGGCTAGTTCGAGCTACAGCCGAAGCTTACCTCTTACCTTGGTGACATATTTTAAACCTCCCAGAGATGACGTGCGTGCAGTTTGAGCGACAATCACTCTGCCGTGGGAGACAGACAATGACTTCGTCTCTGTGGACCAACGCGTGTCACTCTCGACCTCGGAGGTTAGGTGACTATTAGGAAATAAATTTAGTTTTAGATAACCGACTGGATTAATAATATTACATCTTAGAATTTAATTACAGATAGAGCAGGATAAACGGCTATGTTAGCGTTGACTTGACGCTCACTAGTACGGCGTTTACATTAGCGGAGTGAGGGCGCACAATGCAGGCTATCGATCGTCCGCCGCGGGCCGGGGCGGTGACAGCGTCACACCAGTGTGTCGTGTCCACGGTCAATCTGCACTCACGCGCGAGTACTTGAGACGCTCGACGTTATCCGGCGGCTTGTTGTGAACACCTCGCCGGGTGCCTTCGTGTGTGACTCGGGCGTGCTTCACACGTTCGAATGCCTTACCGTCAGAGAAAGGAAAAGTTAATCATTGTGTTCTATGATTTCTACTAAAAGCGTTTTACCGGTTTTCCTGATAATGCATGTTATGAATACAGCGCCAAGACGGATCTGCTGATGTTGCTGGCGTTAACTGCGTCCTGAAACCGCATTAGCGGCCGAGTCGCGCGTCGCTCGCATCTTGTCATCGCGAATGTTGTCACTTCACTTCTCAGAGAGCCATCACACGTTCAATTTTCCTAAAAAATGCACACCTGTTCGCGAGTCGAGCTAATTCGTATCCGACTACTTCGACATTACGTTAATTTGTTGTAGAATTAGTTACCTCTCGGGGGAAATGTCGGTGAATAAGTGAAGAGTTTGTAAATAAACACAATAAATATTCGCATATTGCGCTGATTCCACGAAGTGTTTTTAAGCCGCGCCATTCTGTGTAATCTGAGCCATTCCTGAATAAAGAATTGCTCGGATTTATCACACGGCCGAGAGACGCTTCGCGCCGCGCCGCGTGATGCCCGCCCGGCCGCCCGCCCCCGCGGGACGAATGCTTTCTACTCATGTTTTTTTAGGTTCCATATTATTATAAAAGTATATATATCCTTCTGTCTGTTTCCAGAGAGTACAAAGATTATCAAGTTGAAATATATATCAAGTATAGTTAACTTAGGGGTTGCTTACAGCTGTAACATACCGTAGCTATAGTTTATACCTACTAGCTGTATTCTGTTTTATAAAACTGCAAAAAATCAAGCTAAGTTTTGAGATTTTGTTAAGGAGCTATCCAGACGTCTGATAGATGTCTCCCACGACCAAAGAGCGGGTGTTTACTTCGGGCACATGAGTAAAGAAGCTTCGGGTAACAAATTAGTCTTGCCCACAGATGTCTATATTATTAAGACTACTGTGACACATCACTCCGCTTGAAGGGTTTACCACAAATGGGAGAGAGCGTATGTACCACAAATATGATTGATGTGAATAATTAATGTGTTGAGTGGAAAATATATTATGCTCGTTGATGTTATCAAAGTACTCAATAATTATTTTATCCCGATTGTATTTTTGTGTCAAATAATAATGAGGCTAGGGCAAGCCGGGATGGCGGAGGTAAATTGTCTGCAGCACGCGGTGTCGTATTCTAGCGTGGCGCAAACCTCTCATGACCACGATCTCGCCCGGTTGTAGCGCTGATGTGGTCGAAGATAGTGATCAGGCCAAGAATACTCTAGACTCTCAAAGGCTGTGTGGTGCCGGAACATCGTAAGGTTTTGACTGCAAATTTTCTCCTTAATGGCAGAAAGCTACCTTTTGGTAGTAAGTCGTTATCGTTATAATAATGTTCCTAACTGACCTGGACGGAATTCAGCAGTATGGGTGTTCGTGCTAGGATTAGACCAGGCGATCTCTCGATTAGAAGTCAAGTTACCGCACCGGGACTCACAGATCTGTTTAGCTTACATTACGACGCTGCTTATTACGAGCAACTTTGAACATGAGTATGTGGACAAAAATGTTCTCCAGTTGATCAAATCTATAATTATACCTGCACTATAAAGATTGGATGACCTTATGCGATATGTGCACCATCGCCCCTGTAAGCTTATCACCGCATATTATTTATTATTTGAAGATGACTGAAAATGAAAAGAGTGACTTGACCTCGCACGGGTTAGTTCAATTTTATCAACATAAAACTCATCGGGAGTTCTAGCTCACGAGTGGCGATTAAATAATGTTGAACGGGTGCCGACCAGTGGTGGACCAGGTGGTCGCAGCGATTTGAAAATGAGCGTTGTGGTCCCGCGGGCGGCGTGTTTACGTGTGTATGAATAATGAGTACCCAGGGCCAGCGCGGCTCGGCCCGGCCCGGCCCGCGCCGTTAATAGCCCAGCTCGTAAGCGGATATTAGTCGGATTAACAAATTGTAGAGTTTAGCGGCAACACCGCAATAACGTTCCTACAGATGTAGGAACCACTCGCACGAGCCGGGAGGTGGTCTTTGGAATTAATTAATGAATTTATTTAGCTTGTGGTCCTACGTTATACAGTTGTTAAAATTACATTGAGGGTTAAAATTACACTTAGTAGGACCTAGAGATGTGTATGAACACGTCTCTAGGTCCTACTAAGTCAGTACTAGCGAACCGCCCCGGCTTCGCACGGGTAGAGTTTGTATCGGTTTGTTGCGTTGATTATGAATTAAGATTATCAACAATCATCATCATATTCCAACCAATTTACACAAAACCACAGCGAATTATCCAGGTTTAAATCTTTCTTATGAATTATTCTGTCTATTGGTAAAAACCGCATGAAAACCCGTTCAGTAGTTTTTGTGTTCATCCCGAACAAAAAGACAGGTAGACGTAGCGGGGGACTTTGTTTTATAATATGTAGTGATAGGTACAACTACAAGCACAAACATCTTCTTCTTCTAATACTATAAGAATCTTTGTCCTAACATACTGACTGACTGACTGACAGACAACGCACAGGCTAAACCGCTGGTCGTAGAGACTTGAAATGTAGAGGGTATATTTGTCTTAGTACGTAAGAAAAGATTTTCCAAAATTCACCCCTTAAGGGGATGAAACGGGGGTTCAAAGTTTGTATGGAGAAACAAGATTAAAAACATTTTTCAATTCGAAACTTCGCACAAGTGCTGCGTTAAATAAATAAGTAAATACGTGTTTTAGGCTTGTTAGGGTTCCGTAGCCGAATGGCAAAAAACGGAACCCTTATAGATTCGTCATGTCTGTCTGTCTGTCTGTCCGTCCGTATGTCACAGCCATTTTATTCCGAAACTGTTAGAACTACAGAATTGAAACTTGGTAGGTAGATGTATTCTGTGAACCGCTTTCCGATTTTTATACAAAAATAAAAAATATAAAAGTTTAAGGGGGGGCATCCCAAACATGGAACTGAAACAAAAAAAAATTTTTTCTTCAAACCTATACGTGTGGGGTGTTTATGGATAGGTCTTCAAAAATGACTTTGAGGTTTCTAAAATCATTTTTTGTCAAAGTCAATCATTTGAAAGAGGCGCGTCTAAAGTGGTAAAATGTGTGTCCCCCCCTCTAACTTCTAAAGTATGGGAGTGAAAAATCTTAAAAAAATATATGCTGTAGATCTCAATAAAAACTAACAACGAAAATTGGTTTGAACGAGATACAGTCAGCAGTTTTAGAGATATGGCGACCGCAAAGATAACTTTGTTTTTCATACAAACACTATGAAAAACAAAGTTAATTTTGTAGTCGCAAAAAATCATAGTTATACATGGATTACTTAATTGTGTTACGGAACCCTACGAGTGCGAGTCCAACTTGCACTTGGCCAGTTTATTTGAAATTACAACCTTAAGAGGGTGAAATGGGGTGATAAAGTCTGAAAATCAATACAATTTCGCAATGCGTTGAAATTTGGCATGCAGATAGTTATTACGACGTTAGTTACCTCTGAGAAAGGATTTTCCAAAATTCACCCCTGAAGGGCATGAAACGGGCGTTGAAAGTTTCTATGGAGAAACAAGATTAGATAGTCTTTTCTATCCGAAACTTCACACAAGTGCTTCAGTATGATAATAAGAAAATACGTGTTTCAGGTTTTTTTTTAAATTCCACCCGTGAAATGGGGAAACAAAGTGTGAAAATCCATATTGTTTCGGATTGCGCTGAAATTTGGCATGCTGATAGGTATTGCGACGTTATTTCTCTCTGAGGAAGGATTTTCCAAAATTCACCCCTGAAGGGGATGAAACAGGGGTTCAAAGTTTGTATGGATAAAACAAGATTAGATAGTATTTTATATTCGAAACTTAACACAAGCATTAAGTGAGTAAATACATGTTTCAGGCTTTTTCAAAATTCCACTCCTAAAAGGGTGAAGTGGGGTAACAAAGTCTGAAATCAATCATTCCTCCCGGATACGGAACGGGGATTCAAAGTTTGTATGTTTGTATGGCGGAACAAGATGAGATAGTCTGTTTTATTCGAAACTTTATACATAAGTTCTTCTGTAAATAAATAAGTAAGTACGTGTTGTAGGATTTTTCGAAATAGGGTGGGTAACAAAGTCTGATAATTTGAGTTGTATACATTTTTTTTTTAATCATTTTACATTTTTTTTTTACATGGGAATTATAAATATGAATCCCGAATTGCCTTAGTCACGCGATAACATGAAAACGGGTGAACCGATTTGGCTAATTCTTATTTGATGTCTTTAATGATAGAATCGTTTTTACAAAAGAAAAGTTTTAAGTAGATAAAAGAAGTTTTTAACGCGGGCGAAGTCGCGGGACACTTCTAGTAATTACATAAAACAATAAGAAAAAAATAAAATTGCGTTATTTTCTTTAAAAATATCTTCAAGTGAATAGTATGTCTAATGTTAATAAGAAATTAATATTATTTTGCCTTGCTATGTCTTGAATCGAGATTGGAACCGCATCATTGTAGATTATTGGCGCCAAACAAAATATTTTTTAAATCTATGTTTATATTATATCCGTAGTTTCTGATCTTATTTTTCTGTCGACTACCAGCATTCAGAATTTTATTGACGAAGAGAGCTACTTCACTAATGTATACACATGGAAATATCGATATTCTAAGTTTAATAAAGTGTTCCTTGTATGAATAATTTTGTTTAAGACCGCAGATGGGACGAATACCTACATATTTTTGTGGTCTAAAAGTAGAGAAGACCGACCCAAGCATTCATGTATTACGGTATGAGGGAGGTTAGTAATGAGGTTTGCATGAGACCGATGAATATAGCCGGACCTCGTTATTCTTCGGTCCCGAGCGGTCGCACGTACGCACAGCATTCATACGCATATTATGTCGATTGGACAGATTCCAGGAGCGCCGCTCTCTCGGCCGGACCATCCGATATGATAATTACGCTCCGTGCTCTGTCCTCGGACCGCGATAAACAACATCGAGAGCTCGTTTCCCATCGCTACCGGATGCTACGATGCTTTTAATTATCTATAACCGGCTCCGGGCGCTCTCATTCCGAGATATGGCTTTGTTCCCGAGCGCTGTATACATATAGCCGCGTCCCGCTGCGATGCAGGCCTTCGTCTGCGGAGCGCGGCCCGTTTTAAAATAGAGCAATCGATGGACACTATGCCGCGCGGTGCGGACGGAGCGACTCTACTCAGGCGATCCACTCGATATAACGAGCGGACACCTTCTATGTTGGCACCTGTCCCGACGGCCGGCGCTGAGGTCGGAGCTGTCAACACGTTGTGCGACCTGAAGCAGAGGTGGCCGCGTTACTCGCTCCTGCCCAGAGAGCACTCGGCGTGCTACCGTGTGGCCCCGGGCGGCTGCCGCAGCCATAAACGGAGGCCCCTCCGCACCAATAAAAGGAAAAGTCTCGTATAATTTACGTAGTGATGCAAAAACCCAAGATTTTACGCGTTGGAAGTCGGCCAGCTCCGCCGGAAGTGAAATTAACGAATCTATTTATGCTCTCGCTCGCATTTCCGCTGCGGAGATATATACGGTTGTTACCGTCGGAGTGCTCGTCTGAATTTAGTGCCGAAACTCGGAGAGAGGCAGCCACTCGTCGCTTCCAACTTTATGAAACAAGAAACAATTTAATCGGTTTCGTGAGAATGCGTTGGTTGATGCGGCTTGGCTGGTCCTTGTCTGGTGCACGTGAACTGGCACGCGGGATGACGTTTATTATATTTGTGTAATCAAAAGTCAAAAGTCAAAAGTCAAAGCATTCATTCAGTAGTTATACGGGCAAATTAAAAATTGGCACTTATACACGTCAAATATCATTAAATAGATCATATTCAATAATAATAATTATAAATATAACAGAAACATAACTTATTGCTTTGAATTTACAAAAAAAAAAAGTATTGAGCCATTCAGCTTTCGTCTAGACGTCGAAGTCGAAGTTGAATACTTACATTCTATTAATTAATAATTAAATATGTGACAAGGTCCTACAATCAATTCTCATAACGTCTGTCGCATTGTCATATATCTTGAATGGCTATAAACTTTGACAGGGTTTTACACAACCTTATTTTAATGTAGCACCTTTGATGTTAGGCGATAAGCCACACGACCGGCCGACAACAACAGTCTCACGAGTGGCCACCACGAGCGTTCCTTTCACAGAAATCTACATTAATCAACATCAACCTCTGTGGTTCCTACTCATCGCATCATCATCACAATCAGCCAGTGTCAGTCCACTGCTGGACGCAGGATCAGGCTTCCCTCAAGATACGCCAGTGAGCCTGATCTTCGGCTTATTGGGATGGATATGCCCTAATCGCGTCGGCGATCGCAGGACGTAGCTTCTCGCACCGGTGACGCTGCTGCCCGTCAACGGCCTGTAGTGTTTAGCTACGCCATAATTTAAAATGGTTATAACGCCATTTGTCGGTCGCCAGAGCCTTGTTTGTTTGTCAGCAGGATGCACCACGGGCAGGTGAGGTTGGCTGGGAGCACACTGAGGTGGTATTTGTGCTCCCTTACATCCCACCTCCCACCACGGTCGCCTACTACCTACATTTCAAAAGATACAGCTGATGCAGAAGTCACACGATAGCAGTTGGGTAAGTCGTAACGTAACGTGTATGTCTCGGCGCGAACTCATAAATCGCGCGAGAAATAAAATCTCAGTGTATGACTGGTCCTTCAAAAACCTAAAGACGCGAGTTTCAGTTGATCCGAAGTTTCTAGTAGAGCGGGCGCCGATCAAAGTGCGAAGGTGAAGCCATCGATCAATTACTGTCGGGTCTCATCCGTAGATACACCTCGATGTCATTGATAGATCGGTGCGGGAGACGCGCGTCGCGCCTCGCGATGCCTCGGTTGCCTCGCGTGCCTCGGACATGTTTTGACCTCACTCAAGTGTTAGTTGCTGTATGTTTCCACAAGAACGCACCGCGTATCTACGCGGTGCGTCGTAAAAGGTGTGTGAGGTATCTACCTCACACACCTTTTGAGGGCCCAGTGGTGTAGTGGGAGAATGGTCGGCTTTGATGCCAGAGGTACCGAGTTCAATCCCTGCCGTGCACCAATGGATTTTTCTATCAAAAATGTATGTGCGATTTTCAAAGTGACCTTTCGGTGACCCTTCGGTGACGTAAAGACATCGTTAAAAAACCCCAACTCCCGCATGGTGGTAGGACACTATCTAGTGTCCGCCTGGCCTGCTACCACCCTCAATTTAGAAAATCTGTCGCCAAACATCTCATGTGTTTCGACAGCTATCCTTGAGAGTTAGTTCACACTCCAGGCCTAGCGTGCTTACAATTTTCGACTGCAAACTTTTATTTACCAACAGGTGAAATAGTAGTCAATCGCTAGCCTATATGATATTAAAAATAAAACTGGCCAAGTGCGAGTCAGACTTTTGTCCCGCACACGGAGGGTTCCGAACCGAACACAAACTAAGTAAACGTTAAAAAAGAAGGTAGAATAGTATTATATAGTAGTAATAGTAATAGTAGTAATTAATATTATTAAATATCTGGTTGACCGAGCTTTGCTCGGTATTTTTTGCCACTTAAACAGACAAATATGACTCTTCCCGACATCTATTGACGAATAATAATACTATTTTTTTTAATTGAGAGCCACTAACTGCTTTACCCACACAGTAACACTAAAGCTACTGCTACTCGCCAATAGATGTCGGGAAGAGTAATATTTGAAGTTGATTATCAATAAAGTTGATTATTGAAAACACGAATAAAACAACATTTTTTGAAGATTCCTAGCTAGATCGATTTATTGCCCCCGAAATCCCCTGTATACTAAATTTTATTTAATCGTTGGAGCCGCTTCCCAGATTCAGATTAAGGTAAAGACGATAGCGCCATCTTTAATGATCATCTAGATGGCGCGGCGCTATCGTAAAAAACGTTTTTTTTTAACTTTTCTTTAATTTTTAACTTTGTTCTGTTCTTAGTATTTGTTGTTATGACGGCAACAGAATAGAATAGTATAGAAATACTCTTTATTGAATACCAGCACAGTAACATAATATACAAACAACTTAAAGTCTATGGTATTACAATGGGCGGTCTTATCGCTAAGAGCGATCTCTTCCAGACAACCTTTACCTTTACCTTCCAGACAGAAATACATCATCTGTGAAAATTTCAACCGTCTAACTATCACGGTTCTTGAGATACAGCCTGGTGACAGACGGACAGACAGACAGACAGACAGACAGACAGACGGACAGCGGAGTCTCAGTAATAGGGTTCCGTTGGTACCCTTTGGGTTCGGAACCCTAAAAATCACATCTGGTAGAAACGCAGCCTAATCGGCGTAGTCCACACACTGCACGTGAGATGCAGCTGGGACCTACTTGCTGAGTGTTTTATATAATCTATCGCTGAGAGTGATCCGCAACGAGATCCCATGCGCGAGTCGATAGTGTTCCCGAGCGCACCATCATCTCTATAAACTCATGTCTCCATTCGCTGTCTGTATTCATATTTATTTTATTACATATATTTACTTAATAATTATAATTACTAATTTTATTTAATTACTAATTATAAAATTAATAAATTACATATATAATAATATAATACAATATATATTAACTTACGTAATAAGTAGTCATAGATGGCGCCACCAATGCATAATTGGGTTAACAAATGCAATCCACTAATTTCTTCGTAACGATACTTCGCACCGTGGCTTAATTGGCAAAGCACCGGAACATGTCATTCCGGAGGTTGCGGGTTCAAGTCCCGTTGGTACGATGAAATTTTGGATTGTGTTTAACAATTTACAAAAATACAAAGTGTGAAACACTTCAAAGAAACATAATATTTGTCTGTAGCATCTTAGCACCTAACCGGATGAACCGATTTTGTTTTTATTATTGATAGTTTTTTTTTGTTTGATAGATGTCTTCATCGGGAGTTTTCTCAGCTTTGATTCATGAAAATTCGTTCAATCGTTATAAAATTATGAGCTTTTTTCTAGTTAATTGCGCTATGAAATCAACTTTCATAGGTCTGATCAATTCGAAAATCTTCTTCTTCAACGATATTGTAAGAACATGGAAGCCTCCTGGACTCTACAGAATACTCAAATCCTCACCAACTTACAGCTCAGATTTTAAATGTCGTGTTTAGTCATTGGAAAAAGCTATTATACATAGATCAGTCGGGGTGGTTTAAAATATTATATTATATTATTATATATATAGATGAATATTATTTTATACAATAGATCATATTATTATACTATAATGACTTCAAATTGATTGTGATCGGTGGGGATCTACAGCATAGCTAAGCTTATAATAATATTTTCGTAGTAACTATGACCTAATCTGTGGTTTCACTGCAAATATTTTATTAATTTTGCGATGCGTGTTTGTGAAATTCGTGATATCTTCTAGAGTTTTCATTAGAATTATATACTGTAAAGGACAATTTTAATCTATAATATGTGGCCAAGCTAATTATTTGGATAAGGATTAATACTATATACTTGAAAATAGCCTTGGAAGTTATGTAATATTTTTTAACAAAAATTTTAAGATTAAAATGGTTACTGTGAGTCAACCTTAAAAGATAGACATATGCTGTCGCGGACTTTTTTGTAGGTCTTATTAAGTTGTACAACTCTTGCATAGAAAATATTCTTCTATCTATTTTCAATTAAGTAGCGTTCGTAAGAAACGTGTTTTTTCGACCGTTTATTTGCCGACTTAGGTTGCAAATTAGGTCTCCACGAATGTACCTTTGATTTAAACGGGATAATGTATAGCCTATTTTCATTCCGAAAGTCCATTCTATGTATTAGTGAAAGATTTTTTTAAATCGGTTCAGTAGTTTTTGAGCTTTTGATAGTATAGATAATACATTATAATAAATATGTCAATACATCAATTGTAATAATTTATGTCAATAGTGCGCCATGTGGACTTGTCATCAATAAAATCTTTAATATTATAATATGCTTTTTGCATTAGGATTTTTTTTAGTATAATTTAAAATTTATTGTCTTTGAGGCTGTTCAAGGCCTCAGGAAGAATATTGTTACCTCGAACCGAATTAGATACAAATGATTTTCCTATCTTTGCTAGTCTATTGAAAGGTAACACTAAACTATCTTTATTTCTAGTGTTGTATTTGTGATAATCACTGTTATATTTAAATTTACTACGTATTTTTCTAACGTACATGATACTTTCATAAATATACACACGAGGCATGGTCATTATACTCATTTGTTTAAATTGTTCTCGTAAGGATTCTCTGGGACCCAGTCTATAAATTGCCCTCACTGCTCTTTTCTGTAATACAAATACACTCTGGCGATCTGCAGCATTACCTGTCTGCGAATAAATGAATTGAAATTGAATTGAATTGAATTTAAAACTTCGAGGGGGAGGGGGAGGGGAGAGGGACACACACACACACACATATGTACATATGTAACTATTTTAAAAAAAATTTAAATTAGGACAATTTTGTCTCTTCTAATAAAACATAAGCATAAATTAATTTGATATGAAGTTATAAGCTATATTTTTTTACTTAACTATTTATTAACCCCCGACGAAAACATAAAGGGTGTTATAAGATTGACTTGTGTATCTGTCTGTGGCATCTTAGCACCTAACTAAACGGATGAAACGATTTTGATTTAGTTTTTTTTGTTTGATAGGTGTCTTAATCAAGTATGTTCTTAGTTTTGATTCTTGAGAATCCGTTCAGCCGTTTTAATACTATGTATGAGTTTTTTTCTAGTTGATGACAATATGAAATCAACTTTCATAGGTCTGATCAATTTGAAATTCGATATCCTCTTACTTCAACGATATCGGCTGATTATGATGATGAGGATGATAACCGTCATAAAAAAAATCTTGCCGCTGAATTCAGCTCAAAATGTAGTCCAAAATTATGGCTAGTCTCTTAAGAATGTTTACTGCGGCTACAGCGGAAGAAGTGCCTGCCCCTACGGTCCCATCTCAAACATCCATCTTGCATAAAGACGAGAGGTTGACCACCGACTCTATACAAGTAATGAAACCCAAACATTCGCTCATTAAAATGTAGCGAAGTAATAAAGTCTGTTCGTTCAGGTGTGTGAGGTGTGTCGAGGAGCAAGCAGGCTGCCCACCGCGACGCAGGTCGCGCCCCGACGTTTCTATTATATTCTACTAGATGAACGGTCGCTCCACACCAGATCTCACAGATAAGAAAAGCGATTTGTTAGCAGAAAAAATAATGCGCATGTGTCGACATACGAGTATATTTTCTTTCAAAATAATAATACCTGCACTCTCATCTTTTTATTTTTTCCCTCGTGTCTCGCTCGATGCAAAAAAAATAAAGCGATATAACTCGGTGCACCCGAGGTCGACGAGCCATCGCATACGCCACAGACTAGTTGACGGGCCGGCGCCGACGGCCGCCCGCAGCCTGCAGCCGATGACGGCTCCCGCTCGACTCCCAACTCAGCAACGAACACAATAATTGAACAATTCTGAGAGCGAAACAAACGAGCGCGTTTCGAAACATATTTCTTCTGAGAAAATAAAAGTTTCGTCGTAAGCGGTTCGTAATATTTCTGCTTTGAGGTTTCTTTTGTGGCTTCACTTTCATGTCTCGTCAAACGAGCGAAGTATTTCTCAAAAAGAATATTAGATTTTATGGCTTCAAACACTTTATAATATTTTTATAGGACAGCAGTCGTTATATATGTCGGAGGCGTGTTCGGTACACTCAGATGCGGCGGCTCTTAACGCGAAATGACTGTCTAGAATCATACCCACTCCGCAATAATATCGTCTTTAGCTCCTTCTTTAAATAAACGACGTTAAAAGGTCGGAAATTGCATCGTGGATTAAGCGTGCCGTCGAGTGGCCGCAGTCCGCACCGGTAACAAGGCAATAATTACTGGGATAAAGCGCGCCTTCAGCATCTATCCGCATCGCCGGGAACAGATACCCTGCCTCCCCTACCCCGCTTTTACCCGCAGACCCTTTGAGTTAGTCGCTTCCTTACGGATAACGTAACATCGCTGAGGGTTGATAAAACATCTTACTGTACAAAGAAAATATTATTATTATTTTTGTACTGTTGAAGGTGCCAGACGTTAGGTACTTATATGGCCCTTTTCCTTTAAAGGGGTATTACACCACTCTGAATCAGAGTCCCTAATTAGGCGCACCAACTCCATAAGTGTTATTCATCATCATCAACAGCCTGTATTGGTCCACTGTTGGACATAGGCCTCTCCTATAGCACGCCACTGAGCTCGATCTTCAGCTATTTGTTTCCAACAGCTGCCAGCCAGCTTGCGTATATCATCACTCCTCCAAGCTGAAGGGCGTCCTACGCTTCGTTTACCGAGCCGTGGTCTCCACTCTAGTACACGTCTAGAGAGTCATTAATTTTTCTAATATTGTGTATTTTATCAATAATGCAATTGATAAAGATGATAAAGACTCCACGTATTTATCATCTTTATCATATTAGTATGTCATCATATTTTTGAGCGAATCTTGTTTTGTGGCTTGGAACTGGACAACGTTTTACTCTTTTTGTTGATTCTGGTAAAAATGGAATAGTTTTCCTGTGGTATTGCTGCAAACTTTCGTAAACAAATATTTTTCTAACAGAGAGAACATTCGCCTTTTCGTAGACCGCAGATATAAAATGCCTATGAGGTAGGTACAACATAACTTTTAACAGGGCGCGTTGTACTCGTTCCGCTTTTATCAAGTGTTTTGGCTGCACCTTCCGATGCACATATGCAGTACCTTATCAGGCATTCAAACAGCGCCTTGTATGTTTGGACTACAAGATATGGTTCAGCGACAGTTCTTAGAATTTTATATTTCAGCGCACTCCAAAACAATATTGATTTTCACACTTTGTTACCCCATTTCACCCTCTTCGCGGTGGAATTTCATAAAAAGCTAAAATACGTATTTACTTATTTCTTTACTGGAGCACTTTTATGAAGTGTCGAATAGAAAATACTATCTAATCTTGTTTCTCCATACAAAGTTTGAACCCCCGTTTCATTTCCTTCAAGGGGGAATTTTGAAGAGTTCTTTCTCTGAGGTAACTAACGTCGTAATAACTATCTGCATGAATTTCAGCGCAATCCGAAACAATATTGATTTTCACACTTTGTTACCCCATTTCGCCCTCTTAGGGGTGGAATTTCAAAAAACCTGAAACACGTATTTACTTATTTTTTTACTGAAGCACTTGTGTGAAGTTTCGGATAGAAAAGACTTGTTTCTCCATACAAACTTTGAACCCCCTTTTCATTCCCTTAAGGGGTGAATTTTGGAAAATCCTTTCTTAGTACACTCTTACGTACTAAGACAAATATACCCTCCAAATTTCAAGTCTCTACGAGCAGCGGTTTAGGCTGTGCGTTGTCTGTCAGTCAGTCAGTCAGTCAGTCAGTCAGTCAGTCAGTCAGTCAGTCAGTCAGTCAGTATTTCAGGACAAAGATTCTTATAGTATTAGAAGATTTGTAGAGTTTTGTCTGCAAGCCACCAATTGACGTGAAATAATTATTTACAGTGTTGAGATATTCAATCGGGCTATTTTTTATGTTCCATAAATCAAATTGCAGGACCTTAGACTCTTTAAAATTACACACTTCTTTTATGATTTTCCAGGTCCAGGTCCAGGTCTTTATATTTCCCTTATTTCTATATACAAACCTCCTCCTTTTTTGATGCCGGTTAAAAAAGAGTTGTTATCCATTTATATTATTGATGATATATGTAATAGGATGCATTTTGAATTTCTCATTGTGACCTGATAGATCTCGAAACATTTGCAATAAAAAAAAAAACGTATTTAGCTTCCATACGATAAACTTACGACGTGTGCTGTTGATTGTAACGTGTTTGTTTGAAGTAGTATTTGGTTGGGTGAAATAACGTCCCTAGCTAATATGGGATTGGAGACGGGACGCTTGTGAGGTGTATAAGTGGCTGTAGAAGTCTTTAACTTCCCTGAGAATCTTCGGCTTAGAAGCGACGCCACTCCCGTTTGATGTGGTCGACTTCGTCAGATGGCTTCGGTCCAGCTCTTGAACAAAGACGTTTGACCCCGGTTTCACTCGATTGCTTCTTTAATAGTGCTTGTGTTGGAGTTCTGAAGGCTACGTCTTACAAGCTTAATGATCTTTATGTTCAAAGACTGTTGTTCTCACGAAGTGACTGTAGGAGTTTCACGCCGCTTCTGCATTAGCTGCAGATATTCTACTGAACGCTTAGACCTCTTAACGGCACCTCGCGTTTTACAGATTTTCGTATCCTCTTCCAAAAGGATTCCTACCACTTGATCAATATCAACGTCAATTGTAGTTTCCAGGGCAGCGACTTGTTCTCCAGTTTCAGCTGGAACGTTTCAGACCCAATCACGGATTGGAGCATGTTATGTCGGAGCTTGGACTTCATTAGACGAACGCATTCAAGCTTGCAGTCGATATGTACAGTGCCTTGGACTAGTCGGTGATCACTTCCGGTTTTAAGCCTAGTGATCAATGAGACGTCTCTAAATATACGCTTCTTTCCAAATAATGAAGTCGATCTCTCTTTTGGTCATAGAGTCGGGGCTTTGCCGCGTCCACTCCCGCCGGGGGTTTTTCTGAAAGAGAGAAATTCATCAGAAAAAGTCCCTCTTTTTCCAGCATGTTGACAAGCATTTGTCTACTACCAATTCGCTGCTTGCTTCTACTCCTACTTTAGCGTTGAGATCCCACATGATAACGTTGAATTTAGCCTTTTGGGTGGTATGCAAAGCCTTGGAAATATCCTCGTACATTTCCTCAACTTCATCATCCGAGTGTGCCGAAATCGGTACGTATACTTGGATAACCTCAAGACATACCTCTCGGTGAGTTTGATCACAAGCTACGCTACCCTTGTCAACACACTGGAGATTTCTAGGACGTTGTCAGATAGAACCTTGTAGACCAAGAACTCGACACCGCCATGGGATGGTTTGTCTCCCTCTCTGAAGTACATAAGATGGCCGGATTCCAGGGTCACGGTATAATACTCTTTTCTTCGGATTTCACATAACCCTAGAATGTGCCATCTTATGATCTCTAGCTCCTCTTCGAGTTGTGCCTGATGTCCGACGAGGCGTAGCGTACGTCCGTTGTACGTAGCCAGAATCTGTCGGTGTTGGCGGCCTACCATAGCCCAGGGATTCTTAGTACCCTCTGCCCCGCCGTTACCATAACCACCGCCTTGGCCAGGAATTGCAGGGCGACCGGGAACTGGGGGCCGTTTTGAAGTTGTGTTTGCCATAACAGGAAATACCCATAACCACCCACGCTGAGCAGACGGGTTGGGTGATCGCAGGACGTTACTCTTGCACCGGTGACGCTGCTACCCGTTAACAGCCAGTGGTATTTAGTAACGCCGCTTGGAATAGTTATACCGTCATTGGTCGGCGGCCAGAGCCTCGTTAGCTGATCAGCAGGATGCACCACGGGCAGGTGAGGTCGGCGAGGAGCACTAAGGTGAAATCATGCTCTCTATTATCCCAAGTGTTATTACATTGCACATAATTATATAGGCGGACCGGGTCCTCTATTGCTCCCTAATTAGGGACACTTACTGCCTTATTCTTATTACACCACCCTGAGTAAGGAGTTAGATACCCTGATTCAGTGTGGTGTAATACCCCTTCCCTTTTAAGCCTGACACATAATTATTACTACATTAAACGCAGCGCGACTAAATTCTAATTGGTGTTCTGAAATACCTGTATATGTAAAAGACAATCGTTAGTGACTGACTGATTTATCAACACACAGCTCAAACCTTCCGTACTTCCGTACCACAGTAGGTACAAAAATTATTTAATAAGATTGAACATAATTTGTCGTAAAAACACGTATCTTGTATGGGACGTAACGTGACAAGTCTCTATGTCTTATGTTTCAAAAGATCGAGCAAAAACCGCACATAAAAATCATATTTTTTGTATAGGAACCTGCTTTGATTTTTTTATACTATTCTGTTATTAGTATTTGTTATGAAAACCATAGTTACCACATACTGTGGTGAACGGTGTGGTAGACGGACAGACGGACGGACAGCGAAGTCTAATTAATAGGGTTACGTTGGCACCCCTTTGGGTGTAGAACCCTAAAAAGCAGAAGCGAAACCAGTACAGTATTTACAATGTAACAGTTAAACAAAAGAAACCAACCTATACAGACCGAATACTGTCGTCATGTCGGATGTACACAAACAAGAGGAGAAGCAGTAGAAATATGAGACCCAATCAGAGAAAGAAAGTAAGATGATGTGAAAAACTGGACAAAACACATAGGGGGCAGAATCAACTAAAACAATTGGAGCGCACTTTTCATAATTTACTATATACCTACTTACTTATATTATAACTATAGCAGTAGTCAGTACACAAACTAATATTACTTATTTAAACATTTCATTATTCTATCAGTATTTTGTGAAGAGAGGGTCAAGAACTTACAATTCGGAGAGTGTGCAATGGAACTGCATGATTTGATTCCACCATCCCCTTATTATAATCGGACATCCAGAGACACTAACACCCATATGCATAGTCGGTTCCTCAAGATTTCCTCCACTCGGATGTGACTTGACTCAACCTCAAGGAAAAAATTGGTATGCAGAATACCAAAAAATTCCTCGACTTGTGCAAATTCCTCAGTCGAGTCGAGTGAAAAACTGTCAAACTCAAGGTACGTCGCGATCTACCTTAAGGTCTCCTCAAAGCTTGTTATCAGCGTTTTGTACGTTATTTCTGAGGTTATTTCAAGTTTTAATATATCGTCCCATAAAGCTGATGATGAGGAATTCCTTAGAAGATTTCGATTTGGAAAAGACAATAATAAATGTCTCGAATGGAGGTTCCTCACCGGAGGGTGAAGCCGTAACTGAACATACTAGTTTCAAGAATTTCTTAAGGTGACCTCGACTTAGGTCGAGTGGAGGAGGTCTCAAGAAAATAACTCTGCATATGGGTGTAAAAGGCGCCACCGATTTATGGTGGATATACCATCTACCCGAACGAAGCGATTTGCTTCTTCGTTCATCATACGAACCGCCAAAGAATGGAATACTCTGCTGTAATAATTGTACTTAATACTTACTGCTAATTGTAAGTACAATATGGGGGTCTTCAAATCGCGAGTGAATAGGAATCTTCTGGGTAAGCACGCTCCATCATCGATCGCATCATCACTTAACATCAGGTGAGATAGTGATCAAGTGCTACCCAGTTCAGTATAAAAAAAAATAATGCATTGTTAATTATGTCTCTACAACCTTTACACATTTAGAACATCGAATAGACAAATGAGTCATAAATGTATGTATAATAAACATATACTTACTGACATGAGTTCCCTGCAGTGCGATATAACCCTAAAAATATCTTGTGTCAGTAGATATGTTATGCATATATTTTAGGTTAATTGTTAATCGAAAAGTATAAATATGAAGTATGAGTGTGCGGGCACTCGGGCAGTCGGCAGTTAATCGAGCGTGCGGCCATCAATCCGCGATTGTTCCACCATATGTAAGACAGGGTCATCGCTGTAATAGTCGCCGCGTGATTGACGACTCCATGCGTGGGGGACCCCCGCCCCTTCTCAGCGTCCCCCCCCCCAACCCCCGCCCTGCCGTCGTACGCTCGCTAACCCAGTTTCGGCATCTCCTTTATATGTCATGGTCCCTATAGGAAGGGGTCACGGTCTCCCCTGGGGAGCGGGTATGCGGGTATTCTGATTTGTGCCCGAATAATGAGTATAATATCGCCTTCGAGCTCCTTTTTGTCTCGCTATCTAATTCTAACAATTTTTATTTCGTCTGAACGACGTTTTAGAACGGAGCCCAATGAATGGATCTCTGCAAGGGTGATCAATGTTTTGTCTCTAGGGTTCGTTTCGCAACGTGCCTCACCGCGCGCTACGTCTAAATGTGCTCCAATGACAGAATAATGAATATTACAAGTGTCCAATACCACATAAAATACTTGTTTACGTTTATTAATATTATATAAGACCGCCCATTGTATACCATACATTGTATACCATACATTGTATACCATACATTGTATACCATACATTGTATACCATACATTGTATACCATACATTGTATACCATACATTGTATACCATACATATTGTATACCATACATTGTATACCATACATTGTATACCATACATTGTATACCATACATTGTATACCATACATTGTATACCATACATTGTATACCATACATTGTATACCATACATTGTATACCATACATTGTATACCATACATTGTATACCATACATTGTATACCATACATATTGTATACCATACATTGTATACCATACATTGTATACCATACATTGTATACCATACATTGTATACCATACATTGTATACCATACATTGTATACCATACATATTGTATACCATACATTGTATACCATACATTGTATACCATACATTGTATACCATACATTGTATACCATACATTGTATACCATACATTGTATACCATACACATAGTACTAGTAGTAGTAGTATAATACACATAGTATTTCTGTTCTATTCCATTCCGTTCCGTTCCGTTCCATTATTATTATGATATCCTATATTAGGTACATACTAGATGTGCCCCGTGGCTTCCTCCGCGTTATCATCATAAAAGATATCAAAAAAGAATTAGCCAAATCGATTCACCCGTTTTGAATAAATAAATAAATAAATAAGTTATCGCGTGACTAAGCGAAATAGGGATTCATATTTATAAACCCAAAAACCATATTGCTTTTCAGACTTTGTTACCTACCCCTTTTCGGAATTTCCTGCAATGCGTATTTACTTATTTATTTACAGAAGTACTTTTGTAAAGTTTCCTACAAAACAGACTATCTCATCTTGTTTCTCCATACAAACTTTGAATCCCCATTCCGTCTCCGTTCGGGGTGAATTTTGAAATTTTTTTTCTTTACGGATAACTACGTCATAATAACTATCTGCATTCTAAGTTTCAGCGTAATCCGAAACAATATTGTTTTTCAGACTTTGTTACCCAACTTCAGCCTTTTAGGGTCCCCGCACACGGGCCACGGGCCACAACCACAAAACGCCGCCACCGGCATATTTCCTATAGTTTTCATACATTTTATATGGACTCGCCGCACACGGTTGACGTCGGTGGTCGTCACACGCTACATGATAAAATGTATGAAAACTATAGGAAATATGCCGGTGGCGGCGTTTTGAGGTTGTGGCCGGTGGCCCGTGTGCGCCGAGGCTTAGGGGTGGCATTCTTAAAAAGCCTGAAACTCGTATTTACTTATTTATTTACTGAAGTACTTGTGTGAAGTTTTGAATAAAAAGACTATCCAACTTTGATACGCCGCTTCATCCCCTTAAGGGGAAAATTCACTCGTTAAAGAGTGCATTTAGAAAAATCATTTCTAAGCGGATACCCACGTTAAAATAACTATCTGCATGCCAAATTTCAGCGCAATCCGAAACAATATTGATTTTCAGACTTTGTTACCCCATTTCACCCTCTAAAGGGTGGAATTAAAAAAAAGCCTGAAAATCGTATTTAATTATTTTTTTACTAAAGCACTTGTGTAAAGTTTCGAATAGATATTTAGATCTGAACATCACTTTTCACAGAAGAGAGTACCTATATTCGGTACGGTATATATGTATCCCAACTCGATATTAAAAAGTTTGTAAGCATCTTTTGAGTCCATTCATCAGCTGAAACCCAGCTCAGCGGAATATACACTGAAAAGTGATTTCAGTCAGTATCGTTTCTTCGACTCGTTCATTACAATACGGCGTTTAATAAATAGAGTTTGATGTGGATTGATTAGTGTACCAGTGGATCATTCAAACGTCGTCTGATTATACTGCACGTTTCAGAGTAGAATTCGCGTGTATTCTCGACGATTTTCCGCTCGGTGTGATCGGTGTCTTAATAAAGGTATAGATAGTATATAGACCGTAGGTAGATGTAACGAGGCCCATGGCACGCGACGAGCTCCCGAGCCACTATATAAACATCGGGAGAGGAGGCTACTCGCTCGCAGCTGACGAGGCTGTTCGCAATCGAAGCGGAATCGTAGACCCGCCGCGAGTTAGCTAAACTACATTACGCCGTGACACGGACGGGAGCACAAAGTAAATACATTCGTCGGGTGAAAGGCGGCATCTTACTAAGATTTAGATAACGTTAGATATACATTAACGTTACATTTTTCGCAGAAATACACGTAAAATAAATTGATTAAGTGTTGACATATCGACAGTCGTGAGCTTTCACGTTGGCTCTTCCTTTCGTGCATACGATGCGTAGAGCTTGCCGTAGAAGTCTTAAAATTCCGACATAAACTCCTTGGATGCGACGATATTTTCCGTTTATGTTGTCAGCTTTGTGAGGCTTCTTCTTAAATTTTCATGGTCTATGTCATCTGTGGTTTCCAAGGCAGCGAATCGATTTACCAATTCTAATTGGAATGTTTCAGACCCAACTATGTTTTGGAGTAGGTTCGGTCGGAACGTAGACTTTATCAATCGGAGTCTTTCGGCTTTAAAGTCGATATCCAGAGAGCCTTGGAACAAGTCGATGATCAGTTCCAGTAGCTCCAGTATACAAGTCTCAAATTTATTTATTTCTTAAAAAGTACATTATTACATTTGAACAGCCATTTCCGCCAAACTAGGTGTTTGTAGTTAGCATTTCTATTTTGGTAAGTTCCTTCTTATTTTGAACTACATACGTTAAATGTACATTTTTCAGTCTTTGTGTCCAAATTTAAAATCTATGAGTATTGAACCTATTGATCACTGAGACGTCTCTGAATATGCGCCGTATGTCCGTAACGATGAAATCAATCTCGTTTTTATTCACATTATCAGGGCTTTGCTACGTCCACTTTCTTTAAGGTTTTTACTTGAAAAATGAGTTCATCATGTAGAGATCCTCTCTGTCAAGAAAATTAATGAGCATTTGCCCGTGATTCCTATTGCCAAATCCGTGTGTCGATTCGCTGCAGGTCAGCACTCCCATTTTGGCGTTAAAGTCTCCCATGACAATACATATACTGAGCCTTAGAGATGGTATGCAACTGACGTGGTCTGCGATGGATCTACTTCCACGGTCACTTTTAATTCTTCACTGACTATTAACCGTCTTCAGTCGTCCACGGGGTTTGTTCTATAGGTCAACATTGCCCGAACGAAAACGTTGAAACAAAAAACGTATCGTGTGTTCTTTTACAGTAGCTTCCCCATCAATACACATCATTCGTCCTTCGAGCTGTTTCCACGAAGATGTAAGACTCTAAAATTACCTTAATCGTAACACGAGCAGGCCTGTCTCACTCCATGTACTTGCCGCGTTATTCACCTACAGTGCGATTGCCGCTAGCCGCGCGACGCGGCCAAATGCTTATTGCTTCGATTTCGGAATTGATTTTGTGTTAAAATAATAATGTTAACACAAATTCAATTCCGAAATCGAAGCGATGGAAATGGTCTGGAAATTTATGTGCAGTACATGGATGTTCATCAAAAAAGAAAATCATAGGTATGTCCGTCTGTCCGTTTGTGGGGGCACTTTTCGGGGGTGGACGGTAATAAACCAAAACATGGACCTCTCTTTTTTCATTTACCCGTTTTCTCGTTTTTTAACGCAATTAAAAGCAATCTAAAATGTAGTCCTATCAATTATACTGTGCTAAAACTTTAGTAAATTTAAATAAAAAGTAACGCATTACAGTAAAATTAAAGTATCTATTAACTACGTCGACAAAAAACATCGACATTAACCAACCCTATAGTAGCAGCGGCCATATCAAAGGCGCGTGACGGGCTGATTAATTCAGAATCTCGCTGCTTAGGCTTAAGGTGCGTTTTGTTTGACTCAGCACGAGCGCCGCAACACGCTATATGCTATTATATTCAAGGTCACATCTGAAGCGTGTAGCGTATTTGAACGTTACCGACGTTGTAATTAGGTTTAATCTCGCATATTTGCATTGAAAGAGTGAGCTGTCTGTACGTAGTACTATTAAGTATTCTGTGACACGAGTGAAGTCGCGGGGCACAACTGGTGACCTAATGAACGTAAGCACTCGTCCTTCCTCAGACGGTGACATAGGAGCTAGTTTATTCCAGGGTTGGCATCTAATTATTTATTCTGGTTACGATTCTTCTATCGGACCCTTAATGATGAAGTCCACATCCAGTAAAAGCGCTCTGCGACGTGTTCCCGGACGGAAAACGAGGGCAATTCTTTGTTCAGTCAACTGAGAAAGAGCTATCGTGTACTTATGTAAATTTAATATGATGCATGGCGAGCGTAAACGCTGCCGCCCCAGCGCTCGCGTGACCGTGGATCTCAGACATACTTAATATTGCCTAAATTCTTCTTCGTAATACTTGCGTGATACGCGTCGCCTCGTAGGCCGGAGAATTAGGTACACCCCGGCGACAGACCTATATAATAATGCACAGTCAGCTATATCAGGTGTTGAAACGTCCACGGGTGCGTCTCGGGCATGTGTATCCGTATGTGTATCATGTGTGTCCACGTGCGGCCGGTAAATCTAGGTATCGAGGTCAGGTCTCGTCGCTCGCACACTAAAATGCAATTTTCTACCATTAGATGCGACTGCGGCCGAGCTTCGACCGCCGAGCACCGGGCGTCGGGCCGCCGTTTTCCGGTGCTCTTTGTCAGGCCCCGCGGGACGTCTACATTGATAGCCGGTAAACTATTGCATTACATGAAAGGCTATTAGCTATAATGCATTGTGCTCGTCCGTTGTAGCTCGAGTCTCCCTATTAATTTGAGCAAAAAGCTTTCGTATGTCCGGCTTTTTTTTTTAAATAGCGGAGTTATTGGAGGTCGAAAACGAAAAAAGAAACATGTTTAAAAATGTCACAAAACTTTTTGTTACCCTTAATATAGATGCAACGTTGTCCGAACAACTTTTCATTCAATAAACTTCAAGAGGTTACGGTGTGATGTGAGGGGTGGAAAAAAATAAAAAAAATCCGTGTCACATGAAATCACAAAGGAATCTCATTAGATTTCGGAATATTACTTTACTTGCATTACAGAGCCACTTGTACTTTATTTAAGCCCCGTGTGTTATAACGGCCGCTGCGTCCGTCACCCGGCCGGCCGCGGCGCTCGTCCGTTCATCTCGTGGCCCTGCCCACAGAACGTGTTATATCGGCCGCTGCGTCCGTCACCCGGCCGGCCGCGGCGCTCGTCCGTTCATCTCGTGGCCCTGCCCACAGAACGAAGAAGTCCGCTTTATTGTTCATATTATTATGCCGTTACCTTTATGCATGAAACACCTTTTTGTTACTTTGAGCCGGAGATATGCAGCACATACAATATAAGTTGTTGCTGTGATCTTCTGTAACCCCGACACAAAAAGTGGTTAGGTTATATGTTTCGCATGTGTATCTGTCTGTCTGTATGTCTGTGTATACATATATACATATACACATATATATATACATATAAATGTGTGTATATTATTGTGTATCGAAAATATTAGAGTCTATTATCAAAAATAAAATCGTTAAGTATTTATATTTATATACATATTTACCTAGATATATACATTTTTGCCCACCTCTTGTCTGTTTCTTGAAGGGCTTATGATTGGGTGGGTTGGGAATGTAATCGTCTTCGGCTGAGACCCTCGCATAATTGGAATCAAACTACAAGGTAAGTATCGTTTGATTCTTAATTATGACTGTCATATTACAATATATTTATAATAGTCTTATTGAAATCTTCGCAAATAGGAAATATTTAATGAAAATATAGATATGCATCGAAATAAGGAAAAATTATATTTACCAAAAATTCGACTTCAGAAAGTTAGAAAACAAGGCATATACAACAAAATACTAATGTACAATAAATTACCCATTAATATAACTAAACTATCGCTACATCACTGCAAACAGAAACTAAATCCATTAAAAAAAAACCTTTTTATTCATTAAATGAATATATGAATTGTCAAATAAGCGAATATTCATTTTTGTATGCAAATGATTGATAAAACTAGATTAAAATGAAAATGACAGAAAAGTATTAAATTTTTTCAAAAATGTTTTATATAAATTGTGTTTGTAACTAAGTGTATACTTTCAAGCGTAAGTTTATTATCATTAATTTTTTAATATTTTTGTTTTTTTAAATGTATACAAAACAAGTTGCTTTTATATTATTTTATATTATACTAGAAGTGCCCCGCGGCTTCGCTCGCGTTTAAGACTTCTTTTATTTACTTAAAACTTTTATTTTGTAAAAACATTTCTATCATAAAAGACATCAAAGAAGTAAAAACCAAATCGGTTCACCCGTTTTTAAGTTATTGCGTGACTAAGGGACATCGGGATTCATGAAATTCAAAACCATATGGATTTTCAGACTTTTTTACCAACCCCTTGCAAAAATCCTGCAACACGTATTGACTTATTTATTTACAAAAGTACTTAAGTAAATCTATAAGTATATAGTTAAAAATAATGAGTTATATTCGGAAGGAATTTTTAGAAAATCCTTTCTAAGCGGATACCTACGTCAAAACAACTATCTGCATTCTAAATTTCAGCGCAATCCGAAACAATATTAATTTCCAGACTTTTTTACCCCACTTCACTCTCTTAGGGTGGCATTTTGAAAAAGCCTGAAACTCGTATTTACTTATTTCTTTACAGAAGTACTTGTGTGACATGTCGAATAAAATGACTTCCCAAACTTTGAACCCCCGCTTCATCCCCTTAAAGAGTGAATTTTAAAAATTCTTTCTTCGAGGATACCTACGTCAAAATAACTATCTGCATGCCAAATTTCAGCGCAATCCGAAGCAATATTGGTTTTCAGACTTTGTTACCCCATTTCACCCTTTTAGGGGTGGAATTTTGAAAAAGCCCGAAACACGTATTAACTTATTTTTTACTGAAGTACTTGTGTGAAGTTTCGAATAGAAAAGACTATCTAATCTTGTTTTTCCATACAAACTTTGAAGACCCCCATTTCATTCCCTATAATAGATCCAACCGTTTATTTTCTTTTTGACAGATCTAATTTGACAGTTATAGTGTTGTGACCAAGTGAATATAGTGGACACGATATCGATTCAAAAAATGCATGTGTGCAGGAAGTAACTGCGGAAAACTGGCAAAATGTAATTAAAAAAACACAAGAAACTATAATGGCAGATTGGGATAAACACGTGGCGATAGATAATATGAATCAACAATTAATTATAAATGTCGGCGATAGCTCGAGTGACAGCGACGATGAATCTGATTTTGATTATTGATTGATTTTGATAATTTGATATTTATTTATAAATAAAAATAAAAGTCACAATAATTGTTTCATATCATTTCATACCAATCTATATTTATACTACATTAGAATGCTACATTATACCCGTATAAAAATAGTTAATAAACAATATCGATATCTCAATCATAACATCACTATGTTGACAGCCATAGAACGTACATTTTAAAAAACGTTTGTTATTTTATGTAATTTATAAAAAAACTACTGCACTTATGGACTCAATTTGTCAAAGATGATTATTATACGGGATCAAGGAGCAAACTGAGGCAGTTGTCATATTTTTAAAACCTCGCATTTAAAAGTGAACTTTTGCGTAACATTACGCAGTTACGTTCTATTGGTGCTGTCAAAAAGAAAATAAAGGGTTGGATCGGAAATGGATGAATTTTGGAAAATCCTTTCTTTTACACACTTACGCACTAAGACAAATATACCCTCCAAATTTCAAGTCTCGACGACCAGCGGTTTAGGCTGTGCGTTGTCTGTCAGTCAGTCAGTCAGTATGACAGGACAAAGATTCTTATAGTTTTAGAAGATTATGTAATGTCATACCATAAATAGCAAACATGTTATTACTGTGATAAATAAAGAAAATCTGAATCTGAAAATCTGGTAAAGAAAAAAAATGCTGAAAATTGGTATCTCTGTGGCATCGAAGTTCCCAAACGCATAAACCGATTTTGATGAAGTTACTATACTTACTTACTTTATCGAGTGTTCTTAAAGGTGCGTACAGACTATGTAACATGTTATATAACTTGTGTTTTATAGCACGTCCACATAACGTAACCTTGTTATCCAACATTTCACATGAAACAATACTGTACACATTGGAATTACAATGTTATATAACAATGTCATATAACAATTCTTCGGAGCTAGTGAGTATTGATTATTTTTTTTACATTTTTTACATAGTTAACAGTTTAACAGTATTTTAGTGTTTACATTTTTACAGTTTTACATTGTTGTACAAATTATTAACATGTTATAATAACAGTTCATTAAAATTTAAGTACGTAAGTAGTTGTGTACTCACTAGATCTGAAGAATGGTTATATAACATTGTTGTATAACATTGTTATTCTAATAATAATGTTATAAAAGTCTTGTTTTATATTGAAATGTTGAATAACAAGGTTACATAATGTGGACTTGTTATAAAACACAAGTTATATAATATGTTACATAGTCAGTACGCACCTTTAGCTTTGTTTAAAAAATACGTTCAGCCGTTTGAAGATTATGAGCTCTTTTCTAGTTGATGAGGCTATGAGGGCACCATTCATAGGTATGATCAGTTAAACATTTCTAGTTGATAAGGCTATGAGGGCACCTTTCATAGATATGATCAGTTAAACATTTCTAGTTGATGAGGCTATGAGGGCACCTTTCATAGATATGATCAGTTAAACATTTCTAGTTGATGAGGCTATGAGGGCACCTTTCATAGATATGATCAGTTAAACATTTCTAGTTGATGAGGCTATGAGGGCACCTTTCATAGATATGATCAGTTAAACATTTCTAGTTGATGGGGCTATGAGGGCACCTTTCATAGGTATGATCAGTTAAATATTTCTAGTTGATGAGGCTATGAGGGCACCTTTCATAGATATGATCAGTTAAACATTTCTAGTTGATGAGGCTATGAGGGAACCTTTCATAGATATGATCAGTTAAACATTTCTAGTTGATGAGGCTATGAGGGCACCTTTCATAGATATGATCAGTTAAACATTTCTAGTTGATGGGGCTATGAGGGCACCTTTCATAGGTATGATCAGTTAAACATTTCTAGTTGATGGGGCTATGAGGGCACCATTCATAGGTATGATCAGTTAAACATTTCTAGTTGATGGGGCTATGAGGGCACCATTCATAGGTATGATCAGTTAAACATTTCTAGTTGATGGGGCTTTGAGGGCACCATTCATAGGTATGATCAGTTAAACATTTCTAGTTGATGGGGCTATGAGGGCACCATTCATAGGTATGATCAGTTAAACATTTCTAGTTGATGGGGCTATGAGGGCACCTTTCATAGGTATGATCAGTTAAACATTCGGTATCCTTTTATTTCAATGATGTTTCAAGAACTGAACATGTTAACCTTGACCTGATGCTGGGGCATCTCCTGAAATCAGTTGAATTCTCATGACCTCGCCAAAACTAACAGCAGAGATGTCATGTTAATGCCCATTAAAATGGCATCAGTAATTAAAATAATTATGTAGATATATTTTGTATCAGTCGGGGTAGGTTTTAAATTGTATTATTTATTTCAGTAACGGCTACTTTCACCAGACAATGCGTTGGATAGTTATCTGATATATGAAGCCATATAACAGCTGTCAAAAATCTGTCAGATTTCTTCGTATTAGCGCTATCATGAACCGGTGAAACTGGCCTTAATAATTGCAACGTCTGTTCGTCGGATAGGTTGTGTAGAAAAGTTAGAGAAAAATAGAGAGTGTATTTGACTAGTTTAACTATAATTAAGATTAAAAACTAAAACAACCGACCTCAATGCCCCGTGAGTCAATTTCAGTAGCAATTTTGAGACGTTTATCGTCATATCTCTGGAGATACTTATCAGATCTCGATGAAATTACAATGGGACCATCTCGGAAATAATCCCTACCGATAACAAAAATAATCATTCGAATCGGTTCAGAATTGACGGAGTATTTGCGTAACATACACAAAAAAACATACAGACTTGATTTGAGAACCTCCTTTGTTTTTGTAAGTCGGTTGAAAACGCCTTACAAAGGAAGGCGAAACAGAAACACTACCCACAAGCTAGAACCCCGAGATATAGTCCCAAAATGGCTTTGAATATTATCTGTGGGGAAGTAATCTAAATATAGAACGGTACACCTCCGGCGGACGAAGTTACCGCGGGAATGTTCCCGGGCAAGTTTCCCGTGATGTCCGGTGTCCGGGGCACACGTGCCGCGCCGAGTGAGGACCGCCGCCGCCCGTCTCCGTCTGGAGCAGTGAAACTATGCTTGTCAGATAATTCGTTAACTTCGCTTTACCACCTGAAGAGACCTGCACTAATTTAATATGTTGTTCCTCGGCGGAGCCATGGCCGCATGTTCTATGTACTTTTGCACTTTTGTTGTTTTATTACAAAGTTATGTGACGATGTGGTCGACGATTTAGCACGTTTACCAAGAAGATACATATTCACTTGCGAATTGAATAATTGAACTAAGTGAAAAACAAAGAAAGCGGCAAGGAATTATATTCCTTGGCAATACGTATAAGGAATATTGAAGCGAAATACTTCGTGCGGGACGAAGCATTTCGCAAAGTATAGACGAGACTAAAATTGGCCTGTAGTTGGCAGAGTCACCACGACTGCCTTTTTAGGCACTGGTTGTAAGCTTCCAAGATTTCAGCAGTCGACCAGATGATATAGATAGACAAAAGAGGCGTGTCAAGATAGGAGTAAGTTCAGGCGCACAGGTCTTCAGGACTATGGCTGGAATAATATCTGGGCTGCTGGCTTTGTTCATGTCTTCGGAGTCATTTTACAGTGTTCTACGAACCTCAGCATAT
The DNA here is from genome assembly GCA_954871355.1 of Cabera pusaria. Classification (NCBI taxonomy): domain Eukaryota; kingdom Metazoa; phylum Arthropoda; class Insecta; order Lepidoptera; family Geometridae; genus Cabera; species Cabera pusaria. The sequence goes on from OX940894.1 coordinate 28,473,115, forward strand.
TTTCGACATATGTGTCATGCAATCAGTGTCTAGACGAAGTTTTCTGATGAACATTCAGCAAATAGAGAAGCAAACAAATTGGCCTTCTCTTTGGCGGTGTGAGCCATGAGTCCCTCATCAGGTTTCAGTAGTGAAGGAAGTGAGGGGCGTCAGAAGTTCGACTCGACTGACTTGGCCTGGGACCAAAAAGCTTTACTATTCGCTGGGTATGAAGACAGTTCGCTTCCTATCCGATCTATGTAGTCAACTCTAAGTGTACTTACTGTATAGTATGTATATACGGCTACGTTTGAAAGGTTTTATATTCATTTCCATTATCACATTTAAGATATTATTTAATCTCCTTTGTATATACAAAAAATAAAGATAAATATCGGATCTTTAGATAATATATCGCTTACTCTTTTATGTGTTGTATTTTTTATATAACCTCCTTTTCAGGGGTTCATCATATATCTAATGGATTACTCGTTAAATTGTTAACATTTTCGGGAGTCTATAGTATAAGAACATTTAGTAGTAGTACCTGAAGATTTAAATTTTCTGAAGATCAAACTTAAAAATCAAAGAAAGTAGATATGCTGGCGTATGAGGCAAGGTTAATCAGATGTCGCATTAAGCTACGGTTGACGGCTATGCATCGCGTTAGCGGCGCGTAGTGCGGACGTGCGACGCACGGGTGTTCCAGAGGAGTGACGTGGGAGTTGCGCGGGAGTCTTGGAGGTGGGGCGCGGGAGTCGCGAAGGGAGGGCGCGGGAGTAGCGCGGCAGTGTTTCTGGTGAACAACTAGCGGGTGGCGCATCGCGTGCCGTGTTTACTTTGTATTATTTATTTAGGACGGCGTGCGCGCTCTGCGTGTTCTTATCTAAATATTTGCGAATTTATGATACTAACGCGGCCCCGCCTCGCCACGTTCGCACCGCAAGCCGCCCTGCGTCGCCGCTTATTTATCGTTCGCCGGAAACAGTACTTAGTGTTTCTCAAATATTGCACGAGCCGGCGACCCTTGTTTTAATAATTTTTCATGAGCTTTTTAATAATAACAACGGCCTCCTTACATGGTGGATATCCCAGCAATCCGCACTAAACGATTTGGTTCTACCTTTTTAATTCGAACCGCAAAGGAATGGAACACGTTGCCGGCTGACTTGTTTCCGAGTAGCTATAAATTGGGTCTCTTCAAGTCAAGAGTGATACCTGTTCACTCTTGACTTGAAGAGACCCAATATATTTATTTTAGGCAAGCGTGCTACACCCTCTATCACATCGTCACTTTCCACCAGGTGAGATAGTGGTCAAATGCTTGCCTATCTGCAATAAAAAAAAATATATATAAACATATTAGGATAGAAGTTTCCCCCGTGAATCGATAGCGTATGCGATCAAGGAGCGGCGGCTGACTCGATTAGTATCGAGCACCGGAAGTGGAGGCGCGGGAAGCGCGGCGGCCGCGTCGTGGCGGCCCGCGCCGGATGCACACTTAGACTCGAGCCGCCGAGGACTTGTCTGTCATATTACGATTGAGCTTTTTAATTACGATTACTTGATTTGCCGGTCGACCATTAACAACGTCGATTTATTAAATACAATTTCTATCCAAAATGTCTATCTCCCCATTCAGGTATGATGATTATTTTAATTATATTATGGCATTTATTTCTCTAAAAAAAGTGAAATACTTTCTTCGTAACGTTACCTTTCAGCTATAAATATCGTAAAAGAACAAAACAACCTATGGTCGGTGGCATGCGCGGGACTGCGCCGCTGCTAGTGGAGCGGCTCCATGGAGCTCCGCCGTACGCCTTCCTGTGTGCTAGGACGGGACGGCAGCCGTGACGGTGCTCACTATATTCACAAACAGAATACATCTCTAAAGTGTAGGCACCGACACACTTGACCACCTAACGTCAACCGCCTGCTCCATTCTTGGAAAATTATTTATTACATACAGAAATATAAATAATAAAATAACTAGAAGTGCCCCGCGGCTTCGCCCGCGTTAAAAACTTCTTTTATTTTCTTAAAACGTTTCTTTTGTAAAAACGATTTTATCATTAATGACATCAAATAAGAATTAGTCAAATCGGTTCACCCGTTTTCATGTTATCGCGTGACTAAGGCTATTCGGGATTTATATTTATTAAACCCGAAAAACCCAAATATTCAGACTTTGTTACCTACCCCATTTCGAAAAAACCTTTACTTTATTTATTTACTTTATCTCATCTTGTTTCGTCATACAAACTTTGAATCCCCCCCAACTAGCAAAATTGTCTTACGTTCCTCACTTTATAAGAGTTCTGAGCTTATAGTGGTCTCTTATCTGTTTTCGTCATTGCTATCGCTCCTATATTAGTCTCTGACAAGCCGTTACAGGCTCTAATACGCTTGATCTTAATACCTTGTCTTAATTATGCATATAAGTTTATTTTACAGTGCCGTTGTAAGCCACACTCTCCTAAAAAAGCATTTATTAAGACTTATCACACGTGAGATAAATTAGCTCTCATATCCACATTTTCTAAGCTCATTTAATTTTATTAAATATTTACTAAATGCTATTGTAAGAATGTTAGACTAATATCAGCATTTAATTAGAGTACTTAAAACATGTAAATATTGATCTTATTCAAAACTATTATAAGATCAACAGCAGTGGATAGGCACAGTATTAGAGTGATATTGAATCATCATACTTACAATAGAGAAAACGAGTCTAATTTAAGAAAGTTTGATCTTAAATCGAATTTGTGACTAAAATTGTGAGAGTAACATTTGATGTTGACTATTATATTTCACCAAAAGTATTTTAGTGCGGTCACATAAAATAAACGTTTAGGATGTGAAATGTCACATCCCAAACGTTCACTCTTAAATGAAAATAAATGTTTTATGTCAATTCAAGGATCTCTAAGTTATTCCAACGTGGAGTCATGTTGGAATGATCTAAATGAGCTTAAAATAGTCTTATAGTGATTCTAATAAATGCAATACTAATGGCGTCGCTTTTAATACAAATTAACGAATAAAATAATTAAACAAGAATACTAAATACTATATATTGATGAAGCGCACGAGTTGTGAAGCATAAACTAGGGTCTACTTTACAGTAAATAATATTTTCCAATATTTATCGAAAAGCATAAAACGAAACACTTGTTCATAATGGTACGGTTATTACAATATAATTATTAAATACCTTTATCCTTACTGTTTTCGATTTCTTTTTTATTAGTTGTAACTTTCAAACAAACACGTTACTACACCAAGTTTTTTTACCATTGTGTTTGATCTTATGTAAAATCAAAATAAACTTTCTTACGCTCACAGGACTCTTAACGTCAAAACAATGTAAGCCTATGTACGCTTAAATTAGTTTTGGTAAGAATAATTTAAGTGAAAACAACATTCAATAAGACTGATATTAGAAAGATATAAACAAATTACGCTTATAAATGGTGCCCAAATCCAGGCTTATACGACGATATAAGAATGGTATAAGAGCAAGAAAACAGTTTTTGCTGGTTGGGTTACGTATCCGGGAGGAATGTTTAGAAAATCCTTTCTGAGCGGATACCTACGTCATGATAACTATCTGCATTCTACATTTCAGCGCAATCCGAAACAATATTGATTTTTAGGGTTCCGAACCCAAAGGGTACCAACGGAACCCTATTACTGAGACTCCGCTGTCCGTCTGTCTGTCTGTCTGTCTGTCTGTCTGTCTGTCTGTCTGTCTATCTGTCCGTCTGTCACCAGGCTGTATCTCATGAACCGTGATAGTTAGACGGTTGAAATTTTCACAGATGATGTATTTCTGTTGCCGCTATAACAACAAATACTAAGAACAGAACAATGTTAAAAAGTAAAGAAAAGTTAAAAAAAAGTTTTTTACGATAGCGCAGCGCCACCTATCTAGTTGCTAAGACGGCGCTATCGTCTTTACCTTAATCTGAATCTCGGAAGCGGCTCCAACGATTAAATAAAATTTAGTATACCTACAGGGGATTTCGGGGGCGATAAATCGATCTAGCTAGGAGTCATTTTCAGAAAATGTTATTTTATTCGTGTTTTCAATAATCAACTATATTGATAATCAACTTAGAATATGACTCTTCCCGACATCTATTGGCGAGTAGAAGTACTGTGTCAGTAAAGCAGTTAGTTGCTCTCAATTAAACAAAATAGTATTATTATTCGTCAATAGATGTCGGGAAGAGTCATATTTGTCTGTTTAAGTGGCAAAAAATACCAAGCAAAGCTCGGTCAACCAGATATTTAATAATATTAATTACTACTATTACTATTACTACTATATAATACTATTCTACCTTTGTGTTAACGTTTACTTAGTTGGTGTTAGAAGTTCGTTAGAAATTCGGTAGATGGCGTTCGGAACCCTCCATGTGCGGGACAAAAGTCTGACTCGCACTTACTATCACTCACATACACTCACTCACACACTTTAGATCACAGAATAACTATCTGCATGCCAAATTTCAGCGCAATCCGAAACAATATTGATTTCAGACTTTGTTAACCCACTTCACACTTTAAGGGGTGGAATTTCGAAAGAGCGTGAAACACGTATTTACTTACTCAAGTACTTGTGTTAAGTTTCGAATATAAAAGACTATCTAATCTTGTTTCTCCATACAAACTTTGAACTCCCGTTTCATCCCCTTCAGGGGTGAATTTTGGAAAATCCTTCTACGGAAACTAACGTTGTAATAACTACCTACATGCCAAATTTCAGCGCAATTCGAAACAATTTTGATTTTCACACTTTGTTACTCCATTTCACCCTCTTAGGGGTGGAATTACAAAAAAACTTGAGACACGTATTTACTTTTTTTTTTTACTGCAGCACTTGTTCAGCAGTTTCAAATAGAAAATACTATCTAATCTTGTTTTTCCATACAAACTTTGAACCCCCGTTTCTTCCCCTTCAGGAGTGAATTTTGAAAAATCCTTTCTTAGTACATCCTTACGTACTAAGACAAATATACCTTCCAAATTTCAAGTCTCTACGACCAGCAGTTTAGGCTGTGCGTTGTCTGTCAGTCAGTCAGTCAGTATTTCAGGACAAAGATTCTTATAATATTATAGAAGTTACTACCTTACTTTATATTTCTGTAGTTTGCCCACTATTGGTCGATCTTATATGTTAGTAGTGTGTATCTACCGGATCTTGTAGTCCCTTACGGCTCGCGTATACCTACTCCGTCATCGACCGAAGCTTGCTCGGGCGACGTCGCGGCGTCGGCCAAAATTGGACGATCGAGTCGAACACTTGTAAGAGTTTGAGAGCGTGTACACAAACAGGACCGTCATCGTCCGATGATGACTGAGAACGGCCGATCAGCCGGCGAGTCCCGACTTTTTGGGAATTCTCGCTATTTGCCGGCTATCTGCTGAGCACGGGTCTAGTACTTGTACATATGGTATTGTGCCTACTCTGCTGTCATTGCATGTATGTGTTGATCGAGTGAAGTAGTAGTACTACACAGTTTAACTCCGGCAACGCCAATATCGGCAGCAGTATATGCAGGCAAACGTCGGAGACCCTCGTCCGAACAGCTTCGGGCCGAAATCCATGAGTCGGTGTTGGTGTGCGTGAACCGTGCTGAAGCTTACTTATATATTTGAATACGTGGTGACGTTTCTTTCCATAGAAAATAAGTCAAACGGTAAATCAGTGAACTCATATTCACAACATTCTCGATAAGATATGGCCGTGACGACATCTCCCGAACGACAAGCGACTTGTACCCAACGTCGGCGCACTAAGCGCCCGCTAAGTTCCCTGCTCGAGGATATCAAATTTGAAATACGGCATCTGGCAACTTTCCTAGTTACGTTGGCGACGGTTTACTTCCTTAATTATCGCCGAGGACGCCGAGCCTCAATATATGCTTCGATCACCCCGCTCGTTACATATATCATCTTATTCCTTCATATTAGAGTTTGTAAAAGATATATATTATGTCGCAGGCAGATAGCTTAATAAGCCGTTCAATCTGTTGATTGAACTAGCTATCTGGCTTATTGGGCTTATTACGCCTAGCCTCTTTACTAAACAGCGCCGCTCAACTAGATTCCCGAATGATATCCAGCCATTTGATCAAACAGCTAGGCAAATGACTTGGATCTTGGATGACGTTTCATTACTTGCTTAGCCTGTTCATTAGTCTGACACTTAGGCAACACACTAGGAACAGTGGCCACCGCGTGACCTGCGCCGACGAGCGTAGCGAGGAGGGGAGCCGCAGGAGCGGCCGCGCGTCACCAGAAATATATGTATATGCATATACTAAGACATTATATGGATGGCCTAAGCATTAGCCAGCTAGTTTATTAAATGTTGTAACAAACGCTACGGTTGGATATCATTCAGTAAACCAGTTGAACGGCGCTGTTTCGTAAAGAGGCTATGCTGTTGATTGAGCTTACTAAGCTATCTGCCTGCGACACATATACACACATATACGAATATATATATATATATATATATATATATATATATATATATATATATTGTAACGTTATCCCCGTGTATGTTGGGGGTCAACGTGTGAGAAGGGTTCGTAATTGCCTACTTAACGTTCGTGATTGAAAATAAAAACAACCAATGTACCATAGAATATTTTATTGGACTCGATATAAATTCAAATGCTTATTTCTTACCCGCCACCGGTTAACAAAGGTTTAGTATCCGCCAACACTTAAAATAAGACTTAAATTAGCCGCTTTGACCTGCCTAGGGCTTTTCTGGTCGGTATTTAACCTCACATTGATTTTTAAAACTTTGGGAGTTCATATGGAAATAACTCCCAAATGCTCAACTGGTGTCGCCAACGGCCAGAGGTAATTTTAAGACAAATTCATATAGATGGTTATGCTAGGAGGTTGAAGACCACAAAACTATGATTTAATATACCTGAAGTTAACAGAACAAGGAAATTAATATTAGGTTGTACGGGTGGAAGTCATCCGTCTATCCCTAACTTTATATAACAATGATTTTCAATCAGAACTATGTATATATGAGACAATTCCGTGGTCCGCCCAGTCGAGTCAATTATGAACCAGCATCACGCATAATGTGATTGCTGATACTCCTGAATTGAAAGCAATGACGAGATGGGATGATTTATAATTCTAAAACCTACTCCGTACCATTCAATATGATTAAATTTTAAATGATGGTTATGAATTGACGCGTCCCGATGAGGAGTGGAGAAATTACCCCCTGGAGTCCTCACGATGATAATTGAAAATGGGATGACCGCTGGATGAGCCGATGCACCCGATGGAATTTAGGATGATTAATTTAATATAGGCGTTGCCCCAGGTGCAGTAGATATAAGAAAAGCGGCCCTTCTCGGGGTAAATAGTTAAGTTGGTACCTGGGCGCAAGCAGACTATAATAGATCCAACCGTTTATTTTCTTTTTGACAGCACCAATAGAACGTAACTGCGTCATGTTACGCAAAAGTTCACTTTTAAATGCAAGGTTTTAAAAATATGACAACTGCCTCAGTTTGCTCCTTGATCCCGTATAATAATCATCTTTGACAAATTTAGTCCATAAGCGCAGTAGTTTTTTTATAAATTACATAAATAACAAACTTTAAAAAAAAATTACGTTCTATGGCTGTCAACATAGTAGATAGATAGATAGATAAAACTTTATTGTTACACCACAAATAAAACTTAAATATTCATACACAATAGCTTACATTATAGTGTTACAATGGGCGGTCTTATCGCTAATAGCGATCTCTCCCAGACAACCTTAGTATGGAAAGAATCTAAAAACTATCAACAACAGGGTGCATCTAATTAAAGTAAAGAAAAATATAATTAACTAAACAAAAACACAAATTTTACCTAATATAACATAACTATAAACTAACTTACTACCAATAAACAATAATATATATATTAAAGGAAAACTCCGGCGATGTGACAGCCACGTGGCGGCGGACAATATAAAAGTCGCCTGCGCCTACAACCCGGTCTCTTTCCTACGCCAGCCTCCGTCGAGGCAACATCTCTCTGTCCATAGTATCTGACATTTTTCATGTTACTTTGTTGGTTAACATTTAACTTTTGTTAGTTTTGAGTATATTTGAATTTGTTAAAATAAAAATAATTTTGGCTTGTTCTTAACTTTGTTTTTTTTTAGGCAATTTTAGTTCAGATCCACTAGATCAGAAGTGGGATACAGTCCGTTTCATAGCGTGATTGTGTCCCGCCCACTCTGTTTGGCTTACTTGACTAGATTTTCATGACTTTGATGAGAAATGTCGGATCACGAATGTCGTGGTAAGCGACGGGATAGTACAGCGAGACGGTACAGCAGATACCGAGATCACAGGCCGAGGTTGAATTTCAGCGTGTGATGGAGTTGCGCACTCACCGCGGCGTGCCTGTGCGCGCTCCAGCGACGTGCTTGTCTGCGCGCAATCACCGCGGCGTGCCTGTGCGCGCTCCAGCGAAGTGCCTGTCTGCGCGCACTCACCGCGGCGTGCCTGTGCGCGCTCCAGCGACGAGCCTGTCTGCGCGCACTCACCGCGGCGTGCCTGTGCGCGCTCCAGCGACGAGCCTGTCTGCGCGCACTCACCGCGGCGTGCCTGTGCGCGCTCCAGCGACGAGCCTGTCTGCGCGCACTCACCGCGGCGTGCCTGTGCGCGCTCCAGCGACGAGCCTGTCTGCGCGCACTCACCGCGGCGTGCCTGTGCGCGCTCCAGCGACGAGCCTGTCTGCGCGCACTCACCGCGGCGTGCCTGTGCGCGCTCCAGCGACGAGCCTGTCTGCGCGCACTCACCGCGGCGTGCCTGTGCGCGCTCCAGCGACGAGCTTGTCTGCGCGCACTCACCGCGGCGTGCCTGTGCGCGCTCCAGCGACGAGCCTGTCTGCGCGCACTCACCGCGGCGTGCCTGTGCGCGCTCCAGCGACGAGCCTGTCTGCGCGCACTCACCGCGGCGTGCCTGTGCGCGCTCCAGCGACGAGCCTGTCTGCGCGCATTCACCGCGGCGTGCCTGTGCGCGCTCCAGCGACGAGCCTGTCTGCGCGCACTCACCGCGGCGTGCCTGTGCGCGCTCCAGCGACGAGCCTGTCTGCGCGCACTCACCGCGGCGTGCCTGTGCGCGCTCCAGCAGCGTGCCTGTCTGCGCGCGCTTACCGCAGCATCACGCTCAGCTCTTCAGCCAGTTTCGTGTCGGTGCCGGGTGCAGCGCAGACCGCCGATCCTCAACCACGTCACGCCGCCATTTACAGCGGGTCGGCAACGCAGATGGTAACAGATCGCATTGTACATGCGATCCGATGCATCTATACAGCGGTAAGATCCACCCATAATTTCTCTAATTCTTATTTTGATCCGAGTTTACACGACATAGATCATTGGTGCGCGGAAGTAGATATAGGGCTAAGTCTTTAAATCTTTGGAGTGACTATGAGTGCCTTTCGCGTATAGGTAATTGCCTAAGGGACGTCCGAGTATGGTTAAGTGAATGAGGTTACTAGTGGTCGGACATGGAGTCATTTTAAGCGCGAATTTAAACCCGTGTCCGAGAACGCCCGTTGCAGCGAATAGTTTGTTCGATGTCATAACGAAAAATTAAAACTGTTATGCGTCCTGTGCGGATTACACCCGCCGCTTCGGCTACGCAGAGTACAGGGAGTTAGTGACGAACTTATTTCTGCTATTATAATACGCGGTATCACAAATTCATCAATTCAGAGTATCAGCTATCAATGCAAAACTTTTGCCATTCGATTTGGTTTAGTTATTTTCTATTCACGTAAAACCGAATGTTTTTATATAAGACTAGTGTCCGTCATGTGTCTCAAGGTATAAAACCTAAACAAAAATCCGTCGCAACGATATAACACGTAATTTCGAAAACGGTAACTGTTTTTCTTGTGGCCTTCCGCAACATAAACAAGCTGTATGTAAAAAAATAAATTAAAACTTCTTCGAAGGTAGAATCAGTTGTTGCAATAACCAATTCGAAATCTTCATTTGTGCCCAATAAACCCGAATCATGTACGTTCTGCAAATAAAGTCACAATGTATAATGTGTTTTGCAAAACAACAGTCACGCAACCAAAATTACGTTAATTTTTGTCGGAAAAATTTAACTACCCGCAATAGTGATATAGTTGCATCTGTTATTCAGGGCATCCCTGTTGACATTTTGATCTATAGTAAGTCGACTAAATCACTCGTGTCTTTTCTATGTTAAACATTTTCGTTGTGCACACAAACCGACATTTCGCATATTGAAAGTTTTTTTTTTAAGGCAAGAGATTGAGAGTACTTCTTATGTTACGTTACCGGTAGAATTTGATGGAGTGACACTAGAGGTAAATTCGTTTGTTGTGGGTACTGAGTTCATGAATACAGCGATTATAGTTAGGACAAATGTTTTAAAATAGAGAGGGGATACGGTATGTTCGTACACGTAATTCACAACTTCTTGTTCACATGGACACTTTGGGACTTTGTTCCTGAGGTCGATGTTTACTGTCATATCAATGTACGCTTTTTGGAAATTTTCACGTCGTCACATTTGATAGAGGACATGAGGTCAAGCTGAGAGATATTGTCGTACAGTACTCAATATGGTGCGAATAGGTTGCAATTACCTACAATGAGAATGGCCGAACGTCATATGGAGGGTTCAGCTGGTTTTGGACATCACTAACCTGCTGCACATCAGCTGAAGCAAACGCCTATGTCAATAAATTCAGGCATCCTCCTCGGGCTTTTGATCTAAAATATTTGTTGTTTTGCTCCCAGTCAATTGGAAACCTGGACTCCTGCATGCGAGGGCTATACCGTGTGACGAAACTCCTGTTGGTCATCGACGGTACGAGCTGCAACTCCTGTCTGGGTCCCGTGGGAAGTCTACGCAAGTGGCTGCGGAATCCATCACCCCGTGGCGTGGAGAGTAGACAGCCGAGGTTTGCGTTGCTTTCTTTGATGGTGAGCTTTTTCTTTTGTTCTTGGGGTGGGTGGTTTTTGTCTCGCCTCACGTCGTGCTTCTTGACTAGAGCCATCCCGTTTGAACTGTTCCTCATATTGTGGGGTTAGTTTGACTTCCGTCGTTGCTGTGCTAAAACTATTGCCTCACGTCGTGCCTCCAGTTTTGCACAGCATAGGATATTCAATGTCTTGTTACCGCCTCACGTCGTGCCTCTTGCTTTACATTGAATGTGAACGGAATAAAACTCAGTCACGCCTCACGTCGTGCTTCTAGACTTGAGTTATCACGGTTGAGTTTGAAATGTTTTAGGGTTCACTTGACTTCCGTCAATGCAATGCTAAAGTTCTGCCTCACGTCGTGCCTCTTACTTTGCATAGCATGGGACGTTCAATTCATTGATACTGCCTCACGTCGTGCCTCTTACTTTGCATTGAACGTGTACGGACTGTTACGTGTACAGTTCAAGCTTCACGTCGTGCTTCGGAACTGTTCTTGTTAATTGTTTTGACTTTTTATATTTTGTGTTTTGCTTAACATGGCTATTTTGTATGCTTTTGCATAGACTTAGCCTATTTTTATGAGATACAGAAACTGAAAATAAGAAGTCTACTGAAGCTGCTGCTCAGCTGTCTGCAACAGTCAGCGAGCAGTCACCTACAGCCACGCAGCCGTCAGCGAGCGACGATCAGCCACCCTGCACGTCCCGAGTGCAGTCCGCTGTCGCAGTCATCGGGTGCAGACGCGACCACTGCTGTAAAACCGTGTGATCGAGCGTCACACCTCAAGAAGACGACGATTTAGAATCAGGAGCCAGTCCAAGCAGTCGGGGACAACACGTTCCTAAGTCCAGGGAAGACTTGTCCATGCCGGTGCTGAACACTGATGAATGGAGTTTGGGGAGTTCGAGGACGGACTCCAGTCAGGAGAGGCCGTAAAGGAAAACTCCGGCGATGTGACAGCCACGTGGCGGCGGACAATATAAAAGTCGCCTGCGCCTACAACCCGGTCTCTTTCCTACGCCAGCCTCCGTCGAGGCAACATCTCTCTGTCCATAGTATCTGACATTTTTCATGTTACTTTGTTGGTTAACATTTAACTTTTGTTAGTTTTGAGTATATTTGAATTTGTTAAAATAAAAATAATTTTGGCTTGTTCTTAACTTTGTTTTTTTTTAGGCAATTTTAGTTCAGATCCACTAGAATATATATATATAAACAAAAATAAAAACAAAAACATACCTACAATCTTCAATAAACAATAATCAATAAAACAGCAGGACACAAATCATAATGAAAGATACAGTATCTTTAAGCGACATTTGAACATATAGAGAGTTTGCGAAGATTTAATATTTTCTGGAAGTGAGTTCCAGAGTCGAACAGCCTGGACAGTGAAAGATTTGTCATAAAAAGTGGAAACATGAGAAGGAAAATTAAGGGTAAGGTTTTCTGATGACCTTAGAGAAAGAGAGTTTGAGACGTGAAGGTAGTTAAACCGTTCTTTAAGATAACGAGGAGTGTAAGGATTGAACAGTATGTTAAATAGAAAGGAAAGGATATGTGTATTCCGGCGAAGGCGAATGGGAAGCCACTTGAGCTTTGTACGAAACTGAGATACGTGATCGTATTTACGCAGACCAAATATGAACCTTATACAAAAATTTTGTAACCGCTCAAGTTTATTAAGCTGATCCTCCCTAAGATCTAGATAGCAGACGTCAGAATAATCAAGAATAGGATGTAAGAGAGACTGAGCGAGGGCAATTTTAGTGGATGTAGTGATGTTATGATTGAGATATCGATATTGTTTATTAACTATTTTTATACGGGTATAATGTAGCATTCTAATCTAATATATAAAATTCTCGTGTCACAGTTTTCGTTGCCATACTCCTCCGAAACGGCTTGACCGATTTTGATGAATTTTTTTGTGCTTATCCGGTATCTATGAGAATCGGCCAACATCTATTTTTCATCCCCCTAAATGTTAGGGGTAGTCCACCCCTAAACTTTTTATTTTAATTTTAGACAAAATTTTTAATTTCTATTTTTTTATGATACAACATACAAAAATACATACAATCCTCAATTTTCACCCTTCTACGATCAACCCTTATTTTTTAATAGCCATTTTAGTAATTTAATCATTTTTCCTCCATACATACTTACAATAAGTAAGCTATTTTTTGTCTACACTAGAAATTACTACGAAATTATTTATATGGCAAAACAACGTTTGCCGGGTCAGCTAGTGTAGAATAAATATAGATTGGTATGAAATGATATGAAACAATTATTGTGACTTTTATTTTTATTTATTTATTAATCAAAATCAGATTCATCGTCGCTGTCACTCGAGCTATCGCCGACATTTATAATTAATTGTTGATTCATATTATCTATCGCCACGTGTTTATCCCAATCTGCCATTATAGTTTCTTGTGTTTTTTTAATTACATTTTGCCAGTTTTCCGCAGTTACTTCCACACATGCATTTATTTTTTAAATCAAGCATTTTGTTTGCCGTGAATGCGTGTCCTTTTACTTGAGCCCTTATTAATTCAATGGCATTGTATTGACAATGATAGGGTGGAAGTCTAAGAACCCAATGACCATGTTCTGCGGCTATTTCGTCGATCACATATCGTTTTGGGAAGTGTTTTTTTGTTCGTAATATATTTAGTAATTGTACTTTTAGTAAGGAGTTATGAACCTTTTCGCCATGTCGTTGAAGCCAGTCAATGAATTACTTGTTTTTTGTCGGCCTGGGTCGGCATTTTATCAATTTGGCGTGAGTGATAGGATGCGTTATCCATAATAATGACTGACGGTTCTTCCAATGATTGCACCATTTCCTTAAACCAACTTTCGTAAACCTCAGAATTCATTTCTTCGTGGTACTCAACTGTTTTTTTGGATTTAAAGGCCAACAAAGCATCTGGAATGAATCCTTTCATAGACCCTGCATGGCAAATGATTAGGCGTTCTCCTTTTCCCATCGGCACTGAGCTAGTGGAAGCAGCGGTGTCATCAGTCCAGTTCTTAGACACTGTGTGGTCGCATTCAGCCAAGTTTCGTCAGTGAAAACAACATTTGACCAATCTGCATTTTTTTTGGCTTCGCTCAAAAATTTGCAACGAGCGAAAGCTACGTCGGACGCTCCATCAATATTTTGCGTTTGTCCGATTTTTATAAGTAAATCCAATTTCTTTCAAGACCTTTGCCAATGACGATTTTTGGCCTCGGAACAAATCACATTCACGCAAAGAAGCAACAAGTTTTTTAAGTGTTGGAACTTCTTTACGTAAGTAATAGTTATATATATGACGGTATATAGGTCAGACTATAATAGGGTTAACCTCACGAGGTAGGCAGGCATAGCGGAGACGGAAACGGGTTCACGAGCGTGTCTGGGTGAAAGCGCCAGGGTCCCAGGTTACAGGCCCTCCTTCAGGGTACCAGAAGCTCCCCGTTGTTCGGGGTAAAAACACTGATTTAAACTTAAGTAAATTGGCCAAGGTTCGGTGGATGTCACCGCGGCCTTTGCGTTTCGAAAAATTGCCTACCTAGTCACATACCGCGCTACTTGCCGCGTGATGTGACACAGCCCTCTCAAGATTCAATCGATTATATCGATGAGTCGATGAAAACATGACCTTTTTTAGTTTAAATTTAAGGTTTGTATAGAAAGAGTATTGAAAAAAATTGCATTCGGTTTGTATTCTAGTTAATTATTAGAGTAAAATATGGGGTGTAAGATATAGAATGTAGTTATGGACCACAGGGATTTAATTAATCGGCTAACCGTAATTATTAATTTATTAACGCGGTTTTAAGTCTCGACTGAACTATTATTAGCCTGAACTATTTATTATTATTATTTTATTTTTCTATTTATTTATTATTATTATTCTTTGTTGTGTTATAGTTATTGCTAGTCTAATTCATTGAAATCTTTATCTTACAGTGTATTTTATATTATTATTATTATATATGTATATGTTTTTAAGTAGTGTATGGTATGATAATATGTTAATATTATGTAAGTAAGTATATTTATTAATTTCAGAGTTTATATCGGTACACCACCGTCCTTCACAGTCTCGTAATTTTCTTCTTTACTATTTCGGTTGTCTGGAAGAAATCGCTTTAAGCGATAAGACCGCCCTTTGCATTACTTATATTTTGTTGTGAATTGTAAATTGTTTCTGTTTTTTTGTTTGGTGTGCAAATAAAGAGTTTTATCTATCTATCTATCTATCTAAGAACCAACATCGATTATTTTCGTAGGGTAATCCTATCGAAGCGATGACAACTTTATTTTGTTTTAGATGCCGTTTTTTTCCCTTCCTCGTTTGAGTGTGAGCGTTTTATATAGATTTTATAAGAAGAATGGTTTGACTACGTCAATGTCAACTTGAAAGCCGTACTAGCAAAATTAAGATCGACTCGTACAACGAGACAGACGAGAGCGAGAGGTTCGCAGTAAGAACATGATTTCACATACAAAAGAACGAGACAGACTTCGTGTTAGATCGGTTTGTGGGTCGAGTGCGCATAGGTAGTCAAGTGTCATAGGTGATGATGATGTCGTCGGCGTCGTGTCCGACGATGGCGACCCTGGTCTATCTTCTGGCGTGTGCTCGCAAGTGGCTGGCAAACCCGAACTTGGTCTTGAATACCCGGTCACAAGTCGCGCAGTAGAGCTGGCCTTCGCTGTTGTACGTATAGTTGTAGGAGGGTTTAGGTCGGTTCTTGCGAACTTGGCGCTTTAAGTCCAACTCTGATAGGCGAGTATTCTCAAACTCTGCTACTCCCTTCTTTACCTTCGATCGCCAAGTCTGTCTGGTCTGTGCATTCTCCTCCCAAGCTTCTGTGGATAGTCTGCACGCACTCAAATTTCGTTTCAGTACGTCCTTATAGCGAAGATACTGCCCGCCGGAACTGCGCTTTCCAGTCGAAAGCTCCGAGTAAAATACACTTTTCGGAAGTCTACAGTCATCCATTCGCTGAATATGGCCGCACCATCGCAGCTGACTCATCATCAGTAAGGCCTCCATTCCATGACTTTGTGAGCGACGAAGAACCTCTGTATTCGTTACTCGATCTTGCCATTTGATACGGAGAATGGAGCGCAGACATTTTATGTAAAAGGCATCCAACTTTCTTATATCGGCTTTATATATGCACCAGGTCTCAGAGGCATATAAAAGGATTGGCAGAACTATAGCACGATATACTGCCATCTTAGTCTGTAGAGACAGATCGTGAGACCTCCAGACGCGCTGATTCAGCTTACCAAATGTCGCAGCAGCTCTTGCTATGCGTGCAGGAATTTCGGACGTCAGACGGTTGTCATTTGTTATTTGGCAACCAGATACCGGAAACTTGTCACTTCCTCCAAGATTGTCCTATCAATATTGAGAGTATCAGCATCAGCGTTGCTGCCTCTTGGTGGCTGTTTGAGTATCTGGGTTTTAGTGATACTTATCACTAATCCAAACTTGTGACATGATTCTTGTAGGGCGTTCATGTAACTCTGCAAGGTTTCCATGCTGTCAGCCATTAGGCAAACATCATCAGCATATAGGACGTCCATGATGAGTAGGTTTCTGGACCGAGACTTTGCTCTAAACCGAGATAGGTCGAAAACACTTTTATCCGTCCGTACGTTCAGCTGGATACGATCATGGTATCTCCCCAGAGCATCATCCATCACTACTGCAAAATAGAGCGCGAATAGAGTAGGAGCCATCACACATCCCTGTTTTACTTCACTAGTTACCGGAAAAGGGTCAGAGAGAGCACATTTATGCATGACATGGGCCCTCATGTTATCATGGAACTGCCTCATTAGGTTTATGAACCTCTCTGGACATCCGGATTTACGTAGGATAACCCACAAGGCCAAAGAGTTTAACAGACCATTATATCTAGCTTTCATCGATTATGCAAAAGCATTTGATACGATATCACACGATGCAATCTGGGAAGCTCTGAACAAATGTCATGTCCACGAAAAGTACAAAAATATTTTGAAAAACATATACGAAAGCAGCACCAGTAATGTAAAACTAGAGAAACGAGGATCGGAAATACCAATTCTAAGAGGAGTGAGACAAGGAGACCCCCTATCTCCCAAGATTTTCATAGCAGTATTACAAAACATCTTCGAGGATCTGAAATGGGAAAACGAAGGAATCAAAGTGGGTGACCGCTATTTAAGTCACCTCAGATTCGCAGATGATATAGTCCTCTTCGCCGAAAGCAGCAGAAAACTAGAAAAAATGATAAACTTATTAAGCGATAAAAGTAAAAAAGTAGGTCTTTTGATGAATACAGATAAAAAAAAACTAATGACAAACAGCTACACACACATAATAAAACTCGAAGGAAAGACCATTGAATACGTAAATAAATATATATATCTTGGAAAAGAAATATCATTTGAAGACAGAAATGAAGAAGAAGAGGTAGAACGTAGAATAAATATGAGTTGGAAAAAATACTGGTCACTCAAAGAGATTATGAAAGGTGACTATCCGCTCCACTTAAAGAAAATAGTAATGGACTCATGCATCTTACCGACTCTCACGTATGGTTGCCAGACAAGGACCTACAACACTAAAATAAAAACAAAACTGGTTAGCTGCCAGAAAGCAATGGAAAGAAGCTTATTAAAAATAAGAAGAATGCACAAAGTAAGAAGCGAATCTATACGAAAGAAGACAAAACTAATAGACGTCCTACACTACTGCCAAAGATTAAAATGGCAATGGGCTGGCCATGTAGCACGATACAGCGACAAGCGATGGACTACAGAAGTGACGAGATGGAAAGGACCTAGCGGAAAAAGACGAAAAGGACGACCTATAAAACGATGGAGTGACGATATTATAGCAACAGCAGGAAAAGAGTGGTTCGAACGAGCTAAAGAGAGAGAAAACTGGATTAAGCTGGAGGAGGCCTATACCCAAATAGGGGTTCCTATCCAAGAAAATATGAATGTAAATAAAACACACAACTTTAACGAAAACATCATGGTAAAATGAAAAACTGTACAAGTGCAAAACTTATAAGTTTTAATTCATGCATAAATTTAATGTAATACTTAAGAGATAGAAAATAAAAGGCTTTATTATTATTATTATTATTAACCCACAAGGCCTCACGCGGCACACGATCAAATGCCTTCTCGAGATCTACGAAGCACATGTAAAGAGGATTGTTCTGCTCCAAGCTCTTCTCCTGCATTTGCTTCACTACAAAGATGGCATCCACTGTCCCTCTGTTCGGGCGGAAGCCGCATTGCGACTCCGGCAAAATTCCTTCAGCCAACTTGCCAAGGCGGGAATTAAGGACGTGTGCCAGCACTTTACCAGCCGCAGAGAGAAGAGAAATACCGCGATAAGAACTGCAATCAGACACGCTACCCTTTCCTTTGTAAAGTTTGGAGATTGAAGCATCTCTCCAGTCCCGCGGAACGGTTTGGTATTCCCACACACTCATTATTATATCAAATAGCCTGCACTTGACGTTTGGACCTCCATATTTATAAATCTCGGCAGGCAGGATATCTGCGCCAGGTGTCTTGGCATTCTTAAGTTTTTTAAGAGCTGTGATGAACTCATCGAAGGTAGGTAGATCAGCCAGGTCTTCACACACAGGTACATCAGGAACAGTATCAATATACGCAAGATCAGCACTCTGTGTGTCAGGGTTAAGGACCTCATTGAAGCGCTCTGCCCATCTTTTTAGTAAATCGGTGTGATCAGTAAGCTGGCGTTGTTTGTCTCGAGAGTAGATTGGTGCTGTCTTTCTCATTTTCGGACCACATACTGCCTGTATACTCTCGAAGAACTTGCCTGTCTGGTTAGAGTCTGCGAAGCTTTGTATTTCTTTGGCTTTTTCGGCCCACCATGTATCCTTGACCTCTCTGACCTTTGCCTTTAGTCTCTGTTGTGCTACTCTTCTATCAGAAACATCAGACCGACGTCTTAGGGTACGTCTATGGTTCTCTACTAGCCTTTGTAACTCCATGTCTGCGGCATCGAACCAGTCTTGATTTTTCTTACACGGTCTACCAATAACTTGTAGAGCACATGCATGGAGATTTTCGGCGTATTCACGCCATCTATCATCAATAGAAGTTTCTATAGAAGTAGATGGAGCCGCACCACTACACTACTTGGGGGACTATTACTGCTCGCGTCCGTAGGGTTTAGCCCTCGATGTCCTACACGTGTCCCCTGGGTGGCGCCAAAAGAGCAGTACTTTTCAGGTGGTAGGCTTAGGCCGCGGCGTGTTACCACCCACCAGACAAAGCCATGCCGCCAAGCGGTCGCTTTACGGCATGAATGTTTGGTGAAGCCATTATGGGGAACGGGTCGGAAACAGTTGCGTTGCTTACTATAGCTAGTCGTGATACATTGAAGGTCAATTTACCTGGCAGCCAATCTTGGAGAGCAGCGGGATCCGAGGCACGGTTCTCCGCTGGCCGACCGCAGATAGTTGGGGGCCCAAGTAGTGAGCCAGCCACTCATGAAAGGCTGCCCCGCCATCTCGCGAAAAATCCCGGAGGTGCGCCATCGTGCCGGTTGGCGACCGGACGAGAGGACCCGATGGACACCTCTGGGGGGGCTCGGGCGTCCCCGCGGTCTCCAGGATTGGTTCCCAATAGGTGAAAAGACCAATATGTATCACGGGTTGGTAATTAAAGCCTCGTTTCCACTTCCGTTTCCCTTACCTAACTTCACTCCCCACAAAATGAAAGGCAGAAACAGAATAAAGGTTAAACAGCGGAAGCACGTCCTCTCCCTTCAAGTGCACCTCTCAAACATTCGAGGCTTGCACTCCAATATCCTCTCGGTCCACCACCACCTTGAGACCGAAAAACCGCATATTCTGTTCCTCACGGAGACGCAGATCAAATGTCCAGCTGACGCGGCGTACCTTGCCTACCCAGGCTATGTTCTAGAGCATAACTTTAGGGTGAGGGCAGGAGTTTGTATGTATGCCCGCGATGACATTTGCTATCGGCGTCTCCGCAACCTTGAAGACCCTCAACTTTCCGTCATGTGGATTTTGGTGGACACTGGTATAGAGAAAATTCTTTATGCTAGTGTCTACCGTTCGCACAGCGGAGACGAAGAGACAAACAGGCTCACAAACCACCTCAGTGAGGCGGCTGATGTGGCCCAACAGAGGTATCCTTCTGCTCAATTAGTGCTTCTGGGGGATTTCAACGCCCATCATCAAGACTGGCTATACCCATACCAGAGCACAGACCACGCTGGTCGAGAGATGCGAAAGCTTGCTTTAACGCTAGACCTCACTCAGTTGGTCCAGGGAGCAACAAGGATACCGGACGTTGATGGCCATACAGCCAATTGCTTGGACCTTCTGCTGACAACAGAACCAGACCGCTACTCGGTGTCGGTTTTATCACCCTTAGGTAGCTCCGACCACTGTCTGGTGAAGTCTGTCTCCGTCTACTCCCCGCCCGATCCCAGCCAAAAAGGCACCCGGCGGGTGTGGCGATATAGGTCAGCAGATTGGGATGAGATGCGTTGTTTTTTCGCGTCTTATCCTTGGCGGCAGGTATGTTTTTCTTCGAGCGATCCCTCAGCTTGCGCGGATGCTGTGACAGAAGTGTTACGTCAGGGTATGGAATATTTCATACCATTTTCTGACGTTCCGGTGTCAAGCAAAGCTCGTCCATGGTTTAATGCCAAATGTAGAGATGCAGAAGCATCAAAACATGAAGCTTACTTAGCCTGGGCTGATGCTCGAACCCGCAAGACTAGAGATGTACGCGAAAAGAAGAAAGCCTTTAACTTAGCCGCCAAGTCCTGCAAAAAGGCTCTCAAGAAGGCTCGCTTCGATCACATACGCCGAACAGGGAACGAACTTGCTTCTTACCCCTCGGGTAGCAAAGCGTTCTGGTCCCTGGCGAAGTCGATCGAAGAGAACTTCTGCCGTCCCTCACTGCCTCCACTACTGAAACCCGATGGATCACTAGCACACTCGGCTGAAGAGAAAGCGAATTTATTTGCTACTCTGTTTGCGGAGTCTTCACGTTTAGATGCTGGCAATGCTGTACCTTCTAGTCTGCCGACTTGCGGGACGTTTATGTCGGAAATCCGCATTCGTCAGACTGAAGTACGCAAAGCGTTGCGCAATCTAGACGTGAACAAAGCTAGTGGTCCAGACGGTATACCAGCTGTAGTCTTGAGGACGTGTGCGCCTGAGTTGGCTCCTATTTTGACACGCCTCTTTCGCTTGTCTATGACGACTGGTCAAGTGCCTAAGTCCTGGAAGCAAGCAAACGTGCAACCCGTGCCGAAAAAGGGTAGTCGTGCAGACCCTGTCAATTACAGGCCTATCTCAGTCACTTCCATACTCTGTAAGACTATGGAACGTGTACTGAACCACAGGCTCCTGGCATACCTAGAAGTGAACGATCTCCTCAGTGACCGACAATACGGGTTTCGCCGAAACCGGTCTACTGGGGATCTTCTAGCGTATGCCACGCACATCTGGAGCGAAGCCATCGAGAACCACGGCGAGGCGCTGGCCGTCTCTCTTGACATCTCGAAGGCTTTCGACAGGGTTTGGCACGATAGCCTTATTAGCAAGCTTCCTTCATACGGCCTGCCCACTGGTTTATGTGTTTGGATAGCAGATTTCTTAAGGGATCGGTCGATTCGAGTGGTCATCGATGGCTGTTCTTCCGACCAATTGGCCATAAATGCCGGAGTCCCTCAAGGATCAGTACTCTCTGCAACACTTTTTCTGCTGCATATTAATGACCTGCTTAAACCCGGTATCTTTGGGTACGCAGATGACAGCACTGTTGTAGAGAGTTATACATCCAACGCACGAACCAGTGCATTACAAATCCAGTCTCTTATAGAAGCGATGGTCGAACGCTTGAACTTTTCTTTGAAGGCAGTCTCTGATTGGAGCGATGCCAATCTGGTCAAGTTCAATGCTGCGAAAACCCAAGCGTGTCTTTTCTCCGCTAAACGGAGCCCATTTCTACTGGCTCCTACTTTCCGGGATGTGTCCGTTCCGATAAGTAACAATCTCGAGCTTCTTGGCATCTCTTTGACACCAACTCTCAATTTCGGCTCTTATATTGAGTCTAAAGCCCAGCTAGCCTCAAAAAAGCTTGGCATTTTGGCTAAGGTGAGACGGTACTTCACACCGGGACAGTTGCTTAATCTTTACCAAGCACAAGTCCGGTCGTGTATGGAGTACTGTTCTCACCTTTGGGATGGTTCTGCTAAATACCAGCTGGAGACACTGGAAGCTATTGAGAGGAGAGCCAAAAAACTCATCAGCGATGACCTATTAGTAAGCAAGAGACTCCAGAGTCTCGCGCATCGCCGCAAAGTCGCTTGTTTATCGGTTTTCTATCGGATACATTTCGGAGAGTGTGCAATGGAATTGCATGATTTGATTCCACCATCCCCATTTTATAATCGGACATCCAGAGACACTAAAAGGCGCCACCGATTTATGGTGGATATACCATCTACCCGAATGAAGCGATTTGCTTCTTCGTTCATCATACGAACCGCTAAGGAATGGAATACCCTGCCTGAGTCCGTATTTCCGATTAAGTACAATATGGGGGTCTTCAAATCGCGAGTGAATAGGTATCTTCTGGGTAAGCACGCTCTATCATCGATCGCATCATCACTTAACATCAGGTGAGATAGTGATCAAGTGCTACCCAGTTCGGTATAAAAAAAAATAAAAAATAATAAAAAACCAAAAGCGTCATCAAACGTTTTCTGAAGTTCTTTAGAATGGACCAGTTTTCCAACGTCTAGTTTTGCTAGGGTCTTGTGACAGGATCGACGTGCTGTCTTTAATGTAATTCGTAGCTTTGATCTTATAAGTCTATGATCTGTCCAACCCTGTGCTCCCCTCATAGCTCGTGTAATAAGAACGTCTTTTAGATCTCTCTTTCGGACAATCATATAATCCAAGAGATGCCAGTGATGTGATCTGGGGTGCATCCATGTCGTTTTGAATTTTTCTGGTAGACGAAAACAGGTGTTAGTGATACATAAATCAAACTCTGCACACAGTGTTAGAAGTTCCAAACCATTGGCATTGCACTTCCCTACTCCATGGCGACTCTGCACCAACACGGGCGTTAAAGTCCCCAAGCAGAACTATTTTGTCGTTGTTTGGAATGCGTTCTAAAACTTGTCGCAGTTCCTGATAAAATTTGGCCTTATCCTCATCCGGAGATGGAAGTGTCGGAGCGTATACACTTATAAAATTAATGTAGGTATTGTTTCTCTGCCGAAGTCGCAAGGTTATAATGCAATCATTGACACCCTTTGGAAGTTCAGGCAATGTGTCTGCCAACTTGTTCCGGATCGCAAATCCCACACCACTCGCAGTTCGCTCTCCTGCAGGTTTTCCACTCCAATAATAGGTGAAGCCTCCCAGGTCCTCGCGGAGGTCACCACTTTCACTGAGATGTGTCTCACTTAGTGCTACAATGTCGATCTTATAGCGTGCCAGTTCTCTCGCAATTAGGGCTGTTTTTCTTTCAGGACACAGGTTATTGTCATCGTCAAGAAGTGTTCGTACATTCCATGCTCCGATAATTAAGTCTTTTTTTATTTCATTATTATGTTTCTTTCGACCGCGTTTAGATCTACTAGTTCCCTACCGCAACTGTTGGACAATGCATTTGACACGACACCACCTCAGAGTGCTCGGTAGGCTCCCAGTTAACTCAGGTGTATGCCAGACACTGGATACCATATATGTACATACGCCCGACGGTAGGAGTGATGTGACTCCGATCACAGTCACAAGAATACAAGTTGTCGTTTTATTAATGAGTGTGAATTTTCTAAAGAGTCGCTTTACACATTATTTATGGTCTCGACAAACCAGATGGCATCAAAAGCGACGTTGACAAAGAGGGAACGACAGTTTTAGGAAAGAAGGAGGAAGCCGCGAAGTGAAAGGCGGGAACGTTTCCGCCGAGCTAACAAAAGGAAAACAAAATTTAATTTCCAATATAAAACGCGGCCCTCTTCGCGCGCTACGCACAAAAAGACTGCGTTCACATCAGCGATATGAAAGAGAACTAATCGTTAAGCGAAAAAAAACCATCTACTATCATTATCATCATTATCAGCCAATTTACTTGTACTATAGTTGATCTATTAGTATCACTTTATTTCCCAATCTTGGTTTAGCGCAGATTTCTACTTCTCTCCGTGTCTAGTGATATGGATTCTACATCGGAGCTATAAAGAGTTGTATCGATTTATAGGTTCGCTTCAAATCTTCGTAACTCTCAACTTCTTACTACATCTCTAGTATAAAAGGGTCTGACAGTTCTCTGTGGAAACGCAGCCTATATCCCTGTGGAAACGCAGCCTATATCCCTGTGGAAACGCAGCCTATATCCCTGTGGAAACGCAGCCTATATCGCTTAGAATAGCGAGGCCTCGCACCTCCCGCGCCCATGCCCCTTTCCGAAGGACACGATTTTTGTTTGATCCTCAATTAGAATGTAGATAGAGCGGGTCGAGCGTAATTCTCATTTAAATGACAAACGGGCGAGCGCTGATTGGATCGGGCCGAGGTGCGAGCGAGATGTGCTCCGCGAATAAGCTGCGTGTCCGGAATGCCGGCTCGCCGAGGTATCTCCGTATTACATCATAATCCCGGCCCCGCTCACGTGCCCGGGATTCATATTTGAATTACGATACGCGGTGATTCCTTTATATTGCACCCGAATAATCGACCGGTGTACTTTTACGAGGCAATAATGTCCCCGGTTCGGAGGAATTCTTCAATAAAGATAACTGGTGGAAATCGACAAGACCGAAGGGCGACACTTCGAGCGTCGGGCGACGATATGTTTCGGTTTCGATGCGAACTCTTCTCAGTAGGGCTATTCTGTAAGCTAGTTTACGCATCTCGCAAGCGGAATCCGCGGTGAGACGTACTACAAAATACAAATCGTAACACGATTGTAATACGGTTGAATTTCGTAAAATGAAATTTAAATCTCACTGCGAATTTCGCTTCCGAGATTAGCTGACAGAATAGCTCCTCAGGTGTCCACCTGACGGTGTGCCGACTCAGCAGATGTCACGGCCACGGCGCTGCCCCCCCCCCCCCCACTCCGTGCTCAGTACAAATACGAATACAACTGCGCTTCTACTCATTATTTATAATCTATTTTAAAGTATTTTGATAACATTACGACGAATATTGTTTTGTTTTCTAAATTGCTATATTTGTGTCGTAGTTACGTTCGATGTGAACATACCTGGTCTCAGAGTTCTATACAAGCATCGTCAGACCGTCGACAACTGTGCCTACTAAAGTAAGTAAACCGATCGTAATAACAAATAAACCTATAAATTAATTTACCGTCACATAATTACCGCAGCAGGTTTGTTTGTGTGTGAGGCGAGTAAACATTTACCGTCACATAATTACCGCAGCAGGTTTGTTTGTGTGTGAGGCGAGTAAACATTTACCGTCACATAATTACCGCAGCAGGTTTGTTTGTGTGTGAGGCGAGTGAGAGTAAACATTTACCGTCACATAATTACCGCAGCAGGTTTGTTTGTGTGTGAGGCGAGTAAACATTTACCGTCACATAATTACCGCAGCAGGTTTGTTTGTGTGTGAGGCGAGTAAACATTTACCGTCACATAATTACCGCAGCAGGTTTGTTTGTGTGTGAGGCGAGTGAGAGTAAACATTTACCGTCACATAATTACCGCAGCAGGTTTGTTTGTGTGTGAGGCGAGTAAACATTTACCGTCACATAATTACCGCAGCAGGTTTGTTTGTGTGTGAGGCGAGTAAACATTTACCGTCACATAATTACCGCAGCAGGTTTGTTTGTGTGTGAGGCGAGTAAACATTTACCGTCACATAATTACCGCAGCAGGTTTGTTTGTGTGTGAGGCGAGTGAGAGTAAACATTTACCGTCACATAATTACCGCAGCAGGTTTGTTTGTGTGTGAGGCGAGTAAACATTTACCGTCACATAATTACCGCAGCAGGTTTGTTTGTGTGTGAGGCGAGTGAACATTTACCGTCACATAATTACCGCAGCAGGTTTGTTTGTGTGTGAGGCGAGTAAACATTTACCGTCACATAATTACCGCAGCAGGTTTGTTTGTGTGTGAGGCGAGTGAGAGTAAACATTTACCGTCACATAATTACCGCAGCAGGTTTGTTTGTGTGTGAGGCGAGTAAACATTTACCGTCACATAATTACCGCAGCAGGTTTGTTTGTGTGTGAGGCGAGTAAACATTTACCGTCACATAATTACCGCAGCAGGTTTGTTTGTGTGTGAGGCGAGTAAACATTTACCGTCACATAATTACCGCAGCAGGTTTGTTTGTGTGTGAGGCGAGTGAGAGTAAACATTTACCGTCACATAATTACCGCAGCAGGTTTGTTTGTGTGTGAGGCGAGTAAACATTTACCGTCACATAATTACCGCAGCAGGTTTGTTTGTGTGTGAGGCGAGTGAGAGTAAACATTTACCGTCACATAATTACCGCAGCAGGTTTGTTTGTGTGTGAGGCGAGTAAACATTTACCGTCACATAATTACCGCAGCAGGTTTGTTTGTGTGTGAGGCGAGTAAACATTTACCGTCACATAATTACCGCAGCAGGTTTGTTTGTGTGTGAGGCGAGTAAACATTTACCGTCACATAATTACCGCAGCAGGTTTGTTTGTGTGTGAGGCGAGTGAGAGTAAACATTTACCGTCACATAATTACCGCAGCAGGTTTGTTTGTGTGTGAGGCGAGTGAACATTTACCGTCACATAATTACCGCAGCAGGTTTGTTTGTGTGTGAGGCGAGTAAACATTTACCGTCACATAATTACCGCAGCAGGTTTGTTTGTGTGTGAGGCGAGTAAACATTTACCGTCACATAATTACCGCAGCAGGTTTGTTTGTGTGTGAGGCGAGTGAGAGTAAACATTCCCTCAATTCAATAAATAATGAAGTACCATTATGGTATAGTATCCGCTCCTGCCTGCGCTGGCGCCTTCGAACCCGCCCTTGGCTACCCCCTAATCTTGCATGCGAAGTATCCTAAGACAAGGTAAAGCATCATAACATCAAAACATGTATCATCGGTTCTTTCGTATGGTCTCTTATTGTGGGGCAATTCGGTACTGATTGAGAAAGTATTTCTTATACAAAAAAATGTATTCGTGCGATCTGCGGAGCCTGGTTCATGGATAGTTGCAGGCCACTATTTAAAAAGTTTAACATTTTACCTCTAGTCTGTATGTATATAAAATAATTTAATAATTTATATTATTATTATTTATAATAATTTCCTCACGGAAACATGCACAATACTTTGAGAAAAAGTCTGACGTAGAGACTCGCATTGGGAGTACTACAAAATTTAAAGGTACGGACACACCGCGGCGTCCTGCGTCCTGCGTGCGCGATCTCAGTACATTTAAATTGTTTTCGCGATCAGAAAACAATTGAAATGTACTGAGATCGCGCACGCAGGACGCAGGACGCCGCGGTGTGTGCGTACCTTAAATTATATTATCCACAGTATAAAGTTGACATTGCCAAAATAAATTTATTTTAGAATGGCCATAAATGTTTACAACAAATAGCCTATTTATTTGAAAGAGTTGCCTTTTTCAATTTTTAAAATAAATTTAACTAAGTGGTTAGGGGAAAAATGTATTTACACAATAAATGAAATTATGACATATAAAGACTTAAGTAAATGATGTATCTTATGTTATTAATTATTTATCATTCCAATGACATTCTGATTATTATTATTTTATTGCAATTTTTATTCATTTTATTAAAAAATTGACATCATAATTCCTATCAAATGTAATAAATTTTATATTTAACCTCGAATTACATAATATAGTATAATTAAAAACATAAGAATAATAAAATACTGTAATGAATGTTAGATATACTCGTAATACGATATTTGCACACCATGAGTCACGGTACTCGTAGAATGTATGAGGCGCTACTATAATTATAATCAACATGCATGTATACCTACAATTTGAAAAATAAGTTAACTTTGATTTGATTTTTGGTTTTCATTTGAAAATAAGATATCTATTCAGTAAATTGAACTGTAACACCTTTGGTATACGAACTACTCGCAAGATTCTATTTAGATTTCCATTAATTACTTTGTCTATTTAAATAGTATTTGGATGTCGGTGAAGCGAATTGATAGTGTTCATTAACTATTACCGAACAGCATTACAGTTATATGTTACATAGGTGTAAATATACGTTGGTAGTTATTCTGTCTTGACGTGACAAATATGTCTTAGATTTTTTTATAGTTTTATTGTTTGTAAGTTACTTCAACTATGTCGAAATAGTGATTTAGAATTGTTGACGGCTGCTAAGTCAGGTTGAATCATTTGTTTTTTACATGTATGTATGACATTGTAGCTCCCACAAAACCGGAGTTCGATGCCTCCCAAATGGATAAACAGATTTTAATTCTGGCGGCAATAGCCCAATGGATAGGGTGTCGGACTGGCGATCGAGAGGTCGTGAGTTCGATCCCCACCCCACCCATTGCACTATTGACGTGAACTCACTCCAGACACAAGCATATTTAGCTTAGTTGGAGGGGTTAACAAGAATACTAGTAATGTGCAACCCACATTGCGAGTAATCTTTTTAAAAAAAAAAAAAAAAAAAAAAAAAAAAAAAAAAAAAAAAAAAAAAAAAAAAAAAAAAAAATTAAATATGTTATTTTTCAAAAAAAAAAAACCGACTTCATAATCACAAACAGGCACTCAAAATCGAAAAATAAATTACTTAAAATTATTATAAGCGCTACCCACTTATCTATTTGAAGTCGGTGCCAGCCAAGTCTAATAGGTAGTAGATAGATACTACCTACATGTATCTACCTACTTACTAACCTACATGTACCTACTTACTACTACTACATACATAGTATCTATCTACTATCCAATAGACTTGGCTGGCACCGACTTCAAATAGATAAGTGGGTAGCGCTTATAATAATTTTAAGTAATTTATTTTTCGCTTTTGAGTGCCTGTTTGTGATTATGAAGTCGGTTTTATTTTTTTTGAAAAATAACTTATTTTACCCTTTTTAGTGCATAGCAAGTTTTAATTAAATTACATGCATCTATTACATTTGGTGTCTGGGCCGTTATACACTGACGGATATATACTTTTTGAAAATTTCAAGTATGAACCTATAACGGTTAAGAAGATACAGATCTGTAAAGTGCGCACATATGTATAGACACACGGACGACAACGGACAACAAAGTCTCAGAAAGTGTTCATTTGGTACCCTTTGGGTTCGGAACCCTAAAAAAATTCACTTTAAATGCCTTGCTAAAGTGATAATATTCACTAGTAATAATTATGTCATCAAGGTATCAAAGGACAATGTCCAAAATGGCCCTGTGCAATTAAAGCATCTGACACACACGATAATTAATTTTCTATTTTATTATTACAATAATTCCAAATACTTTTATAACACGGACTAGTTGTATTCCAAAATGAATATAAAAGTATTATTTGCGATTATTAACATTACTTGCCGCCATATGGCCAACAGAGTACTGAATCACTCTATTACGTTATAAGAGGCACTTCCCTATATTGTTGAAACCCGAATTATGAAAGCACTGTGTAGCCAACCTAACAACGGAAAGTATTATTTACGTAGTAACTATTATATAATCTGTGGTATTATGCTTATAATTTTTTTTTTGCAGTGTTGGTTGGTACAAAGTACGTTCATAATTCTGAGTTATTTAATAATGTATGCAGTGTCGCGGGACTGAAATGGCCGCCAACTTCGGCAAACGTCATGTCATGTCAAAAAATCTTAGGTATGTTTAAAAAAGTTTGCACCCTAACAAGACTTTGCCCGGTAGAACATTCCTGTGAAGACAAATTATGTATATTTATATATAATTATTTATTATAATTATTAATACATAATTATTTATTGAGGGCCCGGTGGCGTAATTGAGAGAACAGTCGGCTTTGATGCCGTGGTACCGAGTTCAAACCGCCGTGCGCCAATGAATTTTTCGATCGAAAAATATATGTGCGCTTCTCACAGTTGCCCTCCTGTGAAGGAAAACATCGTTAAGAAACCAACAACCCCCGCATGGTGGTAGGACATATCTAGTGTCCGCCTGGCCAGCTACCACCCTCAATTTAGAAAATCTGTCGCCAAACATCTTATGTGTTCAGGCAGCTATCCTTGAGAGCCAGTTCCCATTCTAGTCCACTTCTCTATCTTCGACCGCATCATCACTTAGCAACAGGTGAGATAGTGGTCAAACGCTAGCCTATAAGATATTTAAAAAAAATAATACTATCCCCACCTTTATTTCTATCTCGCTCACAGTTACCGTAAGAATATCTGTCAAAAACCAAAATCAACGAGAAGAAAGTTGTAAAAACATTATTAAAGGTCATATTTTTTAGTCTTCAAAAGTATATCCAATAGCAACCTCCATTGTGTATAATCTTCTTGGGACTCTTCTACTAAAACCAGTACATTCTCCTATGTTTGAGGTATTTATCTCCATATCTCTGGAGATACTTATCAGATCTCGATAAAATTAAAATGGGACCACCGCGGAAACGTATCCTACCTATTAAAAAAATAATCATTTGGATCCATTCACTATTGACGGAGAAATCGCGTAACATACACACAAAAGAAAAAAAAACAAAACATACAGACGAATTGAGAACCTCCTCCTTTTTTGTGAAGTCGGTTAAAAATACGAAATCAATTTAAATGTTGAGCCCCGTGAGCGTAACGGTGCATATCCTAGCAGTGGGTGTTTGTCTTCAGGTGTTTGGGGCATATATCTACGTTCCGCCTGACTTGCTACCAAAAAGTAGCTTACCACCATCAAGGAGAAAATCTGCCGCCATAACCTTACGGTGTTCCGAGTATTATAGAACTAGCGTGTTCACCATTCTCGATTAAGTATATCATAGTTTACCACCAGGCCAGATAGTGGTCAAACGCTAGCATATATATAAGATATACCTATCCAACTCTTCACCAATTTACAGCAGAAATGTCGTGTTTGGGCTCATTGGAATGAGCTCAATGAACAAATAACAGATCTGGGTCGGGGGAGGTTCTACATTTTTTGAAATGTAAGTGTTATTGTAATATTTGTTTATTGTTACATTTCGCAGTTAGCGCGTCGGCCTAATACGAGTATACAGCCTGAAGACGGTGTGCAGTGGTAGAAATAGTAGGTGGTACCCATGCGGTGCCCTTCTACTGGTGCGGTACTTGCAACTGTTTGGGATGAAAAGCTGCTCGTTACACCACTCAGAGCGGCTGGTTTATAGTACACTAGAGGTGCGCCGCGGCTTCGCCCGCGTTGTAAACTCCTTTTATTTACTTAAAACTTTTATTTTGTAAAAACCTTTCTATCATAAAAGACGTCAAATAAGAATTAGCCAAATCGGTTCACCCACTTTCATGTTATTGCGTGACTAAGAAAAATCGGGATTCATATTAATAAAACCCAAAAAACCCAAATTTTCAGACTTTGCTATTTATCCCATTTTAAAATATCCTGCAACACATACTTACTTATTTATTAACCGAAGTACCTATGTAAAGTTTCGAATAAAACAGAATATATTATCTTGTTTCGCCATACAAACTTTGAATCAAAAAAATTAAAATAAAATCCTTTCTTAACGGATACCTTCGTCATAATCACTATCTGCATTCTAAATTTCAGGCAATCCGAAACAATATTGATTTTCAGACTTTGTTTCCCCACTTCACCATCTCAGGGTGGCATTTTGAAAAAGCCTGAATTTCGTATTTACTTATTTATTTACAGAAGCACTGGTGTGAAATTTCGAATGAAATGACTATCCAATCTTTGAACCCCACTTCATCCCTTTAAGGGTGAATTTCGAAAAATCCTTTCTTACAGGATATCTACGTCAAAATAACTATCTACATGCAAAATTTCAGCGCAATCCGAAACAATACTGATTTCAGACTTTGTCACCCCACTTTACTCTTTTAGGGGTGGAATTTCGAAAGAGCCTGACCCACTTTACTTACTTACATAAGTACTTGTGTTAAGTTTTTTCAAATATAAAAGACTATCTAATATTGTTTCTCCATACAAAACTTTGAACCCCCGTTTCATCCACTTCAGGGGTAAATTTTGGAAAATACTTTCTCAGAGCGAACTAACTTCGTAATAACTATCTGCATGCCAAATTTCAGCGCAATCCGAAACAATATTGATTTTCACACTTTGTTACCCCATTTCACCCTCTTAGGGGTGGGATTTCAAAAATCCTGAAACAAATATAGACTTATTTTTTCACTGAAGCACTTGTGAGAAGTTTCGAATAGAAAAGACTATCTAATCTTGTGTCTCTATACAAACTTTGAACCCCCATTTCACCCTCTTAAGGGGTGAATTTTCAAAAATCCTTTCTTAGTACACCTGTAACGTAACGGAGCCCCGGAGGAGGCCTACCACACGCTACATCCCTAAAGGAACCAGGAACCTAGACAAGATAAACTACAAAAGACGGGTTATAACATTTATATTCCTATAGATTCTACAAAAATCTACGGTACTTAACTTAAACATAAAACTATCACCGCACTTCGGGTCCATTACTCCATTATCCTTTCCTGGTATGAATCAGCAAAGTCCTTCCCAGGCTTAGCAACCGCTACCGCCGCAACCACCAGTGGTGGGGAGGGCAACCATCAAACGAGTAAATGCAGTAGCCCCTGCTATGGGCCCCGCCAATATAACCTCCGCAGTACACCAGCATTGCTCACTTTTATTTATATTATTTTTGTACAATATATTGGACTTGATTTTTATCATTATTCGTCCATTTCTTTTTCCAGGCTGATTTCCTTGTTTTTTCCGTTCCCATGGCAACGTGACCCGTCATAACAAATCGTTTTAATACAAAAGAGTATATGTATGATATATGAAAATGTATGAGGTCGTTAAAGATATGCCACACACCCTTACGTACTAAGACAAATATACCCTCCAAATTTCAAGTTTCTACGACCAGCGGTTTAGGCTGTGCGTTGTTTGTCAGTCAGTCATTCAGTCAGTCAGTCAGTCAGTATGTCAGGACAAAGATTCTTATAGTATTAGATTATGGTACAAGTGTGTAATGTTGGTGATTACCGCTGAGGCACCATTAAGTCCCGAGCCGTTGGGTGAGTAAATTTTTTTCGCAATGGCGGGAAAAAATAATTATTTTCCTACGCGCGTGTTAGATTATTTTCATTAGTACATACAGAGTTGCGACATATTTCCAATGTTTTATGATGATTTAATTTAAATATTTTTAATATTGCCTTAAATGAGGGTGTTTATACGGTGTTCGATACATTTGAGGGTAGTATAAACCTTACAAGATGTGTCAGAGCCGCCATCTTGGTTTTCTGTTTGACTGATGCTTTAAAACGGCGGTAGAAACGTTAAATGGGACACTTTAGCTCGAGCAGCCTTCGGGCTAACATCGTCACCTTTAGTCGGGAATATCGTTCAGACGACAAAGTGCTGTTCAACTCAATGAAGCTAAGTATTTGTATAAACATAATGTATTGAATAATTAGGGCTAGAATGTGGATTCTAGGATATGTTTATAATAATGATGGTTTCACCTAGGAATGGTGATGGTAAAGTGTTTTAGCTTCGTTGAGGGTGGTAAGGAAAGGCTATGAGGGGTGGTGGAGGCCTTTTGGGGGAAACCCCATAATATTAGTTAGTTTCTTAACTAATATTATGGGGTTTCCCCCAAAAGGCCTCCACCACCCCTCATAGCCTTTAATATTTTGTATAAATTGTCTAAATCGGTAGTGATTTTCATGTGTTATGTCTTGTTGAAACTTGTTATAAAGCCTTGTGACTTAACATTAAATACTTATTAGTATATTGCTGTTCTCTTTGTTCTATTGTCTATTATAATGGTCCTGAGTCTCCTAATGGTACATAAACTGTTGTTATAATGATGAAGGTACAAATAAAATGCTTTCTCGGTGATGTCCTGACTTTTATATTTTATTAATAAGTCCTACCTATTAGCTTGAAGTATAGGCAGGTAGTTTTGGAAGTAGTTCCAAGTGAATATTTAGCTCCAGAAATATTAAGTTTATGGTAGATTACTAGACTACCGACCACCCACCCACCTTGTTATTGATGAGTAAGCTAACACGCGCGCATTTAACAATGGCGATCGGTCATAGACTAAAAAAATGAGTTTTTTTTTTAAGTGTGTCGCGGATAGCCTTTTGGCCACGTACAGAATGGGGAATTTATAGTTTTTACAGAAAAAACAAAAGTTATATATCAGTGAAAGCTTTGTTTATTAAACACGAACAGTTTGAAATTATCTATTTAAATACGAAGTTGTACGTAATGAGCAAGCAATAGGTATATTAATTTATTTGTACTACTAGAAGTGCCCCGCGGTTTCTCCCACGTTAAAAACTCCTTTTATTTACTTAAAACTTTTCTTGTGTAAAAACGATTCTATGATTAAAGACATCAAATAAGAATTAGCCAGATCGATTCACCCGTTTTCATGTTATCGCGTGACTAAGGCAAATCGGGATTCATATTTATAAAACCCGAAAATTTTTCAGAATTTGTTATTTACCTACCCCTTTTAAAAAAATCCTAAAACACGTACTTTCTTATTTGTTTACAGAAGAACATATGTGTAAGGTTTCGAATAAAACAGACTATCTCATCTGGTTTCGCCATACAAACTTTGAATCCCCGTTCCGTATCCGGGTAGAATTTTTAGAATATTCTTTCTTAGCGGATACCCACATCATAATAACTATCTGCATTCTAAATTTCAGCGCAATTCGAAACAATTTTGATTTTCAGACTGTTACCCCAATTTACCCTTTTGGGGGTGGAATTTGGAATAAGCCTGAAACACGTATTTACTTATTTATTTACTTAAGCACTTGTGTGAAATTCGAATAGAAAAGACTATCTAATCTTGTTTTCCCATACAAACTTTGAACCTCCGTTTCATCCCCTTGAAGAGTGAATTTAGAAAAATTCTTTCTTAGCGGATACCTACGTCAAAATAACTATCTGCATGCCAAATTTCAGCGCAATCCGAATAATATTGATTTCAGACTTTGTTACCCCACTTCACCCTTTTAGGGGTAGAATTTCGAAAAAGCCTGAAACACGTATTTACTTATTTATTTATTTTAGTACTTGTGTGAAGTTCCGAATAGAAAAGACTATCTAACCTTGTTTCTCCATACAAACTTTGAACCTCCGTTTCATCCCCTTGAAGAGTGAATTTAGAAAAATTCTTTCTTAGCGGATACCTACGTCAAAATAACTATCTGCATGCCAAATTTCAGCGCAATCCGAATAATATTGATTTCAGACTTTGTTACCCCACTTCACCCTTTTAGGGGTAGAATTTCGAAAAAGCCTGAAACACGCATTTACTTATTTATTTATTTTAGTACTTGTGTGAAGTTCCGAATAGAAAAGACTATCTAACCTTGTTTCTCCATACAAACTTTGAACCTCCGTTTCATCCCCTTGAAGAGTGAATTTAGAAAAATTCTTTCTTAGCGGATACCTACGTCAAAATAACTATCTGCATGCCAAATTTCAGCGCAATCCGAATAATATTGATTTCAGACTTTGTTACCCCACTTCACCCTTTTAGGGGTAGAATTTCGAAAAAGCCTGAAACACGTATTTACTTATTTATTTATTTTAGTACTTGTGTGAAGTTCCGAATAGAAAAGACTATCTAACCTTGTTTCTCCATACAAACTTTGAACCACGGTTTCATCCCCTTCAGGGGTAAATTTACGAAAATCCTTTCTTAGAGGGAATTAACGTCGTAATAATTATCTGCGTGCCAAATTTTAGCGCAATCCGAAACAATATTGATTTACACACTTTGTTACCCCATTTCTCCTTCTTAGGGGAGACATTTCAATAAAACCTGAAACACGTATTTTTTTATTTTTTACTGGAGTACTTGTATGAAGCTTCGAATAGAAAATACTATCTAATCTTGTTTTTCCATACAAACTTTGAACCCCCGTTTCATCCCCTTAAGGGGTGAATTTAAAAAAATATTTTTTCAGAGAAGACTAACGTCGTAATAACTATTTGCAAGCCCAATTCAGCGCAATCCGAAACAATATTGATTTTCAGACTTTGTTACCCTATTTTACCCTTTTAGGGGTGGAATTTTGAAAAAACCTGAAACACTTATATATTTACTTTTTAACTAAAGCATTTGTGTAAAGTTTCGAATCGAAAAGACTATCTAATCTTGTTTCTAAATACAAACTTTGAACCCCCATTTCATCCCTTAAAAGGGTGAGTTTTGGAAAATCCTTTCTTAGTACACCCTTATGTACTAAGACAAATATACCCTCCAAATTTCAAGTTTCTACGACCAGCGGTTTAGGCTGTGCGTTGTCTGTCAGTCAGTCAGTCAGTCAATCAGTCAGGACAAAGATTCTTATAGTATTAGATTGAGCACGATCTTTTTTGTCTCGAAACTTTTTTAAGTACAAAGCAACTCAACCAATATAATAAAAAATAAATCTATAACTCACGAGTGAATAATGGCAATGAAAAAGTCACAGTTTGATTACAGGTGTCATTATGTGCCTAATTGCAGTGAAATTAGATTCCCCGTATACTTGAGAGCCACTCTATGAGCAAGTGTGTCGAAAAATATTTTTTAATACAGTTGCTCAAAAAGTGGCGTATTGCAGGGACGTATAGCGTTCGGGATGTCGGCTATTACACACTCGTGCTTTTTTTTACCTTTCCCGAACTCGTGCGTTCTCTTTCCCAACTGTCAAAATAATGTCTATTAAAAAGAAAAACCAACCATGAAGTTTTTACTAAAAAAATTCATAGAAGTTTTTATGATTCATGCAAATACGTATATTTCTAAAAAGAAGCTACTAATTTGTTTCAATACCAGATTTAATGATTTGATTGAATTGAAAGTTAGGTTTGGTTTCATTTCATTAAATTTCATTTTCATTTCATATCAATAAAAAAAATCTACTGAAGACTTGGCTGTATGGGCATAGTTCCCTTTGCCTACCAGAATGGGTGAAGAAAAAAAAACTCTGCTTATATTCTACGGTTGGCGCCATTTTTTAGAAATTTTCTATGCAAGTTTAGTTGTTTGTTGCAGAAAATGAGTAATTTCGACCCTAGTTTTTTTGAATTAACACCACCGGAACTCAGTATAATTGCACAAAATGCTTCGGAGAACATTTTACCGGAAAAGTCAAAAAGTCGCTACATATCTACATACGACGAATTTATTGCGTGGAGAGAAATGTTAAGTAGTTGAGTTTATTGTGTTTTTATTATTTTATTAAATTTCTTCATTTTTTCGCAACTGTATTAAAAATAGTCGTTCAGTACACGTGCGGAACCGTCATTGCAACTTGTTCCGACTGTCAACCCTCGCCTTCGGCTGCGCCTCGGCTCGGGTAGACATTTGTCGGAACTCTTTGCAATGACAGCCTTTCAGCACTTGTAATGAAATATACTATTACTGAGACAAATTAAAAAAAAATGGCGTAAAGGATAGGTAGATACATTGACTTCTGATCCGGGGATCACAGGCTCACACCCTTGCGTGCACCAACGGCTTCTTCTACGTACGAGTACATTTATGGCTAGTCCCTCAATGGTAGGAGCATTATTTCAATGTAGGTACCGCCTGACTTGCTACCAAAAAGTATCTTACCACCATCAAAAATTTACTGCCAAAGCCTTACTGTGTTCTGGCCACACAGCCCTTGAGAGTCGGACCACTCTAGGCCTATGGCGTTCACCGTCCTCGAGCACATCGTCGCTCACCGCCCGGCGTGATGTGGTCAACTGCTAACCTGGCAGGACAAGTTTATAATCAAAGCCTGTCAGATATAAATTATAGTTTTTTTGAAACTATTACACCTTTAATAACAACAAGGTATATACAATTACAAGGTATATATACAACACAAACATTCTCAGATCCTTATCCTCGACAGTAGCTTTCATTTTCCCAATCGATTACTTTTTTTGAACATCAATCCGTGGCCTACTTTAATGCTCTAATATGTGTGTAAAGTAAATACTGACATCGAGGCCTAAGATTGTGGTTAAATATGTAATAATGATATCTGACGACGATATAAAGCCGGCCTTGTCGCCGGTGCCGCGTGTCACGTTCCGCCACAAATTGCGTTTTAAGAGCCATAAAAAGTTCGCGCGAACATTCCCTTATCAGAAGTACAAAAGTAATCAATGCGAGGATCCTTGTTCTTCTCTCCCTCCCCCCTCCTTCACACCGCGAGCTCACATTCTGTAATAAAGCGTGCGAGGCTGCCAGCGCAGGCTGCGAACGTGCGCGCCCGGCGCCGCCCCGCGCCGGAATGCCTGCCTACTTGGAATAGTTTAACAACAGTCTATGTAGGTTGACTCAGATCGTGTGCTGTATTTATAGATCTCTTCTCAAGCTAAGCCCGAAAACATAGGTTTGATTAGTAGGTACTATTACTCGACATGTTTGAAAAGTGACGATTAAAAAGTGGTAAATAGTATTCTGTTCGTTTTGAGGGTTCCATCAGCCGGATGTTCGGGACGTGTTTCGACGTAATGTTGTTACCAGTGTGTATGTATCGATACGCAGTGGTATCGTGCTCGTAGCACAGTAGCCGACACTGCGCTAGTAGTCCGTAGTTATTGTCTGAGATAACAAAGTGTGGTCGACATTCGGCGCCGCTACGTGCTACGCTACCATTCGGCTACGTTGCTACGTGCTACGCCGTGTCTGTATTACGACGCTGTCGTCGTGGCGTAGCTGCATTATTTTTCCCTTTCCTGTTATTTATTAGGTTCTAATCTTGATCGTCGGATATAATAGTGGAGCATTTGAAGTCGGTTTCTTTTTTTGAGGTTTTTAAACAAAATTGTGCTTAACAGCATTCGCAACATAATAAAAGCATTAAAAAGCAGACGTACGAATAGTTTCATTATTTCAC
The DNA here is from genome assembly GCA_954871355.1 of Cabera pusaria. Taxonomy (NCBI): domain Eukaryota; kingdom Metazoa; phylum Arthropoda; class Insecta; order Lepidoptera; family Geometridae; genus Cabera; species Cabera pusaria. The sequence continues at coordinate 28,512,260 of OX940894.1, forward strand.
AATATATTAGATAAATATTGTCTGAAGTACTGAAACATGCACTGGGTTGGGGGTGCACGTAATGGTACGGCTGGTAACCCTACATTAATCGGAGGATTTAAACATTTGTTTTAGTGTGACGTTCGACGTCTAGATGAAAGGCTGTATCCATGAACCGTGATAGTTAGACGGTTGAAATTTTCACAGATAATGTATTTCTGTTGCCGCTATAACAAAAAATACTAAGAACAGAACAAATTTAAAAATTAAATGGTTTAAAACAAAAAACGTGTTTTTTACGATAGCGCCCCATCTATGAGTCGTTCATAGATGGCGCTATCGTGTTTACCTTAATCTTGGTATCTGAATCTGAATCTCGGAAAAGGCTCCAACGTTTTTAACGGGAACTGGCTTTGAGAGCCAGTTCCCATATAGGAAAGCTGCCGGAACACATTAGATGTTTGGCGACAGATTTTCTAACTTGAGGGTGGTAGCTGGCCAGGCGGACATTAGATAGTTTCCTACCACCATGCGGGGGTTGTTGGTTTCTTAACGATGTTTTTCCTTCACCAGAGGGCCATTGTGAAAACCGCACATAATTTTTTCTATAGAAAAATCTATTGGTGCACGGCGGGGTTTGAAATAGGTACCTCTGACATCAAAGTCGATATAAATGCTATGACTTTTGACTTTTGTTGTACATGGTAACTAGTTCAGATCGTATAGCTACAAGTGCAATAGGTAATTACAACCATTTTTGAAAAGTGTCTCAATTAGATTCTATAGAGATGATGAACCGCTAAAAATTCACAACATTTTTATTAAATCGTTAAGTGCCATAAAAATGCATTTAAAATTTGCATTCTCAAATTTCGCGCGTAATTTGACGAAAACGCTGGAAGCAGTGGACGCCATATTACTTTATGGTCATGACGTCAGTATGCTAGTAAGCAAATGCAGTAATATGATGAATGAATGAATGAATGAATGAATGAATGAATGATAGCACTTTATTGCACACAAAAACACGAAACATGATACAAAGAATAATACAAAAGACACAGTACAAACGGCGGTCTTATCGCTAAATAGCGATCTCTTCCAGACAACCGCTTAATATTACGAACTATGTTAAAAGTATAAAGATAGAGTGCAAGAATAACATCTTAACTTTAATTAATCTAAAGAGAAAATACAATTGTAAAATATTAAATATCCACAAAGTATAATAACAATAATACAATAAATCTCCGATACATATGATAGTTCACAGTAGAAACTTCTCAGTTTTCTTAGCTGTATGACGTAATAACATGGCGACTTTTGGCGACTACTATTTAATTGTATTATGATACAAATTTAAAAAGCTGAAACCTTTGAATTGAATTTTAAAATTTAGTTTGCTATTTTATGTTTTTTTCTCATATAGAGTAAAATACCCTGTTGACACGTCATAGTAAAGTGGAGTTGCGTATTTAAAGACTTGAACTTATTAGAAATCAGGATACTTTTCACCCACTAGCTTTAAAAATAAGAAAATATCTGGTAGAATAACAAAAAAAAAGGTAAAAACATATATTTATATTGGGTAAACGCATATGTAGGAGTAGAAGGAAATGAGCGTGCCAACGAGTTAGCGAAAGAAGCCGCTCTCAAATTAAAAACGGCAGCTCATTATGACAAATGCCCTATCTCATTCCTAAAAAGAGCTGTAAGACGTGATTCTATAGACGAATGGCAAGCTAGATACACGGCAGCTAGCACAGCTGGTACCACAAAGCTGTTTTTTCCCGACGTTCAAAATGTTTATCGACTTATAAATAAAACGAAACTTACCCATCATGTGGTGCAGGCGTTCACGGGACACGGCGGTTTTGCCCAATACCTGCACAGATTTAAAATAAAAGACTCACCTTCCTGCATCTGTGACCCCGAGAAGGAAGAAACTAGCATTCACGTCATAACCGAGTGTCCTGTAAATATTGTTAAAAGAACATAATTGGAACTAGAATTCCAAAGAGATGTAAAAATAGATAATTTATACGAATGGATACAAGGTAATGACAGTAGAGATACATTTATAAATTTTTGTATGCACGTTACTATTCTTAGTAATAAACTAAATAAGTAAATAGTTATTAAATTAATAATAAGTATGTATACTAGTATCAATATACAGATAAAAATTATGTAAAAAAAAAGAAATAAAATAAAAAGCTACCTAATATAAATAAAGGTACGCACACACCGCATCGTCCTGCGTCCTGCGTGCGCGATCTCAGTACATTTCAATTGTTTTCGCGATCAGAAAACAATTATAAATATAATAAATGACACCACATTAACTCGGCGCTCATTCAGCGGGAAGCTGGGATATGGCGGGTTACTGATAGCCATCATTAGTGCCATAATATATTATCTTAAAGAATATAAAATTAAATATATAATATAGAAAAAAAAAAATATAATTAAGTATTTATAGTTTAAGTCTAAACAATTTAAGAATTTAGTTATATGAAAGTGTTTAGTTTATTATATGTATGAATAAAAAAAAAAGAACTAAGAAAAAGCAAACGATTACAAAGCCATCTATGAAGATTCATAGATGGCGCTTTCGTAAAAAACACGTTTTCTGTTTTAAACTCTTTAATTTTTTACTTTGTTCTGTTCTTAGTATTTGTTGTTATAGCGGCAACAGAAATACATCATCTGTGAAAATTTCAACCGTTTAACTATCACGGTTCATGAGATACAGCCTGGTGACAGACGGACAGACAGACAGATAGACAGACGGACAGCGGAGTCTCATTAATAGGGTTCCGTTGGTACCCTTTGGGTTCGGAACCCTAAAAATTGAGTAAATAATATATTGAGTATGAATTGAGTATGTGAACAAATTAAATCAATTGCATGGATAAACCTATGACATATTATTTATGTTACAATAATAGACAAAAATAACATGAATATAAAAAAATATTTTTATTTAAATTTAAAATGCCCTACAGTTTTTGCTGGTCTTGATAACTCAAAAAAATTTTGTATGAACACACAAAAATTATGACAACAAACATTAGGACTAATAACCGTTATGCTCACTACCAATATGATAAGCAAATATAATGACAAGAGACTATAGGAATTATAACCTTTATTCTCATTAATAATATGACAAGCAAAAAATATGGCTAATCAATATTATGACTATGACAAAATATGCGCGTCCAATAATAGGACTAAAACGTATTATGACAATTGATGTATGCCGAAAAACTTTAGGACAAAAAACTTTATGCGAATAAATAGGACACCATTAAATTACTACGGTACCACCCTTGCGATATCTCCATTCTAACAAAAAAATAATCATCGATATCGGTTCATAAACGACGAGGTTATCCGCGAACACCCATAAAAAAACATATATGCGGTCGAATTGTGTACCCAAATTTTGAAGTCGGCTAAAAAGTTATTAAAGTATTATAAGAAACGAAATAGAATATTGGTACATGTTGGTGTTACTCAAACATAAATTCCATCAAAACTCTGCCTCGTGAGGCGTGTCATCTTTCATTTTGGCAATTTTCCTTGGCCTGCTAGATCACCCGATCTCACCTGTCCAGACTTCTTTCTTTGGGGTTATTTGAAATCTCGGGTGTATGTGAACAAGCCACAGAACTCTCGCAGCTTTAAAATAAAACATACACCAAGAAATAAGAAAGATATCACAGGAAGTTGCGCCGGGAAGCGCGGGCGATACGACCTGCGTTGCTGCCATCCTAGCCGCTCCCAGACGATGACCTACGTATTAGGTTGGAACCTGAAACCTGGTCGGAGCATATCCGAAGTAAATACACGCGAACAAAAGCCGGTACGTTCACATTAAAATGAATAATTTTCGCGAAAACTTTCAAGCTATAATTACAGGCAGTGTTACGGCTAATTATGGAAAATGCTATAAATAGGGCTCAAATGTGCTTCAACTCTCGAGGTCAACATTTAATAGACATCATATTTAAATCATAACGCAACTAAATTTTATGGCACAAATATAAATATTTTTATTTGTACAGATTTTGAATATTCTTTTTTTGTTTGAAAGGAGATATCCCAAGTGTGGTAACATGGTAATTTCATCGAGGTCTGATAAGTATCTCCAGAGATATGGAGATAAACACTTCAAACTTGGTACTGAAAATAATTAAGATAGTTTAAAAACTAAAACAACCGACTTCCATGCTCGCGAGTCAATTTCAGTAGCAAGTTTGAGACGTTTTTATTGTCATATCTCTGGAGATACTTATCAGATCTCGAGAACCTCCTTCTTTTTGGGAATTCGGTTGATTAATAGCGCGGTATTTGAAGTCGGTTCTTTTAGATTTTTAAACGATCTTATATAAAATATAAAGACAAGGCAACCGATTTTTTTTTTGGTTTTTTTCAATGAGGCTTACAGCTAGCCTGGCATTTTTTTTTTACCAAGAATTGCTCTCATCTTTATTCTATTAGATAAAATTCGCTATGTCCTAGAAAGTTCCGCACCACGCTAGTGACTGATTATTTCTCTAGAAATGTCTTGACCTATTTTTGAGTAAAATGAAGTAAGTAATATATCACCGAGCCGAGGCGGAGCGGCCGCCGGCGCGGTCTCCGCGCGTACTCCGACACGAGCCGTACTAGTCCGGCACAACCGCATTACTCCCGGTGACCCTTTGTTATCCTAGATTACGGAGGACATCGTCTCGAACGTTCCGGGAATCTCTTGCAATCAAATGGACATCCGATGGTTTATTTTTTGGGTTATATTATCGCCGAGAATTATGTTACTTTATTGCTATGAAACGCATTTATTACTGTTGCGATTAGCGATTACAAAATAAGTGCGCTTACCGGTAAAGGCCGACGACGGTTCTATTCAAAAAGTTCGAAGAGTTCGAAGTGAGCGTGTTATTAATGCTGCCGTTGACGCATCTCGGCCGCGGCGAACTCTGGTCGACTAAACACTATACACATTAAACATAGCTGAAACATACGTGATACGTTTTTCCGGATTTATTATGCAGGACAAAATGAGTGTCGTAAAACTCACATTTGTCACATTCTGCAAACAGTTAGAGCGGTATAAGATTTTTATGAAACAATACGATGAAGTAATTTCGGCGAAGTCACAAACTGTCACGAAACTTACTGGCCGTTTTATGAGATGTCGGAATGAGTTAAGTTGCGCCCCTCGATACGCTACAACTATAAAGTTTCATCGGCGGCATCTGTCGGGCCGAGTTATGGTCCATCATTCGGTTTAGATGTAGCCGCGGGGCTCGGGGCCCGACGCCGCCCCGGTGTCGGATCTGCTCCACAAACACGACCTCGAATATTTGTAATGAACTTCGTGTCGAACATCACTACATCATTTTAATTGCCAGCACAATATGCCACTTTTTCAACGATTCAGGACGAGTTTTGGCGTCGGGGTCGGTGTTAGGATTAATTCGGAACGAAGTCGGCGTCCTGCGGTAATTTGGACTCGACCGTTTTGGCACTTTATGGCGTAATGGAGCAGTAATCGCCACATTATCGTTACAATTTAAACCGAAATTGAGTTTTGTAACAAAAACAGAGGCCACACCACGTCCCCTCCCCGCCTCGTGCCGCGCCCCGCGCCCCGCGCCCCGCGCCCCGCGCCCCACGCGCCGCTGATCGCTCTATTGTACTAAACGTGGAAACAACATTGCTTTTTACGATCACGCGGCTTCAAACTGCGTTTTAAACGGTTTTGTACCATCCACACAATACAATCGTGAGCGAAAATATTGTGAACGTCGCTTTTACCAATCGAGTTAAATAATTGAATGGAGAAAAGTTACTTTTTATACTTTAATAAACAGTTCATAATTTAAGGGTCAGGTAGTGTAAATGGATTTTTCTATCGAAACATTTATGTGCGCCTTTCACAGTGGTCCTCCGGTGAAGGAAAAACATCGTTAAGAAACCAACAACCCCCCCCCCCCCCCCCGCATGCTGGTAGGACACTATCTAGTGTCCGCCTGGCCAGCTACCACCCTCAAGTTAGAAAATCTGTCGCCAAAACATCTAATGTGTTCCGGCAGCTATCCTTGAGAGCCAGTTCCCATTCTAGGCCTAGCGTGCTTACCATCTTCGACCGCATCATCACTTACCAACAGGTGAAATAGTGGGCAAACGCTAGCCTATAAGACATAAAAAAAAGATTGTCTGGAAGATTTATGCGATAAGAGCGTCCTATTTATGTACCGGGTAGGTTTTGAATAATTTCAAATCTTCATCTTCATCAAAACCGTGAAGCTCTGCTTTTTTTTATCTTATTAGGTAAAAGGACAAGCACCACGCTCGCCTGAAGGTAAGCGATGACGTCTACCTATAACAGACAGCGGCATGCAAAATTATGAACTGCCAGTATTTTGCATGTCACTGCACTGCGCCTGTTACCTTGAGACATAAAGATGTTGAGTCTCACATGCCCTGTAATTTCACTTCTGCTTGTCAAAACTGAATTAAGTATTCCTGGGGGATATAGTCTCTTTTTTATATCTATAAGATAAGATATAAGCTAGGCTAGCGGCTAGCGTTTGATCACTATCTCACCTGTTTGTAAGTGATGATGCGGTCGTAGATGGTAAGCACGCTAAGCCTAGAATGAGAACTGGCAAAACCCACCTACGGGAAGGTGCTATCTTAACTTATCCTACGTTCGTGCCCTTCACATCCCTGGGTGGTGCTCAATGCGTGACCACTGGTGACGACAGGTAAAGCCTGGCTTGAACTACCCACCAGACGAAGACATTTTACCAATCGGTTCACCGAGCTCTGGCATGATGTTCGACGCCAGCCAGAATAGCAGACATGTTGGGATGGTAGCGCTCTGTGCTCTGCGGTGCGGACTGAACTCGAGACGTCACTTCGTCTCACTCACATCACACCTTCTTATTCCGGACAAGCACGATTCTATTTTAGACCGCATCTTCACTTAACATCAGATGAGATGGCGGGCAACTGCTGGCTTGTTTTAAAAAGCTGTACCATCACCAAACTAGTAACTTATATTACACGGTATTCACTGTCGAAGAGTACACCTATTGGAAAACCTTACCATTACTAAAACAGTAACTATTCACTGTTAAAGGGCGCACCAATTGAAATACTTGATATCAGATGTATTCGTGCACAATAATCAGTACATTACAATAATCCGCGTCGATACGTGTAATATTTTCAACCGACGGCAAAAAAGAAGGTTTTCAATTCGTCGGTGGTGGGTGTAAGGCACCACAAGTTGGTTGTTAGAATTCAGGACACACGGAAATAACGGGAGTGCGCCAGTTGAGAGGGTTTGGACTTACTTGTAATGCCGTTGAGCTGGGCACGCGGTGTCTAGTACGCCGGCCGGCGTCTGGGCGTGTTTCTGTTGCAGAGCTCAAGGGTATCCCGATAACACGGCGGTGGTGTTTCCTTCAGTTTGAGGACGCAGGCAATCCATGAAGGCTGGCGCTAGCACTTGATTTTATTATATTATTATTTTCTTGTTTTTGGCTTTTGCGATAATAGATTTTATTATTATAATTATTATTATTTCTTTGTTTTTGGCTTTTGCGATATTATTATAATATAGTCGATTCGACGACACGACGCTCCACCATTTTGTAGCGAGTTTCACAGACAACACAAAATTTTTTTGTTGCGTCGTACGCGCTAATCTGACAGTCGCTGTCAGCTCGTGGCGTGATAAACCCATCTCCCTCTAACTGGCCGAGAAGGAAAGGGACAATGAATTTTATGCGTAAAAAGCGGTGAAAGGGCGCGAACATGCTCCCCGCCTTGAAAATTGTAGAGTTTCAAAAATTATGGGAGTTATTATACTAAGTACGAGACTAAGGATTAAATTTACTACATAAATACTACAGCTAAGTTGAGTTAAGATGATGAGTACAATTACATTACCTGGGGAAGAGGGTATAATTTTGTTATGGCGCGTTTGTATAGCTTATTCCGAGATCGCACAAGGGCAACGCGAATTACATCATCCTTGCCGGGAAAAACTTTCTCTATCACCCCAAGCGGCCACTGCAATGGGGGAGCATCATCCCGATGCATATAAACCACTATGCGTAGAAGTTTGGTCCAAGAAGATGTTTTTAAAGCAAGGTCATACAACATAGACTCCTCCACCTCCGCTACAGCTGTAAGAGCTACAGACTTTCGGGCTTCCGGCATAGCCTCTTCGGATGGTTTAAAGGGTTTGATCGGCCATTCTGCGATGGGTTGCTTTGCCCAAGAAGGACCCGTCCACCATAACGGGTGGTTCAAAATTTGTGAGGGTAATAGTCCTCTAGACGCACAATCACTGGGATTGGTTGCACCTTCTACATGGAAAAACCGGTCTGGTGAAACGTGTTCATGGATCTTATTGACGCGATTTGCCACAAACACTTGACATCGATGTGGCTGCAAGTGTATCCAAGATAAGGCGACCGTAGAATCTGAGAACGCGTAAATATCCTTTAATGAAAGGCGGTCATTATAAGTGTCATAGACGCCACGTAGAACTTTCGCAAGTAGTACCGCGGCAAAAAGTTCTAGTCTAGCGAGCGAGGCGATTTTTGGTGATGCGACCTTCGACTTGGAGCAAATCAACCTGAGCGATACATCTCCATTAGGATGAGTTATATGACCGACCGAATTGAATTGAAACACTCGAATTGGTTCAGAGTCGTCAAATCTAAACAAGATTTTTTGATATTTACGATGGTCTTTCCTTACTAGCAATCGCAAGTACATCTGTTGAACATCTGCGCTGATAGCAACAGGCAGAAGGCAAAACTTTAATAAAAGCACGAATAAGTCGGCTTGTAAGTTCGAACCTGTATGCAAAATATCATTTAACGAGACTTGAGTATCGGTTGCGGCGCTAGCATCAAGCACAATGCCACTGCGTGGTGAGGAATTAAATAACCCTCTTGAATTGAGGCGGGTGTAAAAGGGATTTCTGTCAAATACCCTTTCTCAATATAACCCTTTATGACTTCGTTATAGGCGCTGCGCAATTCAGCCTTCCTTTTAAATTTACGCTCAAGCGCAGCCAGTCGGCATTTAGCGACTTGGAACGAGTTGCCTAAAAGAGCAGGGTCCGATTTGAACGGGAGTGCGACAACAAATCGACCGGAGTCCGCATCGCGAGCAACGGAGGAGGTGAACATCATTTCACATTCCAAATCTTCGGGATTTTGTACCGTATTTAAAAATACCTCTTCCGATTCCCAAAACTTAGTTAAATTTTTATTTAGTTCATAGTTTGTTATAGGACCGAAGGACCAGGCTACGCCAGCATTGTCTGGTACGACAGGTATTTCACCCATGATGACGTATCCAAGCGAAGTCTCAAAAACTGGAAGAGAAGTAGCGGAAACGGCACGAAGCTGAGCGGAAGCGGTATCCACCGGAACGGAAGCGGTACGAACCGGCGGCGCGATAGGACGAGAAGCGGGAGCGGTCTCCACCGGAACGGAAGCGGTACGAACCGGCGGCGCGGTAGAGCGCGAAGCGGAAGCGGTCTCCACCGGAACGGAAGCGGTACGAACCGGCGGCACGGTGGAGCGCGAAGCGGAAGCGGTATCCACCGGAACGGAAGCGGTACGAACCGGCGGCGCGATAGGACGAGAAGCGGGAGCGGTCTCCACCGGAACGGAAGCGGTACGAACCGGCGGCGCGGTAGAGCGCGAAGCGGAAGCGGTCTCCACCGGAACGGAAGCGGTACGAACCGGCGGCACGGTGGAGCGCGAAGCGGAAGCGGTATCCACCGGAACGGAAGCGGTACGAACCGGCGGCGCGATAGGACGCGAAGCGGAAGCGGTATCCACCGGAATGGAAGCGGTACGAACCGGCGGCGCGGTAGAGCGCGAAGCGGAAGCGGTATCCACCGGAACGGAAGCAGTACGAACCGGCGGCGCGGTAGAGCGCGAAGCGGAAGCGGTATCTACCGGAACGGAAGCGGTACGAACCGGCGGCGCGATAGGACGCGAAGCGGAAGCGGTATCCACCGGAACGGAAGCGGTACGAACCGGCGGCGCGGTAGAGCGCGAAGCGGAAGCGGTATCCACCGGAACGGAAGCAGTACGAACCGGCGGCGCGATAGGACGCGAAGCGGAAGCGGTATCCACCGGAACGGAAGCGGTACGAACCGGCGGCGCGATAGGACGCGAAGCGGAAGCGGTATCCACCGGAACGGAAGCGGTACGAACCGGCGGCGCGATAGGACGCGAAGCGGAAGCGGTATCCACCGGAACGGAAGCGGTACGAACCGGCGGCGCGATAGGACGCGAAGCGGAAGCGGTATCCACCAGAACGGAAGCGGTACGAACCGGCGGCGCGATAGGACGCGAAGCGGAAGCGGTATCCACCGGAACGGAAGCGGTACGAACCGGCGGCGCGATAGGACGCGAAGCGGAAGCGGTATCCACCGGAACGGAAGCGGTACGAACCGGCGGCGCGGTAGAGCGCGAAGCGGAAGCGGTATCCACCGGAACGGAAGCAGTACGAACCGGCGGCGCGATAGGACGCGAAGCGGGAGCGGTATCCACCGGAACGGAAGCGGTACGAACCGGCGGCGCGGTAGAGCGCGAAGCGGAAGCGGTATCCACCGGAACGGAAGCAGTACGAACCGGCGGCGCGATAGGACGCGAAGCGGAAGCGGTATCCACCGGAACGGAAGCGGTACGAACCGGCGGCGCGATAGGACGCAAAGCGGAAGCGGTATCCACCGGAACGGAAGCGGTACGAACCGGCGGCGCGATAGGACGCGAAGCGGAAGCGGTATCCACCGGAACGGAAGCGGTACGAACCGGCGGCGCGATAGGACGCGAAGCGGAAGCGGTATCCACCGGAACGGAAGCGGTACGAACCGGCGGCGCGATAGGACGCGAAGCGGAAGCGGTATCCACCGGAACGGAAGCGGTACGAACCGGCGGCGCGATAGGACGCGAAGCGGGAGCGGTATCCACCGGAACGGAAGCGGTACGAACCGGCGGCGCGGTAGAGCGCGAAGCGGAAGCGGTATCCACCGGAACGGAAGCGGTACGAACCGGCGGCGCGATAGGACGCGAAGCGGAAGCGGTATCCACCGGAACGGAAGCGGTACGAACCGGCGGCGCGATAGGACGCGAAGCGGAAGCGGTATCCACCGGAACGGAAGCGGTACGAACCGGCGGCGCGATAGGACGCGAAGCGGAAGCGGTATCCACCGGAACGGAAGCGGTACGAACCGGCGGCGCGATGGAACGCGAAGCGGGAGCGGTATCCACCGGAACGGAAGCGGTACGAACCGGCGGCGCGATAGGACGCGAAGCGGAAGCGGTATCCACCGGAACGGAGGCGGTACGAACCGGCGGCGCGATAGGACGCGAAGCGGAAGCGGTATCCCCCGGAACGGAAGCGGTATCCGAAGACTGTGCGGTAAGTATTGATTATCCCATTAGCAAGTGCGGAAATAGTTCCGCACCTAATATAGCATCTACTTCTCCGGGTACATTCCAGCTATCATCTGCCAATAGCAACCCATCCAGGTTCGGCAATACCGATGTATCAATGTGACAGGCTGGCAGTTTGTTCACAATGTGTGGCACAACTAGCAACTTTATATAATAGGATGCATTGTTATAACGGGACTGTATAGTCAGAAGGACAAATCCCATTATTTGAGTTGAGTTACTACCTATTGAATTTATGAACGAATTGTTCAGAGGTATCAACCGCAGCTTCAGCCTTTTGCAGCAAGCAATACTGATAATGTTATGTTGTGAAGCGCTGTCCAATAAGCACCTAATAATGGATTTATTGCCTTTATTTTTATAAGCATAAACTTGAGCGGTGGAAAGTACAACTGTTGTGTTACTGTTACTATTGCGCATTGAGGCAAGCGTCACCGATGAACCTAAGGAAGGGTTGCCTTCAAGTAGTGAAACTTCTGCACGTTCAGGATGGTGCTCCACCAGGGTTGCAGTGACTGAGTTTATATGACTTGTTGTCGGCTCAACAAGTGCTGCAGAGAATGAGCTTTCATTTTGAGGCGAAGCCATAGGTGCAGAATCTACTTTGTTTTGTCTGTGCAAGAGAGTATGGTGGACCAGAGCACATGATCTGCAGGTCATTTTACTTTTACAAAACTTATTTGTGTGCTTTGTACTTAGGCAGTTGGTGCAAAACTTGTTGTTTTTTACATAATTGAAGCGGCTGCCTACATCCATTGACTTAAACTTTGTACAAAGGTATAGCTTTCCATGAGTATTGCTTTTGCAACAGGGACATACCTCCTCTGATGATAACTCATCCTGCATTAATGTGAAAGTATGAGAAGTGTGCCCTTGTACTGATTTTGAAATAGATACTTTTTTATCACATATTCTATCAAACACTTTTGTACTGTGGCGCAGAAACTGTATGAGATCATCACTACTTGGTATTTCTTTGTCCCGCATAGTCAACTCAAAATTTTGCATCAAACTACTATCTAGTTTCTTTTGAGCAACGTACAGGAATATAAAGTCTGACAAATCTGGAATCTTAAGTTGTTTTAGAGCACTTATGGCCGAAGCTAGTTTCTCAATAAAATCATTAAGTTGAGCGTTATTAGATGCATTTTTGAGATCAAATATAATATTTAGATAAGAGGATGCAAGTAATCTTTTATCTTCATACTTTTCAGTCAAAGCAGTCCATATAGACTCATAGTTTTCTGCTGTGGGTAAAATGCCAGCAAAGACAGACAAAGCTTTTCCCTGCAAACTGCCTACAAGATACTGTATTCTTTGTGAATTGCTAAGTTTAGAATTGTTGTGTATGTTAGTTTTATAACTCTCAAAGAAAAGAGGCCAATTCTCCAGCTTCCCATCAAACTTGGGTAGATCCAACTTAGGCAGTTTGATACCTGTATCAGTATCTTTGTTTGCTTGCTCCGATGATGAAGATTTAGTAGTTAGATCTTGACTGCATTGACTGCATTGCAATCGGCTATGTTTTACTGCTGTGTACACATTTTCGAATGATAACCATAAATTATACTCAATGTCATATTTAGGATTAAGATCCAATTGTAAAGAATTGTACTCATCACATAAGTAATTATATTGATCATAAAGCTTGTCAATATTTGCAGTTTTTGATAAGAATTCATGCTTGGTGCGTGTGTCCGCCAAAGATAGCTTTTTTGACGCAGCATACAGTGAAGATAGCTGCTCGAAGATAGCGTTTCGTTTAGCTTCATTTATTTTAAGCTTTTTCTCCGACATGGTTTGAATGGGCAACGATTATAATAGATTTAGATAAGGCGTGCCTACAAAGGCAAGATACAACAAAATGGCGGGATGGAGCGAGAGCGGGCTGGTTCACTATTCGGCTCGACGGGCCAATCTTATGGTGGGTGTAAGGCACCACAAGTTGGTTGTTAGAATTCAGGACACACGAAAATAACGGGAGTGCGCCAGTTGAGAGGGTTTGGACTTACTTGTAATGCCGTTGAGCTGGGCACGCGGTGTCTAGTACGCCGGCCGGCGTCTGGGCGTGTTTCTGTTGCAGAGCTCAAGGGTATCCCGATAACACGGCGGTGGTGTTTCCTTCAGTTTGAGGACGCAGGCAATCCATGAAGGCTGGCGCTAGCACTTGATTTTATTATATTATTATTTTCTTGTTTTTGGCTTTTGCGATAATAGATTTTATTATTATAATATAGTCGATTCGACGACACGACGCTCCACCATTTTGTAGCGAGTTTCACAGACAACACAACATTTTTTTGTTGCGTCGTACGCGCTAATCTGACAGTCGCTGTCAGCTCGTGGCGTGATAAACCCATCTCCCTCTAACTGGCCGAGAAGGAAAGGGACAATGAATTTTATGCGTAAAAAGCGGTGAAAGGGCGCGAACAGTCGGTTTTTTAAAAAAATTTTATGTATGGTCGCCGATTACTCGAAGATGCCAGAACCGATTTGGATTTTTTATTTTATTTCAAAGAGTTCCCTTCCCAGATGTTCCCATTTAAATTTTAAAGAAATCAGTCTAGCGCTTTTAAGGGTTCCGTAGCCAAATGGCAAAAAACGGAACCCTTATAGATTCGCCATGTCTGTCTGTCTGTCTGTCTGTCTGTCCGTCCGTATGTCACAGCCATTTTATTCCGAAACTATAGTTGCGAAAAATAATAGTTATAGAATACTCTACTGTATTACGGAACCCTACGAGTGCGAGTCGACTTGCACTTAGCCAGTTTATTAATATATTAACATTGTATTACGATGCATTTATATACCTCGACGACATACTACTGGCTACTTTGAGTAGCGCGACGTTGAAAGTCGCTTCTTTTAGTTTTTTAAACGATCATAAATTATAAACTTTCGCGATTTGAACAAATAGTTATAAATATTAAAATACGGGACTTATCGCGCCTAAAACATTAATTTTATTTAACTCGACGTCTCGACTAAGTTGCATTGATCGTGGTCACGAGACGACTGAATGTTGTGAGTGTCCGCACTGCTATTTATAGGAGAGTTCGTTGGAAACTACCCTGAATTTATTTTTATGGTTCCGTAGCCGAATGGCAAAAAACGGAACCCTGATTCGCCATGTCTGTCTGCCTGTCTGTCTGTCCGTCCGTCCGAAACAATATTGATTTTTAGACTTTGTTACCCCAGTTTATCCTCTTAGGGTGGTATTTTGAAAAAGTCTGAAACTCGTATTTACTTATTTATTTACAGAAGTACTTGTGTGAAATGACGAATAAAATGACTATCCAAACTTTGAACCCCCGCTTCATCCCCTTAAAGAGTGAATTTTAAAAATTCTGTCTTAGCGGATACCTAAGTCAAAATAACTATCTTCATGCCAAATATCAGCGCAATCCGAAACAATATTGATTTCAGACTTTGTTACCCCACTTCACCCTTTTAGGGGTGCAATTTTGAAAGAGCCTGAAACACTTATTTCAGTACTTGTGTTAAAATTCAAATATAAAAGACTATCTAATCTTGTTTCTCCATACAAACTGAGGACCCCCGTTCATCCCCTTCAGGGGTGAATTTTGGAAAATACTTTCTCAGATTCAAGTAACTTCGTAATAACTATCTACATGCCAAATTTCAGCGCAATTCGAAACAATATTGATTTTCACACTTTGTTACCCCATTTCACCCTCTTAGGGGTGTAATTAAAAAAAACCTGAAACACGTATTTTCCTAATTTTTTTTACTGGAGCACTTGTATGAAGTTTCGAATAGAAAATACTATCTAATCTTGTTTCTCCATACAAACTTTGAGCCCCCTGTCTCATCCCCTTCAGGGGTAAATTTTGGAAAATCCTTTCTCAGAGGGCTCTTAAGTCGTAATAGCTATCTGCATGCCAAATTTCAACGCAATCCGAAACAATATTGATTTTCACACTTTGTTACCCCATTTCACCCTCTTAGGGGTGTAATTAAAAATAACCTGATTCTCACATTTACTTATTTTTTTACTCGAACACTTGTATGAAGTTTAGAATAGAAAATACTATCTAATCTTGTCTTTCCATACAAACTTTGAACCCCCATTCCATCCCCTTCAGGGGTGAATTTTGAAAAATACCTTTCTCAGAGGTAACTAACGTCGTAATAACTATCTGCATGCCAAATTTCAGCGCAATCCGAAACAATATTGATTTTCACACTTTGTTACCCCATTTCACCCTCTTAGGTGTGGAATTTCAAAAAAACCTGAAACACGTATTTACTTTTTTTTACTGAAGCACTTATGTGAAGTTTAGGATATAAAAGACTATCTAATCTTGTTTTTCCATACAAACTTTGAACGCCCGTTTCAACCTCTTCAGGGGTGAATTTTGAAAAATCCTTTCTCAGAGGGAACTAACGTCGTGATAACTATCTGCATGCCAAATTTCAGCGCAATCCGAAACAATATTGATTTTCACACTTTGTTACCCCATTTCACCCTCTTAGGGGTGAATTTTCAAAAAACCAGAAACATGTATTTACTTATTTTGTTACTGAAGCACTTGTATGAAGTTTTGGATAGAAAAGACTATCTAATCTTGTTTCTCCATACAAACTTTGAACCCACATTTCATCCCTTTAAGGGGTGAATTTTGGAAAAACCTTTGTTAGTACACCCCTACGTACTAAGACAAATATACCCTTCAAATTTCAAGTCTCTACGACCAGCGGTTTAGGCTGTGCGTTGTCTGTCAGTGAGTCAGTCAGTCAGTCAGTCAGTATGTCAGGACAAAGATTCTTATAGTATTAGATAACTAATCAAAATCGGTTCATTTTCAGGGACAAGTTTGAGGTCTTATATCCATATCTCATCAGATCTCGACGAATTGAATAATGGGTCTACCGCACAACCCTACCGATCAAAATAAAATAAAAAACATTTTAATCGATTCATAATCAGATGTTTTTAGATAATTTAAGATTGTTTAAAAAAAACGAACCGACTTCCAACGTCACGCTAGTCAAAGTAGCCAGTAGTCAGTAGCATGTATAAACCGAGGTAAATAAATGCATCGTAATACAAATGTTGATATAGGAAAAACGGCTTGACCGATTTCGTTAACATTTAAATGGGACCACCTGAGAAGGGTACCCTTTGAAACAAAAAAGGATTTTTTTTTGTATGTATGTTATGCGATTACTCCGTCAATTGTGAACGGATTCAATTGATTCCTTTTTAATAGGTAGGGTACGTTTCCGAGGTGGTCCCATTTTAATTTCATTGAGATCTGATTAGTATCTCCAGAGAAATGGTGATAAATACCTCAAACATAGGAGAATGTACTGGTTTTAGAAGAAAAGTCCCAAGAAGATTATAAACCATGGAGGTCGCTATTGCTTAATAACGTAATAATAATATATAATGACCTGTAATAATGTTTTTACATATTTCTTCACGTTGATTTTGGTATTTGACAGATATTCTTACGGTAACTGTGAGCGAGATAGAAACAAAGGTAGGGAGAATTAATTTGTCTTCATAGAAATATTCTACGTTAGGGTGCAAAGTTAGTTAATATTTTTTGACATTACATGACGTTTGGCGAAGATGGCGGCCATAGTCCCGCGACACTGTATACATAATTGAATAACTGAGAATTATGAACGTACTTTGTACCAACCAACACTGCAAAAAAAATATAAGCATAATACCACAGATTATATAATAGTTACTACGTAAATAATACTTTCCGTTGTCAGGTTGGCTACACAGTGCTTTCATAATTTGGGTATCAACAATGTAGGGAAGTACCAACTCTTATAATGTAGTAGAGTGATTCAGTACGCTGTGGGCCATATGGCGGCAATTAATGTTAATAATCGCAAATAATACTTTTTTATATTCATTTTGGAATACAACTAGTCCGTGTTATAAAAGTATTTGGAATTATTGTAATAAACATATACAATAAATAAATAAACAAAAAATAAAATATACAAAAGATAAAGATAAAGATCGTTTATTTGTTCAAACATGAGTATGCATACAATAATAAATACTTAATTTGCATGCAAGTTGGTCATAAGGTCGAGGATTCATACATGTTTGAGCCATTATGGCGTACAAATTCGTAAACATTTTACATACTTAATACAAACATATATTATTATAACATTACAGTAGTTCAATAAAATTTGGAAATTTTAGTAATCTAATACTATAAGAATCTTTGTCCTGACATACTGACTGACTGACTCACTGACAGACAACGCACAGCCTAAACCGCTGGTCGTAGAGACTTGAAATTTGGAGGGTATATTTGTCTTAGTACGTAGGGGTGGACTAACGAAGGATTTTTCAAAATTCACCCCTTAAGGGGATGAAATGGGGGTTCAAAGTTTGTATGGAGAAACAAGATTAGATAGTCTTTTCTATCCGAAACTTCACACAAGTGATTCATTTGGCATGCAGATAGTTATTACGACGGTAGTTCCCTCTGAGAAAGGATTTTCCAAAATTCACCCCTGAAGGGGATGGAACGGTGTTTAAAGTATGTATGGAAAAACAGGATGAGATAGTATTTTCTATCCGAAACTTCACATAAGTGCTTCAGTACAAAAATAAGTAAATATGTGTTGCAGGTTTCTTTGAAATTCCCCCGCTAAGAGGGTGAAATGGGGTAACAAAGTGTGAAAATCAATATTGTATCGGATTGCGCTGATATTTGGCATGCAGATTTGGCCCTCTGAGAAAGGACTTTCCAAAATTCACCCCTGAAGGGGATGAAACGGGGGTTCAAAGTTTGTATGGAAAAACAATATTAGATAGTCTTATATATTCTAAATTTAACACAAGTACTTAAGTAAGTAAATACGTGTTTCAGGCTTTTTCGAAATTCCACCCCTAAAGGGGTGAAGTGGGGTAACAAAGTCTGAAATCAATATTGTTTCGGATTGCGCTGAAATTTGGCATGCAGATAGTTATTTTGACTTAGGTATCCGCTAAGAAAGAATTTTTCAAAATACACTCTTTAAGGGGATGGAGCGGGGGTTCAAAGTTGGGATAGTCGTTTTATTCGACATTTCACACAAGTACTTCTGTAAATAAATGAGTAAATACGAGTTTCAGACTTTTTCAAAATGCCACCCTAAGAGGATAAACTGGGGTAACAAAGTCTAAAAATCAATATTGTTTCGGATTGCGCTGAAATTCAGAAAGCAGATAGTTATTATGAGGTAGGTATCCGCTCAGAAATGATTTTCTGAAAATTCCTCCCGGATACGGAACGGGGATTGAAAGTTTGTATGGCGAAACAAGATGGAATAAAGTACGTGTTGTAGGATTTTTCGAAATAGGGTAGGTAACAAAGTCATAAATTTAGGTTTTTAGGGTTTTATAAATATGAATCTAGTATTGCCTTGGCCACGCGATAATATGAAAACGGGTGAAAAGATTTGGCTAATTCTTATTTGATGTGTTTAATGATAGAATCGTTTTTACAAAATAAAAGTTTTAAGTAAATAAAAGAAGGTTTTAACGCGGGCGAAGCCGTGGGACACTTCTAGTCTAATACTATAAGAATCTTTGTCCTGACATACTGACTGACTCACTGACAGACAACGCACAGCCTAAACCGCTGGTCGTAGAGACTTGAAATTTGGAGGGTATATTGGTCTTAGTACGCAGGGGTGTACTAAGAAAGGATTTTTCAAAATTCACTTCTTAAGGGGATGAAATGGGGGTTCAAAGTTTGTATAAAGAAAGAAGATTAGATAGTCTTTTCTATCCGAAACTTCACACAAGTGATTCAGTACAAAAATAAGTAAAGACGTGTTTCAGGTTTTTTTAAATTCCACCCCTAAGAGGGTAAAATGGGGTAACAAAGTGTGAAAATCAATATTTTTTCGGATTGCGCTGAAATTTGGCAGGCAGATAGTTATTACAACGATAGTTACCTCTTACAAGGATTTTTCAAAATTCACCCCTGAAGGGGATGAAACGGGGTTCAAAGTTCGTATGGAGAAACAAGATGAGATAGTCTTTTCTATTCGAAACTGCAAACAAGTGCTCAATTAAAAAAATAAGTAAATACGTGTTTTAGTTTTTTTTAAATCCACCCCTAAGATGGTGAAATGGGGTAACAAAGTGTGAAAATCAATATTGTTTCGGATTGCGCTGAAATTTGGCATGCAGATAATTATTACGAAGGTAGTTCCCTCTGAGAAAGTATTTTTTCAAAATTTACCCCTGAAGGGGATGAAACGGGGGTTAAAAGTTTGTATGGATAAATAAGATTAGATAGTCTTTTATATCTGAAACTTAACACAAGTACTTAAGTAAGTAAATACGTGTTTCATGCTCTTTCGAAATTCTACCCCTAAAAGGGTGAAGAGGGGTAACAAAGTCTGAAATCAATATTGTTTCGGATTGCGCTGAAATTTGGCATGCAGATAGTTATTTTGAGATAGGAGAAAGAATTTTTCAAAATTCACTCTTCAAGGGGATGAAGCGGGGGTTCAAAGTTTGGATAGTCATTTTATTCGACATTTTACACAAGTACTTCTGTAAATAAATAAGAAAATACGAGTTTCCGACTTTTTCAAAATGCCACCCTAACAAGCTAATCTGGGGTAACAGTCTAAAAATCAATATTGTTTCGGATTGCGCTGAAATTTAGAATGCAGATAGTTATTATGACGTAGGTATCCGCTCAGAAAAGATTTTCTAAAAATTCCTCCCGGATACGGAACGGGGAATCATAGTTTGTATGGCGAAACAAGATGAGATAAAGTACGTGTTGTAGGATTTTTCGAAATGGGGTAGGCAACAAAGTCTGAAACTTTGGTTTTTTCGGGGTTTATAAATATGAATCCCGAATTGCCCTTAGTCACGCGATAACATGAAAACGGGTGAACCGATTTGGCTCATTCTTTTTTGATGTTTTTATTGATAGAATCGTTTTTACAAAAGAAACGTTTTAAGTAAATAAAAGAAGTTTTTAACGCGGGCGAAGCCGCGGGACAGTTCTAGTTACCATATAAAAATAACTAGTGTTATTTACACAAATTTAATAAGATAAACGTCAAATGTCAATAACAACTCAATTTATTCAAATAAGAATAAAGTAAGATTTAATTATTTACACCTAGTCAAAATGTGTCTGTTAAGAAGTCATTGATTGTATAGTAACATTTGTCATTTAATAATTTGTACATTTTTTTTTTGTAAATGTGATAATTCAAGGTCTTTATGTCATTTGGAATCTTGTTAAATATGGCTGGTGCCATGCAAAACGCACTCTTTTGCATAAAGCTAGTTTTTGCACTGTGCAAGCATAGTTTGCTGTTGTCACGTCTTTTGCGATTACTCTTGTCCGAAATTCGTGGAAATAACTGGGAATTGATTTTAACAAAGATTGCAATTTCAAAAATATACATTGGAGGTAATGTAATATACAAAAGTAATAAAATAGACCATTAATTATCGTGTGTGTTAGATGCTCTTATTGCACAAGACCATTTTGGACATTGTCCTATGATACCTTGATGATATCATTATGACTAGTGAATCACTAGCGCGGCATTTAAAATCAATTTTGTAGGGTTCCGAACCCAAAAGTTACCAAATGAACACTTTCTGAAACAGAACAGACAGGCACTCAAAAGCGAAAAATAAATTACTTAATATAATTGTTATAAGCGCTACCCACTTATCTATTTGAAGTCGGTGCCAGCCAAGTCTAATAGGTAGTAGATAGATACTACCTACACGTGTCTACCTACTTACTACTACTACATACATAGTATCTATCTACTATCCAATAGACTTAGCTGGCACCGACTTCAAATAGATAAGTGGGTAGCGCTTATAATAATTATATTAAGTAATTTATGTTTTCGCTTTTGAGTGCCTGTCTGTGGTTATGAAGTCGATTTTTTTTTTAAATATAATGTATAGTGGCAGATTTTCTTCTTGATGGTGGTAAACTTCTTTTTTGGTAGCAACTCAGGCGAAAGATTGATATAATGCTCTTACCACCTACCCAAAGGTATAGTTTTATATCCTAGTAAGCGAAAGTATTACAATAAAATCCTTTTTGCAATAAATGTTCACTAGAAGATAATAAATAGGTAGAGCGCTTACCCACGAGGCCGTCAACGTAAGTAATGCGCATCGCGTGCCGGCCGACACAAACAACCCCTTCTACAGACATCTACAGGAGCCGGGCAAGAAGCCTCCGTGCCAGGCTGGACTCTTGCCGTGCCGTGCCGTGACGTGCCGTGCCGTGCCGTGACGTGCTGGACTGGGCCGGACCACCTTCTTCGCTGTCGACACGGCCTATTTATCATTACCTGCCGCCGATATCGGCATCTTTCCAACTTCAAAGTAATTGTTTTAAAAGATTCATCAGAACTTCCAACTTTCGTATTCATTTGCAAAGTTCGAGACTCTCCTCCTCCTGTTTGTAATTTATATTCGAAAAGTAGCAGAGTTAACTTCGCCGCTTCCGGGTGGTTTCCCGTCGAACACCCCAATATTTATTCCTTTTATTCCAATATATTTGTCTACGTTTCGGGAGAAACGTTTACTAATAAAAGTATCCGATATTGTTTATGGGGAGCTTCGCATCGTTTCAGTGAGCGGCGACGCTCCGCCTACTACGTAAATAATACGAAAACAAGATTGCCAAAAATATGAAGCGGCTGAATATGGTCCTCGCAGACATAAAGTGAACGACAGTTCGTCTGCAGGCGCACACCCTCGACCAATTCGATGTATATTCGTGTATCGTTTCGCTCCGAGCCGCAAACCTCTGTGCTCGATCCGCTTCTCCTGCTCCGCTGCGCTTCGCTCCGAGTCGCTCCGTCGGTGCGGTACCGCGCTCTTTTGATACAATAAAGGCGAGCTTGCAAAAGGTATTGAGCTCCTAAAGTGGCGCACAATTTTATAGCTCCGATATTATGATATTTATCCAATACGAGGTCGGGAGGCGTTCGTCTTTCTGGCGTTCTGCTTACAGTTATTATATAGCACTATTCTATTAGATACAAAATGTGTTTCTATGCGTAGAATGGTATTTACACATGATGATAGAGTTCGAAACTCGGATATTCGCATCCGGTAAGCGGTAACTAATAGCGGATACCGAGTGATGAACAATACAATCTTTGACCTCCGAAACAACTAGGACTTGATAAAATAGCGTACTAATACACTCTCGCACAACCTTAGTCAGATTTTCCAAACAACTGAAGCTGTTTGGAACACCGTTGAGCGTGTTTCTTGAATACTTATCAATTGGTGATGTTCTCATGCGCTATGGGTTCGGGTACGGGTAGAACGCGTCTTATCCGTCATTACATACAGAACCGAGACGTGAACACATAGTTCGACTCGTCCACAAATACACAATTGTATTATACATATTTATTTTAAAAGTTAGACATAATTATTATTATCACAATATATTATTTAATTTAATTAAAAAAAACTTTCTTATGTTCTAACTTTATTGGCAAATAGATTTTAATGTTTCAGTCAGAAATTCATTAATAGTATTATAAAATTTGTCATTTAACAGTTAACGCCGCTTCTTCTTGAACATGAGACCATTCAATGCTTTTAGGTAACTTGGTAATTTACTAAGAATAGCAGGTGCTGCTCAGTGTTTCTCTCCGGGATCGAATCCGGAACGAAGTAATTCGCCAAAGAACTAAAGTGATCGATATAGTTCAACGTATTAGCAAACTGAAGTGGCAGTGGGCTGATAATATCTGCCGTAGGACCGATAACCGTTGTGATCCGTGAGGGGGCTTTGGCTATCTCGCTCGACATAGCCAACGCTTTCAACAGCCTCCCGCACACAACGATACAGGAGGTGCTCCGTTATCATGAAGTGACCCTGTATCTGCGGAGGCTGTTGGCCGACCACCTCCGGGACCGCGAGGTTTTGGTGCAAGGACGCGACGGTTTGAGGCAACGTCGTGTCTCGTGCGGTGTTCCACAGGGGTCTGTGGTGGGACCGCTCCTGTGGAACGTCGGCTACGACTGGGTGCTTCGCGGCACGCTTCATGCAAGTGTGCGGTTTGCGTGCTACGCGGGTGACACCCTAGTCGTGGCCAAGGGAGGGACCTCGGGGAAGTGTTGCGGTCGGCCGCGGTGGGCACAACATTCGTGGTCAGCCGCATACGCGCCCTGGGGCTTGACGTCGCCCTGTCCAAGACCGAGGCCCTTCTGTTTCATGGGCCTCGGGGGGGACCCCCTCCAGGTGCGCGGGTGTTACTCGACGGGGTCCCAGTCCGGGTTGGGACCTAGATAAAATATCTGGGTCTCATCCTGGACGAGAGATGAGCTTTTGGGGCCCACTTTGCTGGGATGGCCACAAGAGTCGTTGGAGCTGCTGCCTCGTTGGAGAGACTGCTGCCAAATGTGGGTGGCCCAAGCGCCAATTGTCGTCGGCTGTACTCTGGAGTCATCTGGAGTACAGCCGTTGGCGCTTGGGCCAGCCACATGCTATGGCTATGTATGGGGCACCCGTCTGGGTGGACGCCCTCAGTCGCGGCAACAAAACCCTGCTACGACGTCCGCAGCGTGTTGTAGCGACAAGGGCAATCCGCGGATACTGGATGGTGTCCTGGACGGCGGCTTGAGTGCTGGCCGGTGATCTCCCCTGGGAGCTCCAAGCGGAGATCCTCGCCGAAGTTTACCACTCCGTGGTGGCCCCAGTGTGGGAGGAGGTCGCACGCATGCGGAGGCAGGCGCAGGGTGCCCTGTTGTGGTGGTGGAAGGAGGACCTGGCCCCACCGGTCCCTGGACAGTGGACGGTGGATGCGGTCAGGCCGGTCCTTCGGAAGTGGGTGAGGCGGCGGTTCGGGTTGTTAACCTTCCGATTGGTGCAGGTGCTTTCCGGGCATGGATGTTTCGGTAAGTACCTGCACCAAATCGCGAGACGGGAGGCGACCCCTGCCTGCAACGAGTGTGGAGCGCCAGAGAATACGGTGCTCCACACGCTGGGGGTGTGTGCCGCATGGAGCGCGCAGCGTGTGTATGCGAGCCTACCGTCTGTGTATGTGAACCTACCGTCTGCGTCTGCAAACCTAACGTCTGTGTATGTGAGCCTACCGTCTGTATATGCTAACCTACCGTCTGTGTATGCGAGCCTACCGTCTGTGTATGCGAGCCTACCGTCTGTGTATGTGAACCTACCGTCTGCGTCTGCAAACCTACCGTCTGTGTATGTGAACCTACCGTCTGCGTCTGCAAACCTACCGTCTGTGTATGTGAGCCTACCATCTGTATATGCTAACCTACCGTCTGTGTATGTGAACCTACCGTCTGCGTCTGCAAACCTACCGTCTGTGTATGTGAGCCTACCGTCTGTGTATGTGAACCTACCGTCTGTGTATGTGAACCTACCGTCTGTGTCCGCGATCTCATTAGTTGTTGGCAGTAGAGATCCTTATCGATTGGTTTTGGCCAGCGGTAAAAGCTCCTAATGAACGCTGCCCTTCTAATCTCACCAAACACATAGCATCACCTTACTGGATGTTAATCTGGGTTTCGTTAATCTTGTTTGGTAATCTTTTGAAAAATAATAATAAAATGGTTCGATTTCATTAGGTTTCAATAGAGAATCGTAAATGAGTACACGATTCATTAGGTTTCATTCAGTGAGCTCGTGTAGCACCTGAATATCGAGCTTTTTTGTATAGTCTTTAGTTTCGTGGTCAACCTTCGGTTCTTCGGCTATGTTGCAAGTTGAAGATTCCTGTACCGTTATTTGTGCATAGACGGATTTCAATTTTTTGAAATGTTTTCGATAATTGTACACCTACTTATACCATGCAGACTACGCAGTCCGCCCGGCCAGCCACATTCACGAGACAAACCCGTAAAAACCAGATTCGACATCCGAAGACTAAGGGAACGCGAGTACTCGGTAAAACATAAGTTTAGGAGAATAATAGGATATAGGATATAGGAAAATAGTATAGGATATGTAGACTTTAATAGGCTTACTTATGTAGACTTTTAAGCAAAATAGGATATTTTAAAAGTCTATATAGGTAAGTCTATTGAAAAATTCAAGCACCTGAAATTCGATTTAAAATTGAACTTTCTTCGTTAGTGGAAATTATTTTTAGGACTTGTATTTGCATTAAAATAAAGCATATCCCCCTATTGCATGGTTATACCTAAAGGCTTACAAGGTCACTGTTCTCTCAGAACCACTAGTATTAAAACCAGCCAGATACAAACAGTACAACCAAAGAGATATTTTTTTAAATTTATACATAAAAAATACGAAAAGACTTTCTCTCCGACCTTTTATAATTTGTTAGAGCAATAACTTACAAGTTAGTACGGAACCCTCAGAGCGCGACTCCAACTCGCACTTAGCTTTTTTTACTTGAGCACTGTACAGAGATGGTGCACGGCTGATATCCACTGGTAGATCGTTTCAAAGGCGAAGGCGAAAGAAAGACGCATTATAAAAGTTAGAACAGTGTGCCGGTGTGTCTATTTTCTAAGCGTGTATAAAAAACTATTAAATAGACTTTGAGATCCCACGAGACTGCTAAGGGCTAGGGAACAGCGATATTATTGTAAGATCCATGAATTCGAAGGAAGTAGATCTTTTCCTTAGTGGGCCGGGTTCAATGCGGGCGGCCGCGGCGGGCTGCGACCGATCATTGTAAGGACGGGCCGACTAATGACAAGGAATCATAAAGACGACGATCACGATTTGAATATTGAGTACATAAATTAGTGAACAGTAAATTATAGCACAAGTTTAGACGAGTCGGTGAGCTCGAGACGTTCAAACGACAATTAGCGCGGGAATGCCGAGCGGCGCGGCGGCGAGTGTGCCCGGAATCATAATGTGCTCATTAATTGGCTCGGACGGAGCACAAGCGGACAATCAGTGACGCGCGAGAAATTGCAATAACTCAGTTATAGCAAGTTATAATACAGCGAGGATTCGTAATACACCGGGGATCCGTCCCATTGTCTCGTTGCCCGCACAGTGTCCCGCACAATGACGGCCTTTTGATCACCGCGTCGCCGTCCCGCTGAATACTTTCATTTGAGATTGCCTAATGAAGTGTTCGAAGATATCTCCGCTGGATTATCCTTGAACCTCGCCATCGGGTGTCAACCGAGAGAGTGTAAGCGGCACGTCAGAGTTCATTCGAGCAGTCGACCCGACTCGAGAGCTCAAAAATATACACCACTACATTTTAACCATCGAAAACATTATAAGGGCAGTTGCAGGAGGGACTATCATATGAATGATGTGTGCGCTGTCAGAATTTGTTTCACTTAATATTCAATAAGATTGAGGTTTGTTTTTTCGCAAAAATCCGTATAAATGTAAGGACGCAGTGTTACATAGTAGAAACTATGAATCGTCGGCGAGGGTAGCGGTGCAAGCGGTGCGCTGCGTGCTGCGTGCACCCTGCCCTGCGCCTTCACCCGTCCGAACGTGGACGGATCATCATTCAAAATGTTAGCGGATAGATACGAGTACATTCGAAAGAAAATGAACGTCGCGCGAAGTGTTTCAAAGACGCGCTCTAATCTATGGTGTTGCCGAATTTTATAACCGTGAGTCGGGCGGTGATTTATGTGCCGATATCGGGCCGAGAGGTGGCTCCCGCTCCTGCATGCATAAAAAGGTAGTTTATCGCCTTGCCCGCCCCGCGCCGCCGCCCGCCGCACCTTTATACTCCTTGATAACTCTCCCCGAACACTACACGTCATACATCAACGGGATTTATGTCTTTTTGTAAAACCTGAGAAGCCGGAGAGCGAGAGTAAGACAATATTTTTCTATCACAGCCCATGTGTGACCGAATCAAAATGATTGTGGCCATGGTAAAAATAACGCCAAAGGAAAGAGCACAACGACATTAATTTATATTGTTTTAATTTTGGTTGAATATATTTAAAATTGTAAATAATAATTATGTACTTAGTGTGTTCTTGACCTAACGGAGCGACATATTCGCATACGGCCGAAAAAGCTTCAGATAATAAATAATTAAAAAGAAAATATTTAATAAATGAATACGAACGTCCAGAGACCTTGCTCGACCTTGCCACCTAAGTGTTTGAGGATATATATATTTCTATTTGATAGTCGTCCAAAAAGGTTCACGCAGGATAGCGGATAACTCAGCTTCATAATGTTAGTTTCAGTATTTACCTAAACCCTTTAAAAAACACATTACTGCATTATATGCACATGGCATCACGGAAACTGTTCTGTTACATTCATAAGTACACGTAGTTTAGTTTGTTTACTTCTATGTCTAGCAAAAAGTTTTCTTTGTTCATCATTAAAGTTTAAACAGAGTCGACGCTCGCTCGAACTAAGTACTTCGTTTTCTTTGAAGGTGTTTCGTGTTTCGGTAAAATACCGAGCATTTACTGGCTTTTACATTGTAATTGTCTAGGAACATTTGTTGCAAGAATTATATTTTACTCTTGTACTCTGTTATGTGGCTAGTGCATACGTTTGCGTGAACGAGCATTGATTTTCAGATTACAGGTTTGAAAATGTAAAAACTCATTGTTCATTGAGACCATTTCAATGAGCCCAAACACAACATCACTGCTCATGGTACATGGAAGAAATTTCACTTTTTCTCAAGTTATCAGTGTATCTATTGTATCGGGCACATGCGACGTTGATCGCACCTTATTCTTATCTACTCAGACGGATTGCCGTACTCGCTCGTCCTCGGCCGTGTCGTGTCGTGTCGTGTCGTCTCGTGTCGTCTCGTGTCGTGACATAATGCGATCGAGCGACGCCTTTTGACTTCAAACAGCCGCGAAACGAATACTTTACCTTCAAAGCGGCTCTACTTCAAAGACTTCGATGCACGACGGAGCGACTATAAATGAGTGCCTAATTTATTAAATGACGCCGTATTTTCAACACATGTTGGTATGTTTTAGAGCAGTTTAAGAACGATCTTACCGCGCGTGCGGTTCGCTAATCAATGATATTTGTATAGACTTAATGTAAAGGCAAATAATAAATAAGTGATTGTGAACTACCTACGAGCTTAGTATGCGTTAACGGATAATTGATCATTGCGTGCGACGATTTGGACGGCGATTGAAAAGAATAGAATATATTTACTGTCATAAATTGTACATTTTATATTATTTGAAATTTAGTACAAATCTAGTGTTCTCATTATCATTAACAAGCAGTATTCGTCTACTGTTGGACATAGGCATCTCCTATGTTACACCACTGAGCTCGATCTTCAGCTCTTTGTTTCCAACCGCTGCAAGCAGCTTGCGTGTATCATCGCTCCATCTAGCTTCATGGTGGTAGGACACTATCTAGTATCGGCCTGGCCAACTACCAGGGTTCAAGTTAGAAAATCTGTCACCAAAACATCTAATGTATTCCGGCAGTTATCCTTGAGAACCAGTTTCCATTCTAGGCCTAGCGTGCTGACCATCTTCGACCGCATCATCATTTACCAACAGGTGAAATTCACCTGGTATCTTATAAGATATATAAAAAAAAACTGGAAGGCGTCCTACGCTTCGTTTACCTAGCCGTGGTCTCCGCTCTAGAACACGTCTACGATCACGGTTATCGATTCTACGACGGATGTGACTAACCCAACAGACATTTCAGCTTGCTAATCCTTTGAGCTATGTCGATAACTTTGGTTCTCTGTTGGATGACTTCATTTCGAATCCGATCCTTCATAGATACTCCGAGCATAGCTCTCTCCATAGCTCGCTGAGCGACTTTGATTGGTGGATCAGTCGCACTGTAAGTGTCTACGTTTCGGCTCCGTATAGCATTACAGCTAGGACCACAGAAATAGGAATAATAAGGTATTTATTCCTATTTGTGTGGGTAGGACGCACTTATCAGAATTCCGATATTTCTAACAACCATGTAACTAAATTATAAGGACAGCTTAACATCAGACGCTGTCCTGTCTCATTCGTTCTAATATTCATTTAAGTCTAGCTGCAAGTTCAACTTATTAGTTGATATTATGGATGGCTAACAATAGCTCTGCCACTGCTTCATCCTTATCTGTACTTTATAGTTTACTAGCTGTTACCTGCGGCTTCGCCCGCGTTATTTGTGTCTTTATGAGCATTGAGGTCTAGATCGATGATCT
The DNA here is from genome assembly GCA_954871355.1 of Cabera pusaria. Classification (NCBI taxonomy): domain Eukaryota; kingdom Metazoa; phylum Arthropoda; class Insecta; order Lepidoptera; family Geometridae; genus Cabera; species Cabera pusaria. The sequence continues at coordinate 28,541,914 of OX940894.1, forward strand.
CTTAGGCCAAGTCACCATAGATGACCCTTAAAGTCGAACTCAATATCCTGTATTGTTAAAGTCATACATTTTTTTGGTTAGGTTAGTATACGAAGTTGTGCTGTTTAAATGTTTGACTCAACACAACAGTTCCTGAAACATTTCTTACAAAGAAAATAAGGTGAATAGCTGCGCGAGCGTAGCAAGCGCTATTATTGGGCAAGTGAAATTTTTTTATGGCTTTTTATATCCCTGACAGTTTAATGATCTAATCATCAAGTCTATATAGATGACTCTTAAGTCGAACTCGATATCGTCTATTGTTAAAGTCATTAATCATTACTTGGCACTTGGTAAACCTAACCAAGGTTTACCAAGTTTTGCTGTTTAAGTATTTGAGTCAGTCTAATGTATGAGGCTGTTAAAACACGCTATTATATGCTATGTAGCGTTATTACTGCGCAAGCGAAGCGAGACATTTGTTTATGACTTTTTATGACCCTGAAAGTTTTATGACCTACTAAGTCGACACCGATGACCCTAAGGATAAACTTGATATCCACTTATTTTAAGGTAAAAAAATATTATGAATATTAAAGGTTGTACTGTTTCAATTTATGAATCGTTTTGATGCATGTGGCTATTAAAATACAAAAGTTGCTGAAATGTTTCCTACAAAGTAGATATAACAAATGCTTGCGCAACCGGAGCGAGCGCTATTACTGCGCGAGCGTAGCAAGCCCTATCACTGCACGAGCGAAGCGAGCACGAAAAATATTTACGACTTTTTATGACCCTGACAGTTTTTATGACCTACTAAGTCAACACCGATGACACAATAGTTAAACTTGATATCCACTTATTTTAAGGTTAATAATTATTATGATTATTGAAGGTTGTACTGTTTCAATTTATAAACTCGTTTTGATGCATGTGGCTATTAAAATACAAAAACTGCAAAAATATTACCTACAAAGTAGATAAAACAAAGGTTTGCGCGAGCGCAGCGAGCTCTATCAATGCGCGAGCGAAGCGAGCGCGAAAATGTTTACGTCATTTTATGACCCTGACAGTTTTTATGACCTACTAAGTCAAGACCGATGACCCTAAGGTTAAACTTTAAAAACCATTATGATTATTGAAGGTTGTACTGTTTCAATTTAAAATACAAAAAAAATGTTGAAACATTACCTTCAAAGTAGATAAAACAAAGGTCGCGCGAGCGCAGCGAGCGCTATTAATGCGCGAGCGTAGCGAGCGCGAACATTTTTTTGTCATTTTATGACCCTGACAGTTTTATGACCTACTAAGTCAACGCCGATGACCCTAAGGTTAATCTAGATATACACTTATTTCAAGGTAAAAAAATCATTATGATTATTGCAAGTTGTACTGTTCCAATTTATGTCATGTTTTGATGAATGTGGCTATTAAATTACAAAAGTTGCTGAAATATTTCCTACAATGTAGATATAACTAATGCTTGCACGACCGGAGCGAACACTATTACTGCGCGAGCGTAGTAAGCGCTATCACTTAAAACGAAACTGTAATCACGAATAATTTTTACGACCTTTTATGACCCTGACCGTTTTCATGACCTACTCAGACAACACTGATGACACAGAGGTTAAACTTCATATCCACTTATTTTAAGGTTAATAATCATTATGTTTATTGAAGGTTTTACTGTTTCAATTTATGGACTCGTTGTGATGCATGTGGCTATTAATATACAAAAGTTGCTGAAATGTTTCCTACAAAGTAGACATAACAAATACTTGCGAGACCGGAGCGAGCGCTATCACTGCACGAGCGTAGCAAGCGCTATCACTGAGCGAGCGAAGCGAGCGCGAATCATTTTTACAACCTTCTGTGACCCTGACAGTTTTTATGACCTACTAAGTTAACACAGTACCCCGAGCACGAAAAATCATCGAATTCGTATCGTAAAGGTATCGAGTCAACGATACAATAACGTGGTGTTACGATAGGCGGCAGCGCGAAGCACACTCTGACAGCTATCGAGAGCTCGATACGATTATGTTAGTAACGTCATCCTAATGTAAGTAGAGACGAGCCGTTGTGAATGAAATGAACGTCTTATTGAATGAATTATTCGTTCAAAAATTAAATTGAACAGTGAACTTTTTATTACTTCTGGCTTAGCTTTCTATTTATCGGAAATTATATTTAAAAAAGTACTTTAACAGAATAAACATCTTCAAATACGGTATGAGTGATATTAAAATGAATTTTATTTGAAAAAGAAAATAATATTTAATACCTTTAAAAATATATATATCAGTTTATGAACGAAAGATATAGCGTCACCAATGACTTGATTCTTTGGAGTTTGGGTTCCGTATTTCGAAAGGAAAACGACGGCTCGAGGCTTCCCCACATCACAGAATACCTAATAATACTACGTACCCACACCTCGTTCATTCTATCAAGCGTTTCTTTGTCTTGTAACATTGTTCATAAGGTTTATAATGTCTTGTCATTTCTGATCGTCTTGGCGCGTCGCGTCGCTGCCTATTCAATATGCATTGAGCCATAGTGTTCATATAATGAAGAGTGTTGTGGTGAATTAAGAGTTTCATAAATTTATTATTACATTGTGTTGTGCGGAACCCTTAGTGGAAACCCGACTCACACTTGGTATATTTTATTTATTTACATGGATGGATGACATAGTGACAGTGTCGAATTTGAAGTTTGATAATCAAATATGGTCGCTGACAACGATGAAACTTGTCAACTTGGAACGAAGGTTTTATTAACTCGAAGGAGGATTAACTATGAGGAAAGATTTTTTATGTTGTTTTTATGTTTTTATTTTCCCTTAATTTCAAGTAAACTTGCAGCAAGAAGATAATAAAGAGAACGACGTTGGTAAAGCGGGCGGGCGGGCGGCGGTTTAATACACGCAAAAAATATGTTTTATGCAGTTAAAAAAAGTTTCGAAACTTTTCTCACCGGAAAATCCTAAGTGAAAAAATATTCGACTATGCTCGATAGCCAGCCTTCGAAATTAACATTACCATACGTCAAAATTAAGTTCATGCTCGCATTTTGTTAATAAAATCTCAAGTATCGTTTACGTAACGATACGTTTGCGATACGAATCAAATCAAAATCGTTCGCGCTGCCGAATTTAGTTACTTTTACGCACGATAGGGGCGCTGTACAAATTTCATACATTTTCAAGTCGATGACGATACGAATACTTTTTCGCAAGTTTTTCGTGCTCGGGGTACTGATGGCATAAAGGTTAAACTTGATATCCACTTATTTTAAGGTTAAAATTCATAATGATTATTGAAGGTCGTACTATTTCAATTTATGGACTCGTTCTGATGCATGTGGCTATCAAAATACAAAAGTTGCTGAAATATTACCTACAAAGTAGATAAAACAAAGGTTTGCGTGAGCGCAGCGAGCGCTATCACTGCGCGAGCGAAGTGAGCGCGAAAATTTTTACGTTTTATGACCCTGACAGTTTTTATAACCTACTTAGTCAATACCTATGTTAAAACACGAATGCTTTTGAAATACTTCCCACAAAGCAGATAAAACACGTTGGGCAAGCAAAGCCATCGCGTAAATTTTGATGACTTTTAATGACCCTAACAGTTTTATGGCCTAATTAAGGCACTTATTAAGTTTAGTCATTATCTATGAACCTAAGCTCAAACTTTTATGATTATGCAAACTCTATGTAAAGTTAAGAAAAAATATAGGCACCAACACTTAACTGCCGAAAAAAGTATTCCTTGCCCTTTTATGCCCTATTTAATGTCTTTGTACAAAATTCATCTGAATCGGTCAAGCCGTTTGGCCGAAAAGAGGCCACATATTTACAAAATTCCATAATAAAAATATAGGCAACCGAAATTTCCACCCAAAAAAAAGTATTTGTTGCCCTTCTATGTCTTTTTGACTGCCTGTGTACAAAATTTCAGCTTAAATGTTTAACCCGTTTGACCGAGAGTAGGCCACACATTTACAAAGTTCAATTTAAAAATTCTAGACACCTGGACTCGACTGCCAGAAAAAAAGTATCCTATGTGATTCTATGCTATACAAACTGTAATATGTATAAAATTTCAGCTGAATCGGTCAAGCTGTTAAGCTGATAAGATGGCACACATTCACAAAATTCAATAAAAAAAATCTAAACACTCAGACTCGATGGCCAAAAAAAAAGTATGCGATATCCTATTCTGCCCTATGAACTGTCTTTATACAACATTTCAGGCAAATCGGTCAAGCCGTTTATTCGAGAAGAGGTCTTATATTTACAAAATTCAATTAAAAATTCTGGACCCCCTGACTCGATAGCCTAAAAAAAAGTATCCCATATCCTATTCTACCCTATGAACTGTCTTTATACAACATTTCAGGCAAATCGGTCAAGCCGTTTATTCGAGAAGAGGTCTTATATTTACAAAATTCAATTAAAAATATCTGGACCCCCTGAATTGATAGCGAAATAAAAAGTATTCTATATCCTATTCTGCCCTATGAACTGTCTTTATACAACATGTCAGGTAAATCGGTCAAGCCGTGTATTTGAGAAGAGATCTTATATTTACATAATACAATTAAAAATATTTGGACCCTCTGACTCGATAGCCAGAAAAAAAGTATTTTATATTCTTTTCTGCCTTATGAACTGTCTTCATACAACATTTCAGCCAAATCGGTGTAGCCGTTTATTCGAAAAGAGGTCCTTTAGTTACAAAATTCAATTTAAAATATCTGGACCCCCTGACTCGACAGCCAGAAAAAAAGTATCCTATATCCTATTCTGCCCTAAGACATGTATACATATAAAATTTCCGGCAAATCGGTCAAGCCTTTTATTCGAGAAGAAGTCTTATATTTACAAAGTTCAATTAAAAATATCTGAACCCCCTGACTCGATAGCCAAAAAAAAGTATCCCATATCCTATTCTACCATATGAACTGTCTTTATGCAACATTTCAAGCAAATCGGTCAAGCCTTTTATTCAAGAAGAGGTCTTATATTTACAAAATTCAATTAAAAATATCTGGACCCCCTGACTCGATAGCCAAAAAATAAGTATCCCATCTCCTATTCTACCCTATGAACTGTCTTTATACAACATTTCAGGCAAATCGGTCAAGCCGTTTATTCGAGAAGAGGTCTTATATTTACAAAATTCAATTAAAAATATCTGGACCCCCTGACTCGATAGCCAGAAAAAAAGTATTCTAAATCCTATTCTGCCCTATGAACTGTCTTTATACAACTTGTCAGGAAAATCTGTCAAGCCGTTTATTTGAGAAGAGATCTTATATTTACAAAATTCAATTAAAAATATTTGGACCTCCTGACTCGATAGCCAGAAAAAAAGTATCCTATATCCTATTCTGCCTTATGAACTGTCTTTATACAACATTTCAGGCAAATCGGTCAAGCCGTTTATTCGAAAAGAGGTTCTTTAGTTACAAAATTCAATTAAAAATATCTGGACCCCCTGACTCGATAGCCAAAAAAAAAGGTATCCTATATCCTATTCTGCCTTATGTTCTATCTTTGTACAAAATTTCAGCCAAATCGGTCAAGCCGTTTGACCGTGAAGAAGTCCCAAACAAACAAACAAACAAACAAACAAACAAATAAACAAACTGACTTTCGCATTTATAATATTGGTGTTGATGTTACGAAGGAACCTAATAGCACAAGGAAATACAATATACTTATTACTCATTATTATTATGAAAGAGATAGATCAATAAATTTGGAAACGCATCTACCAGCCGTTCGGAACCCTAAACATTTGAGAAGAAGAGCAAGAAACTCAAGTGCTATCTTTTTCTTTATCAATAGCATTTAGCACAGCATTGTAGGTACAACATCATAAAGTTAAACTATCTTATCTCACGACTACAGTCCAAAGACTCAAGTAATATTATTTTGTGAATTATGTATTTATATGGATTACAGATACAATTAAATACACAGTAAATACCAACAACTTAATTATTTTAGGACCAAAAAACCCGACTGCGTGATAGACATTTAGTGATTAAACTATTACAAACTCAAATAAAACATATAACCTATACATATATTCGTAATCACCGTTAGAATTATTTATTTTGATACCACACTTGATGTATTTTGAAAACATTAATTATTGTTTATTGTTTTGCTAATCCCAATTTGCAAGTTTGCGATACAAAAGACTTCAATGCATGACTTGTTTACCTTCCGAATAGTCGAACCACAATGTTCATCTCGTTAATAAGTTTGCGATACAAAAGACTTCAAGCCGTGTCTTGTTTTTCCTTCCGAATAGTTTAACCGCAATGTTCATCTCGTTATGTTGAGATTACTTTTTGGCGCCGAAAATCCTTAATTTTGGTTTTTTTAATTTTGATGTACCCAATGCCACTCTCACAATTAAGACGAATCTATTGACGCCACTTGCACTCACATAAAAATACGCCAACCCGTTTAGACTCTAGGATATGCCAAAGAAATAAACAAACAAACATACATATATACTCTCAAAAAACATAACCCTCCTTCTTTCGCAGTCGGGTAAAAAGTACTTAGCTTTGCAACTGCCAATCGTTCCGCCTTCCCGCCAAGAGTGAGCACCCGAGACGAAGGATGGCCTTTTATACTACTACACCGACTGCACCAGAAGTCCATTTAAAAACTCATTTTAGAAACATTCTATTACAGTAATGGTAAAAATCCACAAGTCACATCAATCTTCGTAATTAATATTACTAACAATATTCCATAGTTCATTAACACATATAACACGCTCAGACTTACCGGAAACCGCAGTAGCGGATGTGTCTACAAATAAGCAATTGCCTTTAAAATAATGTCTTATTTAAATGAAACAATTCTATAATTAATTGCTATATTTTAGGGACTATTAAGACTAAAATTTCCTTAATCTAACACACTCATTAAAGAATTTTGTCTTCAGGCTTTGTGGCATCGGCGATGTTAGTGTTTAGTGGATATAAACGTATATCTCATCGGATTGGTATTTTTATAATACCCACATGCAAGAATCAGGAAAGTACTACATACATACTGTATAATGTGTATTTGAATGCACGACCGCAACGCGGGTCGGCGGCTGCGAATAGAATTGATTAAAACGTCGGCTGCAGGTGAAACAGCGCGGAATGGAAACAATGAAACAATCGCATCGGCCGCAGCCGCCACCACCCGGGGAGAGGACGCTACACTCGACCGGCGTATTAGTGAACTACTGTGAACAGTGTACACTGTACCTACAGAGTACACTCTCCGAATGTGGAGTCGCGGGTCACACATTTACATTTTATGGAGGGTGAATAAAAATGATGGAACACGAAGGGAAAGTATGTTCCTCGATGCGCGAAAGTGCGCGCAAAATCTTATCCGCCCGTGGGCGATAGAGTGTTTTTTCAATTGTTCGCTTACGAATGTTCTTTCTATATCTATAACTCGTCTCTCCGTATACCACAGTGCATAAATACAAAAGTCTTTAATCAGTGCATCCTCCCTGTCATGACATGCGGAGCCGAGACGTGGACACACAAGTTTCGACTAGTCCACCAATATAAAATCGCTCAGCGAGCTATGGAATGAGCTATGGTTAGCGTTTCTCTGCGGGATCGAATCCGGAACGAAGTAATTCGCCAGAGAACAAAAGTGGTCGACATAGCTCAGCGGATTAGCAAACTAAAGTGGCAATGGGCTGGTCATATCTGCCGTAGGACCGATAACCGTTGGGGCAGACTGGTTCTAGAGTGGAGACGCCCTGTGACCAGGTGGAGCGACGACATTCGCAAAGCGGTGGGCAGTGAATAGAAACAAAGAGCCAAAGATTGAGCTCAGTGCGTGTCTTGGGGGAGGCCTACGTCCAGCAGTGGCAGTCCACTGCTGGACGTAGGCCTCCCCCAATTCATTATCAGCCGGTATCAGTATACCGGCTGATAATGACAATGATGATGAATGTTCTTTTACAGTACCCTGTCTAAGGGGATTCAAGAATAATATTGTATGGGAAATGTTACATAGAGAGTAAAAAATAAATAAAACTGGCCAAATGCGAGTCAGACTTTTGCCCCGCACACGGAGGGTTCCGAACGCCATCTAAAGAATATCTAACGAACTTCTAACACCAACTAAGTAAACGTTAACACAAAGGTAGAATAGTATTATATAGTAGTAATAGCACAGATTATATAATAGTTACTTCGTAACAGATACTTTACTCCCCTACAAAAACACAATACCAACGTTTATTTCAGACTATACAAGCAAAAATGTGTCTAAGCCGCACGACCTAGCGTTGTTATTACTTCGCTCAGCGCGCGATGCACTGCTGCGCGCCTGATACAGTAAAGGGTTGACTTAATGAAATAAAAAAAAAGTTTACGAATTCTTTTTATTTACCTCACAAAATAACATCAAAATTCCTAACTAAGAGTCGAATTTGAAGTCGAGAAAGTCAATTTTACGCAGTTTTGTCATTTAAGTATCGTTAGCATAAAAAAATGAAACATATTATGCTTGTTTTTGTAAAACACGCAAAATGACTATGAAAAACTTAAATCGTTTCTATATATTCTATAGCATACGAATGCGCTGTTAACCCGTCATTTGAATAATAATATACGTTGCGCGCGCGTGAGCAGTGACAACCGACTGGCAGATAGTACTGCCGGAGTTGACGAAAGTTTAGGTATAAATCGCAGTAGCTATGGGCGAGTGAGGGAGACCTGGTAATAGTAGTAATAGTAATTGTAGTAATTCATATTATTAAATAAATGGTTGACCGAGCTTTGCTCAGTATTTTTTGCCACTTAAACAGACAAATATGCTTCTTCCCGACATCTATAGACGAATAATAATACTATTTTTTTTAATTGAGAGCAACTAACTGCTTTACCGACACAGTAACACTAAAGCTACTTCTACTCGCCAATAGACGTCCGGAAGAGTCATATTTTAAGTTGATTATCAATAAAGTTGATTATTGAAAACACGAAAAAACAACAATTTCTGAAAATGACTCCTAGCTAGATCGATTTATCGCCCCCGAAATCCCCTGAATACTAAATTTTATTTAATCGTTGGAGCCGCTTCCGAGATTCAGATTAAGATATTAAAGACGCTAGACGATCTTTGATGCTAGCTAGATGGCGCGGCGCTAACGTAAAAAAACTGTTCTTTAATTTTTAACTTTGTTCTATTCTTAGTATTTGTTGTTATAGCGGCAACAGAAATACATCATCTGTGAAAATTTCAACCGTCTAACTATCACGGTTCATGAGATACAGCCTGGTGACAGACGGACAGACAGACAGACAAACAGACAGACAGACGGACAGCGGAGTCTCAGTAATAGGGTTCCGTTGGTACCCTTTGGGTTCGGAACCCTAATAAAAGACTGGCTGCACCCCACGTCTTCGTCCGTGTTAGTAAGTATCCTATGGTATAATCTATAATACTGGGCTATCCTTGTGCAAAATGTTACCGGCGACATCTATGAAGACTTCGGTCGCCGGTGATATACTGGAGATATGAGACATCACATAATCACACTCTTGCATATACATTTTAGGCCAACTTCTAGAGAAGGTTAAACGTGAAACAAGATAGTTGCCCGAAAATTAAAAAGGAAATTTCACAATTTGAAGAACAATAATAAACATTGTTATTTAGCGCCGATGAACAACAGATCATATTGAGGTCTGGAATGTAACGGTATGTTCCCACGAGAACACAAAATAAAGAAATACATTGATCGCAGGAAGCGTGTGTATGTGTTGTGTACACATGGAGTGGGGCAGCGAGCGCGGCGCGGCGCCCCGCTCGCATACTAATCGTGCCCCTCGACAACACTCGCGGATGAGAGCACGCACTTGTGCGCACATTACGTATCCCATTGTGCTGTATACTCACATGCCGGCCGACATCGGTGAGTGCGCGCGGTAGCGGATACTGACCTCCTGACACTCGGATATTTCCGGCGCTCGATAGACACCACACGACCCTCCGATATGGGTTCAATCTTGACGATTTCTTGTGCCCCTTCCAAAGTAACGTAAGTAACGTTAGTCCGAAGAGAGTGTGCGTAGAAAAGCCCTCTTGTCACGATCTTTGACAGTGATCATTGTGTGAACGATATCAAATAAACGTCGGGGACGCAGCTATACACGCTGTATATTGTCATCTCTGTTATTTCAATCATTTTAATATTGTATGAGCCAAGATTATAATGAAGGTTGTAGGATGACTAAACTTTTGAAGACTGAACATTTTAACATGAATAATCTTATTGGTCTATTCTGATTATAGTGTTTGACAGAATAATACAGACTATTCTCAAGGTAAGTGGGAGCAAGATAGAAACAAACCCTGGATGAAATATTGATCTTCACAGCAATGTTATTTCTACCTTGCAAGGTCCAGTCAGGGGGTAACGTTTTTGTGATAAACCCTCAGATTTTATATCAAGGAACTTTTTTTTACATACATACATACTATCACGTCTTTTCCTCGTTGAGATAGGCAGAAAATACTTCTTTCCACATGTTACGATCCTGACATACCTAATTCGCTTCTTCCGCTTTCATGAGTGTTTTTATACAAGCTCGCTCATTAAACTTATTTTTAACTGACTTCAAAAAAGGAGGAGGTTCACAATTTTGCCGAACACCTTTTCAGGATTCCGTACCTCAAAAATAAAAATAAAAAAAACCCCATAGGATCACTTGGTCGTCTGTCTGTTTGTCCGTCTGTTAAGACCATTTTTCTCAGGACGCGTAGAGATATTAAATTGAAACTTTAGCAAATACGTCGGGTTTCAACTTGGGTCTACGGTGTCTTTCTGCTGTGAAAAAAAATTGAGTGAGAAAAATTATTTCTTTGCTGGTTGCAAAGAAAGTAACCGTATATAGCTTCTATTTATTGTTAGTTTCTTTATTGTTGTAACATATATTATTGTCCATATCCGCTATATTTTCATAATTTACGGATCCAGCTTCGGGACAATATCGTTCATCGATAGCGTACATAGCCCGCGTCGAACCCTGCGTTATTTATGTATCAGGGAGTGATCTACGGCAACTGCCCACTTGCGTCACTTTACATACCAAAAAAATTATCTTGAGCTTTCTTTCGTTCGACCCGTGACGTGCGGCTAAACGGCCATCTATTCCGATTAGTGTGACAGCGGGACACCGGGCGGGACGGGCGGAACGGGCGACACGCTACATCGGACACTCTACATTAAAGTGAGCGAGGACGAGTTCCGAGAGCCCGTTTCCGAGGTGCGACGTTTACCTCTTGGCGATTTCAGGTCTCGTCGTCGGAGAAGCTCTCGTGTAATCGGAAAGTGTCGCGAGGAGCGACAATCAGCGAGCGGCCCCTCGAGTTCCGCAGAAGCCCCGATAGTGGGCGTCGAGTAGGGGCCTGCAATTAGTGGCAGTCAATACGAGTAGTTAGCGGACACTCGAGTGAAGCCTCCGCCGCGACTCGTTAGCGTCTCTCGCCGCGCCCGAGCCGAGTGCTCACCCCGTCCCCGCCCCGAGGAGCACACACCACGTATACTACTGTACTAGTCGCTGCATCTTCCGGCCGCCCGGTGCCGCGGTGCTGTACGCTCTCAACTGTTTGTTTTATGGTGGCCACACTAGCGCTCGACCACTGACACGACTGCTACATTGCCTTACGATCAGATGCTAAGTGGGGAGGTGTTCGATACCTAATTGTGGGATATTATTTGATTCAATAGCTATGTTTTTTTTTAATGCTGACTATATAACCTCATATTTTGAGAATCATTGGCATTTTTTTAGCTAGGATATTTTTTTTATTTTTAACCGACTTCAAAAAAAGGAGGAGGTTTCTCAATTCGACCGTATATTTTATTTATTTTTTTTTTTTTGTTCGGGGATAACTTCGTCGTTTATGCACCGATTTTGATTATTCTTTTTTTGTTCGAAAGGAGATATCCCAAGTGTAGTACCATGGTAATTTTATCGAGGTCTGATAAGTATCTCCAGAGATATTGAGATAAACATCTCAAAATTGGTTCTGAAAATGAACACTGAAGTCGGTTCTTTTTTAGTTTTTGAACGAAATTATATAACTGTAAAGATCCTAAGAAGTGAAGCTTAATGTATTTTACTTGAATAATTTTAATACTTGACACTGGCTAAATACACTAATCGTGTGGAGCCAAAATAAAACAAAAAAATATAATCAAAAAAATAAAGCTGACGAACTTTCCGCAAGTAACTGCGTCAACTTTATTTCTGTCCGAAAAACAATCTGAGTTACTCTCAATTCGCGCCTAAAAAAGTTTACTTAAAACAAATTCTTGACCATGATAATCGGTCCAGCCGTTCTTGAGTAATAAATGGTGTAAATAAACCCGATTCTTGAAATGTATCACTAACTGCGCCCCGCGGCTTTATCCGCATTTATTACTGGTTATAAATCTTTCTCGAATCATTCTATCTATAGATGAAAACTGCATTAAAATGCGTTGCGCAATTTAAAAGATCTGAGCGTACATACAGCGGGAGCGACTTTGTTTTGTACTATGTAAAGAAGATAAGCTTGCTTAGCGTCTTCGTACAGGCTGAGTGGCTAGCCCTGCCCTGTCCTTAGAGTTTGTAGGCCGCCTGAAGGTCGCTGTGACATGGCCTACGATCGTTGATATGAGACAAACAACCGAGACCATACGAGCCACGGTACCGCTCACTTGTAAATGACCCTGATAAATGTTACCCGTGTGGAGCCGGGCCGGGTTGCTACTTCTCTATATATCATTATATCCAAACCACGTAGCGCAACTACTCCCGCCGACTTCAGAACTATACTGAAATGGGTTAGAAGAAGATATGGGTGGTATGTGGTGATCCTTCTTATTTTTGTCTGCGATATTTGTTTTCGTATGATGAGTTTATATACGCTGTTTTACGTGAAGTCGAACAGAAAACTGTATCATCTCTGAGGAAGCTATGAAAGTATAACTCGGTCTTCATGCGGCGGCAAGCCTCCGGTTTGAGGCTCATCGTAGCTTATCTGCCGATATAAAGTGTTTACGAGTCCCCACCCCCCACCGCCACCCCGCCGTCCCCCGCGCCCCCGCGCCCCGCGATCCTACGCTCAGCTCGACTTCAACTTCGACCCTAATTGAACAAATAAATATACATTTTGTTCAAGATTCGCATGCGGTCATATGTGTTTACTTATTTGATTAATTTTACAGAATACAGAATAACAATAATTATAAACAGTAAGTACTACACTAAACCATAAAAGATAAATAAAACAACAATCAGTAATATAATCATGTATCCGATCCACAGGGGACAGTAATAAACAATCTGTGACGTGGCATACGGCTGCGACCATCACCAGCTAGGCTATTCTGTAAGCTATCTCGACAGCGGAATCCGCGGTGAGATTCGAATTTCGTACTTTGAAATTCAATCGTATCACGTTCGCAATACGGTTGAATTTCGTAGTACAAAATTCAAATCTCACCGCGGATTCCGTTGTCGAGATAGCTTACAGAATAGCCTAGCTGGCCTCCCTCACTCGCCCATGGCTACAGCGTTTTATACCTAAACTTTCGAGCAACGCCGGCGGTGCTATCGCTAGTCGCTTGTCACTGCTCACGCGCGCGCAACGTATGTTATTAATATAAGTTATTAAAAAAAAAAAACGACTTCATAACCACAAACAGGCACTCAAAAGCGAAAAATAAATTACTTAAAATTATTATAAGCGCTACCCACTTATCTATTTGAAGTCGGTGCCAGCCAAGTCTAATAGGTAGTAGATAGATACTACCTACATGTATCTACCTACTTACTAACCTACATGTACCTACTTACTACTACTACATACAAAGTATCTATCTACTATCCAATAGACTTGGCTGGCATCGACTTCAAATAGATAAGTGGGTAGCGCTTATAATAATTTTAAGTAATTTATTTTTCGCTTTTGAGTACCTGTTTGTGGCTATGAAGTCGGTTTTATTTTTTTTGAAAAATAACTTATTTTACCCTTTTTAGTGCAAAACAAGTTTTAATTAAATTATGCATGCTTCTATTTAATGTTTGTGTTTGTGTTTTATTAAACATGCTTCTATAAATTTCGTGTCTGGGCCGTTTATATACTAACGGATATATACTTTTTGAAAATTTCAAGTATGTACCTATAACGGTTAAGAAGATACAGATCTGTAAAGTGCGCACATATAGACACACGGAGGGACGGACGAACGGACAACAAAGTCTCAGAAAGTGTTCATTTGGTACCCTTTGGGTTCGGAACCCTAAATAAACTGGCCAAGTGCAAGTCGGACTCGCACTAGTAGGGTTCCGTACCACACTACAGTATTTTATAAGATTGAGCAAAAAATACCACTATAATTTTTTGCCAGAAAAAAAAAAATTAATAAACATTTTATTTCTTATAACGCCATCTAACGTCTAACAAAAGTGTTAGGGATCGACATTTCAATATAACGCCATCTATGGGACGTTTACCTAACTAAGCGTTCATAGATGGCGTGAAATGCCGAAAAAAACACGTTTCTTGTATGAGGACCCTCTATTATTTTTAACTTTATTCTGTTTTTAGTATTTGTTGTTATAGCGGCAACAGAAATACATCATTTGTGAAAATTTCAACTGTGTAACTATCATGGTTCATGAGATACAGCCTGGTGACAGACGGACAGACAGACAGACAGACAGACGGACAGCGGAGTCTTAGTAATAGGGTCCCGTTTTACCCTTTGGGTATGGAACGCTAAAAAATTTACTTTAAATGCCGCGCTAAAGTGAAAATATTCACTAGTAATAATGATGTCATCAAGGTATCAAAGGACAATGTCCAAAATGGCCCTGTGCAATTAAAGCATCTGACACACACGATAATTAATTGTCTATTTTATTACAATAATTTCAAATACTTTTATAACACGGACTAGTTGTATTCCAAAATGAATATTAAAAAGTATTTTTTGCGATTATTAACATTAATTGCCGCCATATGGCCAACAGAGTACTGAATCACTCTACTACGTTATAAGACGCACTTCCCTATATTACCCGAATTCTAAAAGCACTGCGTAGCCAACCTAATAACGGAAAGTATTAATTACGTAGTAACTATTATATAATCTGTGGTATTATGCTTATAATTTTTTTTTTGCAGTGTTTATTGGTATAATGTACGTTCATAATTCTGAGTTATTTAATGATGTATGCAGTGTCACGGGACTGAAATGACCGCCATCTTCGCCAAACGTCATGTCATGTCAAAAAATAATAGGTATGTTTAAAAAAGTTTGTACCCTAAAAAGACTTTGCCCGGTAGAACATTCCTGTGAAGACAAATTATTTATATTTATATATAATTATTTATTATAATAATTAATATATAATTATTTATTGAGGGCCCGGTGGCGTAATTGGGAGAACGGTCGGCTTTGATGCCGTGGTACCGAGTTCAAACCGCCGTGCACCAATGAATTTTTCTATCGAAAAATATATGTGCGCTTCTCACAGTGGCCCTCCGGTGAAGGAAAACATCGTTTATAAACCAACAACCCCCGCATGGTGGTAGAACATATCTAGTGTCCGCCTGGCCAGCTACCACCCTCAAGCAAAATCTGTCGCCAAACATCTTATGTGTTCTGGCAGCTATCCTTGAGAGCCAGTTCCTATTCTAGTCCACTTCTCTATCTTCGACCGCATCATCACTTAGCAACAGGTGAGATAGTGGTCAAACGCTTGCCTATAAGATGTAAAGAAAAATTTAAAAAAAAATTTATCCACACCTTTATTTCTATCTCGCTCACAGTTACCGTAAGAATATCTTATATGCAATAGCAACCTCCATTTTGTATAATCTTCTTGGGACTCTACTAAAACTAGTACGTTCTCCTATGTCTGAGGTATTTATCACCATATCTCTGGAGATACTAATCAGATCTCGATAAAATTAAACCATTTTACCACCTCGGAAACGTAAACCTTTTAAAAAAATAATCATTTGAATCCGTTCACAATAGACGGAGAAATCGCGTAACATACACACAAAAACAAAACATACCGACGAATTGAGAACCTCGTCCTTTTTTGTGAAGTCGGTTAAAAATGACTGGACTGTATTGGTCATTTGTCGGATGTCAATCGAAATGAGGAGACAAGGCACTATCATTTTTTAAATTACCTGTAGATGAGAAAAGGTAAGCTTTAATTTAATTTAAAAAACAAAATGTAGATTAAAAGATTAGTTGTTTTGATTGTTATCGTGAATAATAAGCATTAGAATGTCTTCTTGTACATTTATTCAATATTTAATCACTCAATAAGAAAAATAAGGAACACGAAATCACTTTTCACTCGTCTTTAAACCCAAAAATTGTAATTAGTTAAAAATGTACTTTTATTGTAATTTTATTGTTTCCTTTGCCATAGTTGTGCGAGCGAGACAGATAATACAAAACATACAAGAGTGACACGATACGCTCAATAAGCGCGGTATATGCGGTGCTATTTCAATTTATAGACTAGACCCCGCGCCACCACAGATTATATAATAGTTGCACCACGACTAAAATGTCCTGCGGCCAAACTACGAGCTATGTGCTCTAGGCTAGGCTAACATTCTCAACACAAAGGTAGTATCTCTATACTCTTATAATGTACTAGCAGCCCGCCCCGGCTTCGCACGGGTAAAACATATATGCCTACAAAATTTGCATCAGTTTGTTGCATCGAATATAAAATATTAAAATATTTAACAATCATCGTCATATTTCAACCAATTTACACAAAACCTTAACGAATTATGCACCTAAGACCTAAACCTTCCTCATAAACACTCTGGCTTTTGGTGAAAACCGCATGATAATCCATTCAGAAGCTATTGAGATTATTGCGAACAGACAGACAGACGCAGTGATGGACATTGTTTTATAATACTTACGTAGTGATATTGGACGGCCCTTTGGCGTAAAGGATAGTTACCCTGATTCTGACCCGACGGTCGTTGGTTCTAATCCTAGCTATATACCTACCAATGAAAGTTTTATGTGCATTCACGAATTATGGGTTTTCGTACAGAGGTAGTGGGATCATTAAATCTACCAATAATTAAGATAGTTTAAAAATTAAAACAACTGACTTCAATGCCCCGCGAGTCAGTTTTAGTAGCAAGTTTGAGACGTTTATCGTCATATCTCTGAAGATACTTATCACATCTCAATTAAATTACAATGGGACCACCTTGAAAATGTACCCTACCGATTACAAAAATAGTCATTCGAATCGGTTCACAATTGACGGAGTAATCGCGTAACATGCACACACAAAAAAAGAAAGAAAAAAAAACATACAGACGAATTGAGAACTTCCTTCTTTTTGGAAGTTGGTTAAAAAGTAGCTTACCACCAAGGAGAACATCTGTCGCCGTAACCTTACAGCGTTCCCCGACGCAAAAAGTAGGGGTATTATAAAAACTCACGTTCATTTTAAACTTATAGATTTAAAAACGGGAATTTAACGTGACTTACGCGATGTCGATATAGCGATCGACATATGTTTCGGCCTCATCCGGAGGCCTTCTTCAGGATCTTGAGTGCGGGGCGCTCGCCGACGCGTTCAACCTCGCACTGCGGGCCGCTGCTCGTGCAGCGCGGGCGGACGGAGCGGGCGGCGGCGGCGGCGGTGGTGGTGTTAGTGGGGGGTGATGATGCGGTGTACATAGTGGAGGCGCGGGATTAGGTTGGAGGGCTTCGTCTTCATCACTGCTGTTTACTTCAGACGAAACCTCATCCAACCGGCAGACGGAACTCAAGGTGTCCTCCTCACTGTTGCCACTGGTGACGTGCTTTCCATGAAGAACGGTTTTCCACGTATGTGACAGGTACCACCCTCTGTCTCTGTTGAAGTTACGACGACGACTGATCTCAATGGCTTCTCGGATTTTGCGGGGTACAAAGTACTTTTCACGCGCCAAAAAGTGGCGCGGTGAATTTTATATTCAGACGGAAGGTGTGGCCATGGGTTCTCCTATAGCTCCAGTAGTTGCGAATATTTTTATGGAGTGGTTCGAGACATCGGCACTACACGACATATCCTTTAGACCGAGATACTGGTGGCGATATGTGGATGACGTGTTTGCTATTTTACATAAGGACCATGTAACACCCTTATTAGAACATCTAAATAGCAAACATCCGACGATCACTTTCACTGTCGAACGAGAAATAGAGGGCGCGTTGCCGTTTCTTGACGTGTTACTCAAGCGACAACAGAATGGACATCTCTCACACACAGTGTACCGCAAGAGTACGCATACAGACCGGTACTTGAGAGCTGACTCCCATCACCATCCCGCCCATCTAGCGTCGTTGCCTCGGACACTTATCAACAGAGCGCTGAGATTATGTGACCCAAAACTTGTAGACACGGAACTCGCGCATGTGAAGGCGGTGTTAGAGGCAAACGGATACAGCTGGACGCAGAGTAATCGGATTGCGAACAACTCCACAAAGTGCCGAATAACATCGGCTGAGAGAGCAGCAACGTACCTACCATACGTCAAGGGGGTCACGGACAAAATTGGACACTTGTTACGCCGAAGATATAGCATCAAGACGATATTCCGCCCCCCCTCACGTGTCAGGCAATTGTTGCGCTCTCCAAAGGATAAGGATCCCCTAGGAGCTCCTGGGGTCTACGTCGTTCCTTGCGACTGTGGTGCAAGCTACGTAGGCGAGACCAGAAGAAACGTGTCCACAAGACTCAAAGAACACATTGCTTCCATGAAGAACGTGGACAGCGGTAGCTCGGCGGTTACAGAGCACGCTCTCACATCTGGGACGACGCACTACATCAGATTTGACAAGGCACGGATTTTGGCGCGTGAAAAGTACTTTGTACCCCGCAAAATCCGAGAAGCCATTGAGATCAGTCGTCGTCGTAACTTCAACAGAGACAGAGGGTGGTACCTGTCACATACGTGGAAAACCGTTCTTCATGGAAAGCACGTCACCAGTGGCAACAGTGAGGAGGACACCTTGAGTTCCGTCTGCCGGTTGGATGAGGTTTCGTCTGAAGTAAACAGCAGTGATGAAGACGAAGCCCTCCAACCTAATCCCGCGCCTCCACTATGTACACCGCATCATCACCCCCCACTAACACCACCACCGCCGCCGCCGCCGCCCGCTCCGTCCGTCCGCGCTGCACGAGCAGCGGCCCGCAGTGCGAGGTTGAACGCGTCGGCGAGCGCCCCGCACTCAAGATCCTGAAGAAGGCCTCCGGATGAGGCCGAAACATATGTCGATCGCTGTATCGACATCGCGTAAGTCACGTTAAATTCCCGTTTTTAAATCTATAAGTAGGGGTATTATACGTTTAACGTGTGTATCTGTGTGTCTGTCTGTCTGTAGCATCTTAGAACCCAACCGGATGAACCGATTTTGATTTTATTATTGATAGTTTTTTTAGGGTTCCGTAGCCGAATGGCAAAAAACGGAACCCTTATAGATTCGTCGTGTCTGTCTGTCTGTCTGTCTGTCTGTCTGTCTGTCTGTCTGTCTGTCCGTCCGTATGTCACAGCCATTTTATTCCGAAACTGTAAGGACTACAGAATTGAAACTTGGTAGGTAGATGTATTCTGTGAACCGCTTTCCGATTTTTATACAAAAGTAAAAAAATAAAAGTTTAAGGGGGGGCATCCCATACATGGAAATGAAACAAAATTTTTTTTTCTTCAAACCTATACGTGTGGGGTGTCTATGGATAGGTCTTCCAAAATGACATTGAGGTTCTTAAAATCATTTTTTCTCAAAGTCAATCATTTGAAAGATAGGCGCGTCTAAAGTGGTAAAATGTGTGTCCCCCCCCCCCCCCCCTCTAACTTTAAAAGTATGGGAGTGAAAAATCTAAAAAAAATATATGCTGTAATCTCAATAAAAACTAACAACGAAAATTGGTTTGAACGAGATACAGCCAGCAGTTTTTGAGATATGGCGACCGCAAAGATAACTTTGTTTTTCATACAAACACTATGAAAAACAAAGTTAATTTTGAAGTTGCGAAAAATCATAGTTACGGAATACTTAACTGTGTTACGGAACCCTACGAGTGCGAGTCCGACTTGCACTTGGCCAGTTTTTTTTGATAGATGTCTTTATCGAGAGTGTTTTTAGCTTTGATTCATGAAAATTCGTTCATCTATACTAATATTATAAAGAGAGAACATTTTTGTAAATTGTTAAAATAAAATCCAAAATTTCATCGTACCGACGGGACTTGAACCCGCAACCTCCGGAATAACATGTTCCGGTGCTTTGCCAATTAAGCCACGGTGCGAAGTATCGTTACGACGAAATTAGTGGATTGCATTTTGTTAACCCAATTATGCATTGGTGGCGCCATCTATGACTACTTATTACGTAAGTTAATCATTCGGAAGAAATCATTACAGTTTTCTAATCCGACGAGAGATGTTGCACTGCGTAAATCAAATATTATGTTTCTTTGAAGTGTTTCACACTTTATATTTTTGTAAATTGTTAAACACAATCCAAAATTTCATCGTACCGACGGGACTTGAACCCGCAACCTCCGGAATAACATGTTCCGGTGCTTTGCCAATTAAGCCACGGTGCGAAGTATCGTTACGACGAAATTAGTGGATTGCATTTTGTTAACCCAATTATGCATTGGTGGCGCCATCTATGACTACTTATTACGTAAGTTAATCATTCGGAAGAAATCATTACAGTTTTCTAATCCGACGAGAGATGTTGCACTGCGTAAATCAAATATTATGTTTCTTTGAAGTGTTTCACACTTTATATTTTTGTAAATTGTTAAACACAATCCAAAATTTCATCGTACCGACGGGACTTGAACCCGCAACCTCCGGAATAACATGTTCCGGTGCTTTGCCAATTTGAGAGAACATTTGTATTTTTGTATTTTAGTATGTTTGTAATGATTTGGCTCAAAAATTACTGAACCGATTTAAAAAATTCTTTCACTATTACATAGAATGGACTCTCGGAGTGAAAATAGGCTATATATTATCCCGTTTAAATCAAAGGTACATTCGTGAAGACCTAATTTGCAACCTAAGTCGGCAAAAAAACGGTCGAAAAAACACGTTTCTTACGAACGCTGCTCAATTGAAAATAGATAGAAGAATATTTTCTGCACAAGAGTTGTACAACTTAATAAGACCTACAAAAAAGTCCGCGACAGCATATGTCTATCTCTTAAGGTTGACTCACAGTAACCATTTTAATCTTAAAATTTTTGTTAAAAAATATTACATAACTTCCAAGGCTATTTTCAAGTATATAGTATTAATCCTTATCCAAATAATTACGTTAATTAGCTTGGCCACATATTATAGATTAAAATTGTCCTTTACAGTATATAATTCAAAAGAAAACTCTAGAAGATATCACGAATTTCATATACACGCACCGCAAAATTAATAAAATATCTGCAGTGAAACCACAGATTAGGTCATAGTTACTACGAAAATATTATTATAAGCTTAGCGATGCTGTAGATCCCCACCGATCACAATCAATTTAAAGTCAATATAGTATAATAATATGATCTATTGTATAAAATAATATTCATCTATATATATATATAATAATATAATATTTTATACCACCCCGACTGATCAATGTATAATCTTTTCATTAAAAGCATTCCAATGACTCTAAACACGACATTTAAAATCTGAGCTGTAAGTTGGTGAGGATTTGAGTATTCTGTAGAGTCTAGAAGATGTCCCAGCATCAGGTCAATGTCAAAGAACATGGAATCTTACAATATCGTTGAAGAAGAAGATTTTCGAATTGATCAGACCTATGAAAGTTGATTTCATAGCGCAATTAACTAGAAAAAAGCTCAAAGTTTTTAGAATTTTCATGAATCAAAGCTAAGAAAACTCTCGATGAAGACATCTATCAAACAAAAAACTATCAATCATAAAAACAAAATCGGTTCATCCGGTTAGGTGCTAAGATGCTACAGACAGACACACAGATACACACGTTAAACGTATATTACCCCTACATTTTGCGTCGGGGAACGCGTAAGGTTACGGCGGCAGATGTTCACCTTTTTTTTTATATCTTATAGGCTAGCCTTTGACCACTATCTCACCTGTTGGTAAGTGATGATGCGGTCGAAGATGGTAAGCACGCTAGGCCTAGACTGGGGAACTGGCTCTCAAGGATAGCTGCCGGAACACATTAGATGTTTTTGGCGACAGAATGTCTAACTTGAGGGTGGTAGCTGGCCAGGCGGATACTAGATAGTGTCCTACCACCATGCGGGGGTTGTTGGTTTCTTAACGATGTTTTCCTTCACCGGAGGGACACTGTGAGAAGCGCACATACATTTTTCGATGGAAAAATCCATTGGTGCACGGTAAGGTTTGAATTCGGTACCACGGCATCAAAGCCGACCGTTCTCCCGATTACGCCACCGGGCCCGGGCTCCTTGGTGGTAAGCTACTTTTTGGTTGATTTAATGATCCCACTACCACTGTACGAAAACTCATGATTCATGAATGCATATAAAACTTTCATTGGTAGGTATATAGCTAGGATTAGAACCAACGACCGTCGGGTCAGAATCAGTAACTATCCTTTACGCTAAAGGGCCGTCCAATATCACTACGTAAGTATTATAAAACAAATTCCATCACTGCGTCTGTCTGTCTGATCGCAATAATCTCAATAGCTACTGATCGGATTATCATGCGGTTTTCACCAATAGCCAGAGTGTTTATGAGGAAGGTTTAGGTGCATAATTCGTTAAGGTTTTGTGTAAATTGGATGAAATATGACGATTATTGTTAAATATGTTCATGTTTTATATTCGATGCAACAAACTGATGCAAATGTTGTAAGCATATATGTTCTACCCGTGCGAAGCCGGGGCGGGCTGCTAGTTCGTTATAAAACTCTGAGCTTTATTCAACTTTCATAGGTCTACTCAATTCGAAAATCTTCTTCAACGATATTGTAAGAACATGGAAGCATTGACCTGATGCTGGGACATCTCCTGGACTCTACAGAATACTCAAATCCTCACCAACTTACAGCTCAGATTTTAAATGTCGTGTTTAGAGTCATTGGAATGCTTTTAATAAAAAGATTATACATAGATCAGTCGGGGTGGTTTAAAATATTATATTATATATATAGATCATTATTATTTTATACAATAGATCATATTATTATACTATATTGACTTCAAATTGATTGTGATCGGTGGGGATCTACAGAAAAGCTAAGTTTATAATAATATTTTCGTAGAAACTATGACCTATTCTGTGGTTTCACTGCAAATATTTTATTAATTTTGCGATGCGCGTATGTGAAATTCATGATATCTTCTAGAGTTTTCATTTGAATTATATACTGTAAAGGACAATTTTAATCTATAACATGTGGCCAAGCTAATTAACGTAATTATTTGGATAAGGATTAATACTATATACTTGAATATAGCCCTGGAATTTATGTAATATTTTTTAACAAAAAATTAAAGATTAAAATGGTTACTGTGAGTCAACCTTAAGAGATAGACATATGCTGTCGCGGAATTTTTTGTAGGTCTTATTAAGTTGTACAACTCTTTCATAGAAAATATGCTTCTATCTGTTTCCAATTGAGCAGCGTTCGTACGAAACGTGTTTTTACGACCGTTTTTTCGTCGACTTAGGTTGCAAATTAGGTCTTCACGAATGTACCTTTGATTTAAACGGAATAATATATAGCCTATTTTCATTTAGAAAGTCAATTCTATATATTAGTGAAAGAATTTTTAAAATCGGTCCAGTAGTTTTTGAGCCAAATCATTACAAACATACAAAAATACAAAAATACAAATGTTCTCTCTATATAATATTAGTATAGATATAATAATACATATATTACGGTCAAAAACTGAAAAGGAGGAAGGTTTTCACGAATGCAGCGCCGCGCCTAAAGGACTTCAGTCGTGGCGCGGACTCTAACGTTCAAGCGACGCGCCCCGACTTCGCACGGGGAGTATATTCATTATTTTTTTGCATCATTTTTTGGGTCGAGTATGAAATTGTTTTTATAATCATTCGGTGAGTTTGACAAAAGATAAGTATAAAAGTTTTAATTTTTTTTCTAACGATACTAAAATGACAAGACAAAAGGGCTTAAGGTTCACCTTTTCGACTTAAAATTCGACTTTTAATAAGGTACTTTGATGTTATTTTGTGAGGTACATAAAAGGAATTCAAAACTTTTCTTATGTATATTTCATTGAGTCAACCCTACACTGATGCAAATCATATCGGGCGCACCCCGGTACATCGCGTGCTGAACAAAGTAATAACGACGCTAGGTCGAGCGCCTTAGACACATTTTTGATTGTATTGTTTAAAATAAGCGTTGGTATTGTGTTTTTGTAGGAGAGTGAAATATCTGTTACGTAGTAACTATTATATAATCTGTGCCATCACAGTGACGCGCTTCTCGTAGCACAATGATACCGCTACCTCTGTGTAGCACGCTCGTAGCCTCGTAGCCTCCACATAGAGCTCTGTAGCGTTAGGTCCGTAACACGCGCTAGTGCAGTGTTCCGTACCACAAGGTAGTAAAAAAGTATAAGATAGTAAGTATCGCAACCCTCTCATCGCCAGTGAAAATCTAAAGCACCATTACCCCGACCGAGGCTCGGCGTATTATTTAAAATTGTTCTTCGACGCGATTAATTAAATAATAATCATAACAAACCCCGGTGGCTGCGGAGAGTCCACAAAATTAATCTCGGCCCATTATAATGTATATTTGGAGCGCTCTCCCTCGATATTTCTCGCCAAGTTTCCAAAACTTGGCTCTGCAAACAAACAGAAGGCGATCCGCTTCTTTACTTTTAGAATTCAATTACATCATCGAGGAGGATAATTCCCATTCTCTCGTTAAAAGGAATAGGAACCATCTGAGAAATGAAAATGACAGAGATACGCATTATTGCGTGACGCCAATCTCTCGAAAGCAGGGGAGAGTGTCGTGTCGACGGGCGTGTTGTTTACACGAGAACGTAAAACGGTTATAGCTCTCGCATTCCACATAAAAATTCGGTTAACACCTGCTGCTACCGCTGCGGCTCCGTAATTTGCGGACTGTTCTTTCCGTGCATACACTGACACGTGTATAGGTACATAGGCGTCACACGATCGGTTTAATGCAAACAACATGCTTTAAATTTTTTTTTTATGTATCGGTAGCAAACAAACAAACGGCCCACTTGATGAAAAGTGGTGACCGTCGCCTATAAACACTTGCAACACTAGGGGTGTTACTCGTGCGATGGCAAACTGTCAACCTTTGATTATAAACTCTCCATTCTATTAACTCCCCTTTTGAAGGACTCTATGTAGTAGCTCAGCGAGAAATCAGCAGACGCAGTCGTCTCTTGATATTAACGTAACCGTATACAAAGAATTCCGAAGAGACCGAAACAGGTATAAATCTGATGTTGCATGGTCAGGACTATATAGTATTAACACTTCTCAACCAAGTTCTCTCAATTTTTTTTTGTATTTTTTTTATTTGTGGCCAAAGATGTGTGTTTGTCTGGTGTTATCATTATGAAAGACCGCTCCTTTCTGTTGATCAATTTATAAGCGAATTTTCTTAATTTCTTGCTTGAGTCTCATTAGTTGTTGGCAGTAGAGATCCAATCCGATGGTTTTGCCCGGTGGGAAAACCTCACAATCCGATGGTTTTGCCCGGTGGGAAAACCTCACAATCCGATGGTTTTGCCCGGTGGGAAAACCTCACAATCCGATGGTTTTGCCCGGTGGGAAAACCTCACAATCCGATGGTTTTGCCCGGTGGGAAAAGCTCACAATAAACGACGCCCTTTCTATCCCATCATACACACAGCATTACCTTATTTACGGGTTTCACTACAGTCTGTGGAGCTGGACTATGCTTTGCCCATGATCTTTTTCGCACGTTCTAGTCGTAGGTGATCCATTTCTCATCAACAGTGATCAGTCTTTCAAAAATGGTTCGGTTTCATTAGGTTTCAATAGATAATCGCAGATGAGTACACGATTCATTAGGTGTTTTTCAGTGAGCTCGTGCGGCACACTTGTTCAAATGGGTCAAAACGGTTTTGTGGTCAATCCATTATTAACAGATTATTTTATTCGCCTCACTGGTTCACCTCCATGAATATCTTTGTCTATCTTTGTGCAATAAATACATTTTGAATTTGAATTTTGAATTTAAATAATATAAAGATATCGCGCTTTGCGACGAATCATCCAGATTCATCGCTTAATACATCGTATAGTATTAACCTGGGTATAGACGCTTCGATTATTCGAGGGCTCGGTAGTCTGGAGTGCGTCATGCTGGCAAAGTTACGCAAGGTATGAGATTGTAGCACGGAGCGGAGATTCGAGTGAAGCCGCCGGTATCCGACTCAAAGTTCCACATGAATCGTTCAGTTTACTCAAGGCAACTCCGTTAGTTTTTTTCTTTGCGAGGGCACACATAATTTTAACCGACTTCACAAAAAAGAAGGAGTTTAATTTGCCTATATATTTTTTTAATGATTGTTACCTCAGAACTCGGTTATTTATAAACCGATTTGGAAAAGACTTTATGTTTGAGAGAATATGCTTACCGCTCGCTCCCATTGTAATTTTATCGACATTTCATAACCTCGTTCTAAAAATGATCACTGCGGCATTTGAAGTCGTTTTGTTTCGTTTTATGATTATTATTTGTTCAGAGGAACGGCTCCGGAACCAGGTTCGCCGGCACCGCTGGCGCACCACTCGACCGAGTCCAGGCTCCTTAGTGATCTATCAGGCTATCGCTGCCCCTAATGTAATATACAACGTTCGACCATCACGGCCGAGACATGGCGACGTGCAATAAACCTGATCGGTATTTTCAACGCGCTCATATAGTCGGTGTCAATGAAACTAGGTTACGGCTCACGATAAGCCGATTGTTGAAAATATGGTTACGTCGGCGACACGACGATACGCGGCGACAGCGTTATTTAATAACGCGGTTACCTGCGGTCGGGTCCCGACACGGCTTCCGGCGGCATCGCAGCACCGGCCGCGCCCGCCAGCCCCGGCGAGCGCTGCTCGTGCCGCGCCGCTCCCACACTACCGATATAGCGTTTTTTACCGACTTCAAAAATAGGAGTAACATTTTTGGAAGGAGAAAGAAGAGAGAAGGAGAAAGAAGAGAGAAGGAGAAAGAAGGAACATTTTTATGTTCGTTCGGGGATAACTTCGTTGTTTATGAACCGATTTTGATTATTCATCGAGATTTAATAAGTGCAACCAGAGATATGGAGATAAACACCTTAAACTTGGTACTGAAAATTAATAGCGCGGCATTTGAAGTCGGTTGTTTTGTGTTTGTAAACGATCTTATTCACTTCACAGTATTTAGACGTGATACCGCTCGCTCCTCATTGCGTTGACACTTGTGAGCCTATATGCATGTACGTTACAGGCTACAGAGCCCATATAGTGATGATCTGTTTAATAAATGATTTAGGTACTTAATAGCAGTATACGGTAGTTTTAAATCACCATAGAAGCGGTCGGAACGGCGCACTTCAAAATATCGTTGATGTCGGGCTGCGGCAGTCGCCAGCGTACGTCGCGGCTACGAACGATTGCAAACTTTCTCATTACAACTTTAAATTACTTGAATTCCGCAAAAATAGGTTTCTACTTTGTTTGTTGCATGTAATGTGTTGATATAAATAAGTTAAAAGTTTAAAAAAATACCAATAGTTTATGAAATAACTCCTTGCACGATGTATCATTAAAAAAAAAAGCATATGCAGATAGATTCGTTCTACGAACGTAAGCAGTATAACGAGTATAGTATTGAGACTAGACTACTGACCAGACAGCTACGACTACTATTAGATGTTTTCAAAGTATACAAATAGTTACATTTGAATGTTAAAGTGTGAGGTATTTAAGTACAGTAAGTGATCGTGTATCGTCTTAAGCTTTAACATTCAAATGTAAGTGTTTTATGTTTTGAAAACGTCTACATTAATTACTAGCTGCGCCCCGCGGCTTCGCTCGCGTTAAACAATACGTATCCTGTGTGTCCAGGTTATAAAGTAGCTGTATAACAATTATCTTACATTAATAATTTATCCAAATCTGTTCAACTGTTTTTGCGTGATAGAATAAAAACCATCCAACCATTCATCTATGCTCACTTAATATACCAGCCATCTAGATAGATGGCGCTAAAGTAAGTTAGACAGTTCTCCTTGAAAATATTGCTTAAATGTATGAGATCCTGCATCGCGCAAACGATATTTTCCACGATGTTAGAACCAAATGGCTACGTCTTCAAACATCTGAATATTAAAATTTTATATGTAGCATTTCACATTTATAATATAAATGGGAAATGGGGATGGGATGGGATAATAATATTAATGAGGCATAATAGGTGGGAGCCGCGTACCTCGTCCCATAAACAACACTCATGATACAACATAATAGGTGGGAGCCGCGTACCTCGTCCCATAGACAACACTCATGATACAACATAATAGTTGGGAGCCGCGTACCTCGTCCCATAAACAACACTCATGATACAACATAATAGGTGGGAGCCGCGTACCTCGTCCCATAAACAACACTCATGATACAACATAATAGGTGGGAGCCGCGTACCTCGTCCCATAGACAACACTCATGATACAACATAATAGTTGGGAGCCGCGTACCTCGTCCCATAAACAACACTCATGATACAACATAATAGGTGGGAGCCGCGTACCTCGTCCCATAAACAACACTCATGATACAACATAATAGGTGGGAGCCGCGTACCTCGTCCCATAGACAACACTCATGATACAACATAATAGGTGGGAGCCGCGTACCTCGTCCCATAAACAACACTCATGATACAACATAATAGGTGGGAGCCGCGTACCTCGTCCCATAGACAACACTCATGATACAACATAATAGTTGGGAGCCGCGTACCTCGTCCCATAAACAACACTCATGATACAACATAATAGGTGGGAGCCGCGTACCTCGTCCCATAAACAACACTCATGATACAACATAATAGGTGGGAGCCGCGTACCTCGTCCCATAGACAACACTCATGATACAACATAATAGGTGGGAGCCGCGTACCTCGTCCCATAGACAACACTCATGATACAACGTACATATTTTTATAGGTGTCCGCATCTTTCCATCCAGTGTCTATAGTCAGCAACAGTTGTATTGGGCCTCTTGATGTTGGCTTCCTTCGGCTCCATCAATGCCTTCCAAACGACGGGGCGTGTACGACCCGTGAAATGTAACAAATAATGATAAGATACTTACGTTTGTAATGGCAACCTCGATACAAACATCTTTTTATGATAAACATCGTTTTTTTTTGTTTTCTAGGACTCCACACGATTGTGTATTTTTTCGCAAAAACATTCTATGGGGGTGCTTCAAATGGAAAGTTGTAACAATAAAAGCGTAATATATTTTTTAACACCGTTGCTCGTAAAGCTGATGTAATTCCACCGGTTTTAAATATGTAAAGCGGGTCATAAAAAACGCGTATGTTACCAAAGCAAATAGTTAAGTTATAGTCCATATAAATTCCATAACAGTATTATTTGCCATTTCGCGCGCTGTTGCTATTCAAATTTCGATCTAATCGCCGAGCGGCGCCAGTCAGTAGGCAGCGCTAGCGCGCTGTTAAAATGGCGGGAAAGCAACAGTGTGCATTCACAGATTCAGTTTATTTAAAATAAAAAAATCAGTTTATTCGGTAATTTAAAAACTTGGCTGCATGCTCTAACGTCTTTGCCAACATTTTCACGCAGCTACGGCAGAAAATAATCCTCGCGTCATTTTTCTCAAATTTTCTTTTCTCTGTACTTGTATTGTGAAAATTTAAATATGACAACTTTCAATAATGAAGAAGAGCCATATATTACTTCAACTCCACCGGATATACTAACAGAAGCGCGAACCGCATGCGACAGCTTGCTGCCGTCAATATCCAAAGACAGATCCAAGTATGAAAACATAATTAAAAAACCAACTACAACTACGTATCATTTTAATAATTGTAATTTCACTAACTGTTTCAATAATTAGAAATGAACAAAATATAAAATGTTTGTTTTTTCTGTTTCCTCGCAAATGTATTAAAAAACGTCGTACGATATACGTGCGTATTGGTTATAACATGCTCGGCTCAATTACGCCCTCTCCTTCGGCTCAGGCTGAAATTCCGCCTCGCATGTTATAACCATCATAACGCACTAATAT
Organism: Cabera pusaria; assembly: GCA_954871355.1. Lineage (NCBI taxonomy): Eukaryota > Metazoa > Arthropoda > Insecta > Lepidoptera > Geometridae > Cabera > Cabera pusaria. The sequence continues at coordinate 28,572,314 of OX940894.1, forward strand.
CGTAATGTACTATAGCGTATAGTTATCTACGACTCACGTAAAGCTACCGCATGAATGCTAATTATCGAAACGTGGTGTAATATTATAACCGGAGCGCGCGGGGCCGCGTGTGCACCATCATACACAACACATTACCCGACTACAGACCGCGCTCCTGTATCCGCCGCCGCCTTTTTAACCCCCGACGCAAAAAACAAGGGTGTTATAAGTTTGACGTGTGTATCTGTGTATGTGTGTGTCTGTCTGTGGCATCGTAGTGCCCAAACGAGTGACCCAATTTTGATTTAGTTTTTTTGTTTGATAGGTGTCTTCATCGAAAGTGTTTTTAACTTTGTTTCATAAAAATCCATTCAGCCGTTTAAATATTATCAGCCCTTTCTTGGATGACGAGACTATGATTGCAACTTTTGTAGCCCTTTGACCGCGGACGTCAAAAAATCAAAATGGCGCTTCTGCGCACTACTTAAGCCCGCCGCAGATGCTCACACTCGCACTCGTTCACGACACTGCGCCAATGTCGCATTGGCATTGGTAGACACGTGTGTGTCCGCAATTGCTTTCACGAGTCGTACATCAGTCAGTGTCTCTACCTACCATTCGTTCGTAGACGAAAACGAAGAAAGATGGACGCGATTGATATAAGTTCAGAATACTTGAACACTCGCGACACTGCCCCTCGAAACAAATGTCTCGTCACCTAGCCGACACGCGCGTGCACGCTCATGTACGACTCATGTACGTGCCTGCGTCGACGCGTGAGAGCAGATGCGGAGTTTGGTACTGCGCCATACGTTTTAAATACAGCCACTCGCACGCGGCTCGTGACGGCCAATGCGAGTGTGAGCATCTGCGGCGGGCTTTACCCGTCACTCTGCTGCGGTCTGTTTAGCGTACAATCCCGTGGTACAATCTTTGAGTATACAGCCAGCGTACAATAGTTTGAATATGTCAAGTAGGCGACCATTATACATATACGAATCAGTCGGGGTGGTTTTTAATTTTAAATGTAAGTATTATTCTCAATACCTCTTGTTATTATTTCATCGCCTCTGAGAATAATAATTGTACCGATACGATGTATCGACAATTAAGCGAAGCGCGTAAACTATTTCCTCCGCGATTCGGATGGTAATGAGTTGAGTGGCTTCGGGCAGTGATTGAATACTCCTCCTTTAATAATCGGTCGTAGTTACCGGGGAATGTTGATAGGATCAATGTTCACAGTCTGAATAAAACAATCTGCAAATGTTACTGGGGTACGTTGCCTGATTAAGGGTTTGTTGTTGCAGGTGACCTTAAGCGCCGCAGACCGTTTACCATCAGGTGGGCTGTAAGCTTCCTCGTCACCTTACTATTATTATAAATAACTAGCTTCTGGGGACTACTGGAAACAGATTACATATTTGTTCTCAGGAACAAATATACAAACTGACAATAAAATAGAACCCAAAGAAGAGCAGGCCTCCCTAAGTCTACCCTGTAAAATTAAGAGTTTGACCTAGAGATTTATTTATGACTAGAAGTGTCCCGCGGCTTCGCCCGCGTTAAAAACTTCTTTTATTTACTTAAACTTTTCTTTTGTAAAAACGATTCTATCAATAAAGATATCAGAAAAGAATTAGCCAAATCGGTTCACCCGTTCTATGTTATCGCGTGACTAAGGCAATTCGGGATTCATATTTATAAAACCCGAAAAACCCAAAGTTTCAGACTTTATTGCCTACCCCATTTCAAAAAATCCTACAACACGTACTTTATCTCATCTTGTTTCGCCATACAAACTATGTGTACGAGCACGTACATTGTCCCACTTAATTAGTGTCAGCCAAGCACTTTGATCACGTCTTGTGCCAGCAATCATTAGCAGCAAATCAGTTCGCGTTCGGTAATCGATCATACCTCGCGTCTCATTATCATTTCATCAATATCATAAGTTTTCTTTAATATATCAGTTAAAATTTATCTCAGAGTTTTACTGATTATTAGATTACTTAGAATATCACCAAGCCAGGGTGTGCGGACCGTACATCCTTTTTTTTAAATTTTAAGACTGATATATCAACCTCGCGAGTGACTCAGTGAATCGTGACCTACTTACGTGGTTCTGTGACACAAGTGAGGGCAACCATTTACAAGTGGAATTATCATCGTGGGCAACAGCTCACTCTATTTTATCAACGGGCAGCAACAGCTACCAACAAGGAGACGTAAGCCAGGCCGGCTTGCGATTTCTAAAGCAGCAGAGTAGCAACAGCTACCACTGAGCGTGGACGGATCAAGCCGCTCTCCAGTATCGCCAAATATCGAGTAAGATCTTTCCATTTTACTTCATTTATCATTTTCTGTAAAAATGTCGAGCATGGAAGACTTGCTATCCATTCAAGAGCAAATATCTACGGGATTCGAACAACTCTATTCGAATTTTAAGAAAGATGGATCTGAGAGGAAAACTTCGGATTATATCAAGCGAAGATTAGACACTCTAGATGGTTATTGGAGTGAATATCAGGCTAATCATCTCAAACTGTGTGGATTTGGTATTAAGCCTCATTCCTATTTTATCACTAATCAATTTGAGCAAATCGGGGAAAGATATACCCATATTAGAGCAGTCATTGAGAACTATACAATGCCGAAGGATGATATTTTCAAGCCTTTGACTCCTATTATCAAACCCGCGACCCTCATGTCGGTTCCGGGTACTCCAGGGCTTGACGTTCCGTCTCAAGCTCGGGGTAGCAACAGCAAGACCGATGAAATGCTTCGAAAGCAACATAGCAACTTCAAGGCTTTTGAACATACCATCTCTAACATCGATTTAGATTTAATATCAGAAAGATGGGAATTTGATAATTTACTACGTAACATTCAGTCTCGTTGGACTACAATCGATAGCCTTCATTGGGAGCTGGATAGTGAATCTGGTCACAAAAGCCAGGAGTATGAGTCGCATTTCTTCGAAACAGAGAAAAGGTTTAATGATATAGTAAAAGCTATCAATAAGAAGATGTGGTCGGTTGCACATAGAGAGAAATTGACGCCTAAAATGGAAATACCAACATTTTCTGGCAACTATCATCAATGGTCCAGTTTCAAAGATCTTTTTACTGAATCTGTACATGCGAATCCGACTTTGTCCAGCGCTCAAAAAATGCAATTTTTGAAAGCAAAGTGAGAGGCGAAGCAGAGAGATTGATTCAGCATTTGACTATATCATCGGACAACTATGCTATCAGTTGGGAACTACTTAATCATAGGTATAACAACAAGCGCCTTATTTTAAGTTCGCATTTCGACTTAATGTTCAACATCCCAACAATTCAGCATGTATCTCTAAATCACATTAAGAAACTCCACGACGTTACTCGCGAAAGTCTCAACGCTATCAAGAACTTAGGAGTAGACGTAACATCGTGGGACCCTCTTATCGTTTATCTCATGAGCCAGAAGCTGGACTCGGAAACCCTCAACGAATACCTCATATCAGTAAATGAGCCCAAGGAGGTACCAAGGCTCGAAGATTTTTTATCATTTTTAGATAAGACTTTCACGAAACTAGAAACTTCTCGTAGAAAACCTGAGCAACAATCAAATCGCAAAAATCATCAATTTTCCAACAGTAATTTTAACATGAATCAGACTTCGTACGGACGTAATACTGCGCAAGCAACCAACTACAAAAATGTTTATACAACAAAATATTATAAATGTGCAATTTGTAAAACAAATAATCACGGAATTTTTAATTGCAATAAGTTTAAAGAGATGACCCCGATTATAAAACGAAGACTAATTGAGAAACTGAAACTGTGCGAAAACTGTCTATATTGTCACTATGGAAATCAGTGTATTTCTGAAAAACGCTGCCGTGAGTGTAATCAAGCACACAATACTCTTTTGCATAAGGCCTTTACTCAGCATGACAACGAGGCCGCGACCTCGACTTCAAGCAACGCGAACGTCAGCACACCTAAATCAGGGCAGCAGCCCACATTGCGGAGTTCGCACGTATCACTGCAAACTGAAATACCGGAAATACTCTTAGCAACAGCGCTGATCAGGGTTGAAACATCAACTGGGTCATACATAGACTTGCGCGCACTTTTAGATCAGGGTTCACAAACATCTCTTATTACTGAAAATGCAGCACAGTTGCTGGGATTACCACGCCAAAGATGTCAAGGAGTTATAACTGGCATAGGCACAAAGCAATCAAACTGCAAAGGATCTATCAACATAAAATGTAAATCAAATTATTCCACCTTTGAGTTTGCAACTGATGTTCTTATCATGAAAAATCTGATCAAGAATCTGCCAAGTTACTCTTTTATGAAGCCAAATTGGTCATACCTGGACCATATCACTTTAGCAGATCCAAAATTCAACGTCAGCCGTCCAGTCGATATTCTTTTCGGAGCCGATATCTATTCTTTGATTTTATTAGAAGGAATTTGTAGAGGTGATCATAGCTATTCTCCTATTGCGCAAAACACGCGTTTAGGATGGATTTTGAGTGGGTGCGCACGAACACTGCAATGTAACGTGGTAATCAATAATTTAGACGAGATCCAAAGGTTTTGGGAAGTCGAGGACATTGCGGAAGAATCAGATTTATCAACAGAAGATCAAGAATGCATCCAATACTATAAAAACACAACTACTCGAAGAGAAGACGGCCGGTATGAAGTTCGGTTGCCACTTAAAGCTAAATATGAAAAGAATCTAGGTTTATCAAAAAATAGAGCCGTTGCACAGCTTAAATCATTAGAACGAAAGTTTGCAAAAAATCATCAAATGGAGGAAAACTATAAGTCGTTTATAAAAGAATACCAATATATGGGCCACATGATTCCCACTACAAATAGCGCCAAACCCGATTTTTATCTCACTCACCACGGGATAGAACGGACTGAATCATCAACTACTAAGTTTAGAGTCGTTTTTAACGGGTCAGCTAAAACATCGTCAGGCTACAGCTTGAATGACGTGATGAAATGTGGACCAAATCTCCAGCAAGACTTGCAGTCTCTCATCATCAAATGGCGACAATATCAATTCGCTTACACTGCAGACATTGAAAAGATGTTCCGACATATTTTTGTTAATCCACTAGATCAAAAACTACAAAAAATCATCTGGCGAGATTCAGAAAATCAATTTATCAAAGAATGGCAGCTGACGACAGTGACATATGGAACTAAAGCTGCCCCTTTCTTAGCAATGATGACCCTTCGGCAATTAGCATCAGATGAGAGGTCAAATTATCAGAATGCAGCCGATGTTCTTGAAAATTCATTTTACATGGATGACCTAGTTCATGGATCTCATCAGATATCAACAGCAAAACAATTGCGTGAAGATCTTATCAGTCTATTAAAATCGGCTGGTTTCAACCTAAGAAAATGGAAATCAAATGTCCCGGAGTTATCAGAATCCAGCAAAAATAATTCTGAGCAAGAAAGCTTTGATTTCAAACTATTGGAAACATCTAAAACACTGGGGCTTAGCTGGAATCATCAGCAGGACATTTTTATGTTCCAATCAAAGATTGTACCTACTACTGAGCAGGAAACAAAACGATCACTTTTATCAGCAATATCAAAATTATTTGATCCGCTCGGTTGGTTGGCACCGATATTGACTAAATTTAAAATAATATTCCAAATGGTATGGTTAGCCGCAATCAAATGGGATGACCCACTACCAGAGAACATTTTATCAGAATGGATCTCTGTCAAGAGTGACATCGAAAACATAAATAAACTGCAAGTACCGAGGTGGCTATCAACAAAGGAACGTGACGTCATTGAGTTACACGGTTTTTGTGACGCATCGATAAAAGCCTACGCTTGCGTTATTTATTGTAAAATAAATCGAGGTAAACAGCCTATTGTAACATTATTGGTCGCTAAAACAAGGATCGTGCCATGTGGAAAAAACATCACTCTTCCTCGGTTGGAGTTAAGCGCTGCTCATCTTCTATCAAAGTTAGTGCGTAAAGTACAACAGTGCTTGAGTACTCACGAAATAAAAACGTACGGATGGTCCGATTCTATGATTGTCCTAGGATGGCTCAATGGGGATGCAGCACGGTGGAAGACCTTCGTCGCAAACAGAGTACGTGATATCACGAGTGTAATGTCATCAACATGTTGGCGTTATGTTAAATCAGAGGAAAACCCGGCGGACTGTGCCAGCCGTGGATTAACAGCCTCACAATTAGCTAAGCATAGCTTGTGGTGGCAGGGACTATCCTGGCTACCAAACTTCGATGGACAATGCGGACAGCCTGAATTTATCACCGATCAGGAAATGAAGAAAGTTTGTCATGTAAAAATTGTCACTGAACAAGATTTGGATAAGAGTATAATTTATCAGCTGCTTTCGAATCATAGTTCTATTAACAAAGTTATTCGAATTGTATCATGGATGTTCAGATTTATCAAAAAGTGTGACAACAAACTGGCTTACCTATCAATATCAGAACTAAACAATTCAGAAAATATAATTATCAGACAAGCCCAGCATTTTGACTATTCAAAAGAAATAAAAAGTATCAATGGGAACAACCAGGTACACCCTAAGAGCAAATTATCACAGTTGAATCCATTTATCGACGAAAATGGAATCATTCGAGTAGGCGGACGGCTCAAAAATACAAGCTTACCTCACGACATGAAACATCCGATTATCATATCAGGGTCTAGTCGCTTAGCAGAGCTTTTAATCGATCAATCTCATAAAGCTTCATATCACGGTGGCGCTAGACTTACATTAGCATTTTTAAGAAAGAGATATTGGATCGTAGGAGGGAGTAAAACTGTAAAGAAACAACTGCGAGGGTGCGTCAAATGCAGACGTCACGACCCTGTTAAACAGGAACAGATTATGGGTGACTTACCTGCTGCTCGAACCACGTGTAGCAGACCTTTCCAAAAAACAGGTGTCGACTTCACTGGATTTGTGGACGTCAAGTCAAGTAAAGGACGAGGTATAAAATCAAGTAAGGGCTATATAGCGGTATTTGTGTGTATGGTGACCAAGGCTGTGCACCTTGAACTGGTGTCTGACCTATCCTCAGCCTCATTTTTGGCAGCTTTACGTAGAATGGTTGCTCGAAGAGGAGCTCCTAATGGTACAAACTTCGTAGGCGCAAATAAGATTCTCAACAGAGAATATCTAGATCTTCAAGCAACATTGGACTGCAATTTTTATAAATCAATCACGGATATGAAAATCCAGTGGCACTTCAACGCTCCAGGATGGCCTAGCGCAGGAGGTCTCTGGGAGGCAGCAGTGAAGAGCCTCAAATATCACCTAAAGAGAGTCGTCGGCGAACAGAAGTTGACTTTCGAGGAATACTCTACCTTGCTAGCTCAGTTAGAAGCTTGTTTAAACACAAGACCTTTGTGTCAGTTAACTGAGGACCCCGAAGACTTAGATTATCTGACTCCAGCTCACTTTCTAGCTAGTGGTCCCACTTTAACAATCTGTGAAACTGAAAGAGATCAGAGAACTAGATGGCAACTCACTCAAAAAATATTTGAAGATGTGTGGAAGAAGTGGCAATCAGAGTATCTATGCCAGCTGTCAGCGCGCAGCAAGTGGCGTCAATGTAAAGAAAATCTCAATATCAATGACGTCGTCATCATTAACGACGCCAATCTTCCTTCAGGAAAATGGGCCTTAGGAAGAATTGTAGCATTCCAGGCAAAGATGGCTACGTACGCGTGGTCAGCCTAAAAACCAAGAGTGGTGAGATAAAAAGACCAATTACTAAAGTCTCCAAGTTACCAGTAAACGACAGCAAGACAGTCGAGCAAGACAGTCAGTTTCAACAGAAACAAGAAAAAATATCCTCCTCGGTTATACATCGTTCGAAGAAAACCAGTCCAAGTCTGTATAGTATTGCCTACATGCTATTCATATTTCTATTTATGTTGGCAACGCCCGTACATAGCAAATATGAAATATCAAAACTAAATAACAGCCAAGGATTTTACTTCGATCGAATCACTAATATTCACCTGGAACGAGATCAATGGAAGCTAGTAATTTACTACGACATGACCCCTTATTGGCAAAGCACGAAACTACTTGAAAAATATATAAATCATTTAGACGGTGTATGTAACAATCAATATAATAAAAAGATATCACAATGTGATATAATACTTCTCCAATTACATCATGGGCTTAATGAACTCGAGCATTACAATAGTATTTTGCTCGGTAAGCAGTTCACACGGAGCGCGCGCACGCGACTACCGCGCGGCCTTATCAACGGTGTCGGGTTCGTAGCAAACAAACTATTCGGCGTACTCGATCAGGATTTCGCTGAACAGTACGAACTAGACATTGAGACCATCAGACTGAATGAAAAACATTTAGCGTCACTGTGGAAGAATCAGACTTCAGTAGTCGAGGGAGAATTTAATCTTATCAAAAGAGTGGAAACTTCTATAGATAAACAAAGTAAGCTTTTCAACCAGCATTTGAACAATATAGAAACATCACTGAAACAACAGATTGATAACCTACAACTAATATCAAATTCATGTGACTTCACTTTGTCATCAGTTATTGCACACGGCTTACTAGCGAACTTAATAAGCCTTCAAAAAACTATTATCGATTCGTTAACAAACGTCTACGCTGGTAAGTTCAACTTTCATCTCCTTACTCCAGAGCAATTACGAGACGAGATAAACATTATCACTGGATCCTTATCAAGAGACATTACATTGCCCTTGACTAACCTTCAATCAGATGTATCTCAGATGTACCACCTTCTCTCCGTGAAAGCAAGAGCTTCAAATAAGTTCATCATATATGAGATAAAAATACCTTTAGTAAGCAGAGATAGCTTTGAACTTTACAAGCTTATACCAATCCCATAGCTAATTGAGAATAAAATGACTAGCTTAGTACCAATATCAGATTTCGTAGCAGTTAATCTACAAAAGGACTCTTTTGTACCCGTCACTGATAGAGACTTACAAAACTGTATCGAGTTCGATCAGGACTCTCATTTATGTCCTTTAAAACAACCAGTGCATCAGATGAAACCAGAAGAAAAGCTGTGTGTCGAAAGTCAGTTTCCAGATCAATGTCAAACTAGAACATCACCGTGTATCGATTCTTGGAATGCGCTGAATACGGAAAATACCTTTTTGTATACATGTTGCGGTCATTGTCCTGTACGTATCATATGTGAGCATCAAATTACCACCGAGCAATTACATAAGAATGGAATTATTAAAATAAGCGATGAATGCATTATCAAAACCAACTTTATTACAATTTATGCTCACAAAACTCAGTCAAACACTTTACAAGAGGAAGCCGACGTTATCAAAATCGCAATTCCTCCAATAAATAACCTTCTAAACTTTTCAATGCCAGCCTCAACAGTCGAAAATCAATCGATATACTCAGAAAATCAACAGTATTTTGAAAAAATCGACAGTCAGATAAAGCAACTGAAAGAAAGCGCATCCGCTGGAGTGATGACAGATCAAGTATCATATCATGACGTTCATCACTACGTCGTCATCTATTTGTTGTTTTTTACGGCCGTCATCGGGATCGGGGTCCTGGTTTGGCGCCGCCGGCGGGCGCGAGCAGCGTCGCCGGGTGCGCCCGCGGCGGCGCCGTCTCCGCCAGCGCGTGCAGCAGACATAGAGCTTAGAGAAACTAGCTTCAAGCCTCCTACTACGGTTAGATGTGTCAGTGAGAGTGCAGTGAATCAGTGCTGTGTTCGTAGCGAGGTAGAAAACAATTCGTGTAATGCGCGTTTCTCAAACAGAGCTAGTTCACCCGTATTTTTCAATGACAAAAAAGATGATCGTACTCTATAATTTTTAAAATACTACGTTTAATTATCAAAGCAATCAAGGACAATCACCTAATTTTAAGAAAACATTGTTCTATCACCTTGTAACTCACGTCATGCACCTGTCAATATTGACAGCATCCCATCATCCTCAATTTCTGGCCCGGGAGGATGTACGAGCACGTACATTGTCCCACTTAATTAGTGTCAGCCAAGCACTTTGATCACGTCTGGTGCCAGTAATCATTAGCAGCGAATCAGTTCGCGTTCGGTAATCGATCATACCTCGCGTCTCATTATCATTTCATCAATATCATAAGTTTTCTTTAATATATCAGTTAAAATTTATCTCAGAGTTTTACTGATTATTAGATTACTTAGAATATCACCAAGCCAGGGTGTGCGGACCGTACACTATGATTCCCCGTTCCGTATCCGGAAGGAATTTTTAGAAAATCTTTTCAGAGCGGATACCTACGTCATAATAACTATCTGCATTCTAAATTTCAGCGCAATCTGAAACAATATTGATTTTTAGACTTTGTTACCCCAGTTTATCCTGTTAGGGTGGCATTTTGAAAAAGTCTGAAACTCGTATTTACTTATTTATTTACAGAAGTACTTGTGTGAAATGTCGAATAAAATGACTATCCAAACTTTGAACCCCCGCTTCATCCCCTTGAAGAGTGAATTTTGAAAAATTATTTCTTATCCTATGTCAAAATGATTATCTGCATGCCAAATTTCCGCTCAATCCGAAACAATATTGATTTCAGACTTTGTTACCCCACTTCACCCTTTTAGGGGTAGAATTTCGAAAGAGCATAAACACGTATTTACTTACTTAAGTACTTGTGTTAAGTTTCAAATATAAAAGACTATCTAATCTTGTTTCTCCATACAAACTTTGAACCCCCGTTTCATCCCCTTCAGGGGTTAATTTTGGAAATACTTTCTCAGAGGGAACTAACTTCGTAATAACTGCATGCCAAATGTCAGCGCAATCCGAAACAATATTGATTTTCACACTTTTTACCCCATTTCACCATCTTAGGGGTGTAATTTAAAAAAAACCTGAAACACGTATTTACTTATTTTTTTACTGGAGCACTTGTATGAAGTTTCGAATAGAAAATACTATCTAATCTTGTCTCTCCATACAAACTTTGAACTCCCGTTTCATTCCCTTCAGGGGTGAATTTCGGAAAATACTTTCTCAGAGGGAACTAACTTCGTAATAACTATCTTCATGCCAAATTTCAGCGCAATCCGAAACAATATTGATTTTCACACTTTGTTACCCCCATTTCACCCTCTTAGGGGTGTAATTAAAACAAAAACCTGAAACACGTATTTACTTATTTTTTTTACTCGAGCACTTGTATGAAGTTTCGAATAGAAAATACTATCTAATCTTGTTTCTCCATACAAATTCTGAACCCCCGTTTCATCCCCTTTAGGGGTGAATTTTGGAAAATCCTTTTTCAGAGGTAACCAACGTTGTAATAACTATCTGCATGCCAAATTTCAGCGCAATCCGAAAAAATATTGATTTTCACACTTTGTACTCCATTTCACCCTCTTAGGGGTGGAATTTCAAAAAAACCTGAAATACATATTTACTTATTTTTGTACTGAAGCACTTGTGTGAAGTTTCGGATAGAAAAGACTATCTAATCTTGTTTCTCCATACAAACTTTGATCCCCCATTTCATCCTCTTAAGGGGTGAATTTTGAAAAATCCTTTCTTAATACACCCCTACGTACTAAGACAAATATACCCTCGAAATTTCAAGTCTCTACAACCAGCGGTTTAGGCTGTGCGTTGTCTGTCAGTGAGTCAGTCAGTCAGTATGTCAGGACAACGATTCTTATAGTATTAGATAGATCATGGCAAAGCAGACTTTGAAGGAAAATTGCACACTTTTAAACTCGTAGGGGTAGTTCGATGAAGGGTAGTCAAAAAATAGATAGTCAAATTGTTTTTTAATTTATTTCAAACAGAAACAAATGTGTCGAGGATGATTTTGGCAAAACTATGATACACGAGTCTCATAATTTTAATTGACGAGTGGGTGTACAAACTTTCAAATAAATCCACCCAGAGAATGAAAAAGTTTCACAGAAAATTCAACCTCTCATTTCACTCTCTTAATTTTCAAGTCGATCAAGCAAACCAGAGAATAAAACGTTTCGCAGAAAATGTTACCTTTCATTACACCCTCTTAGAAGTTGAATTTAGAAAAACCCTTTACAAAAAAACACAAAGAAACACCTAATCTAACAACAGCGGATTAGGCAGTGCGTTGATATATCAGACAATCATTCAGTAAGTCAGACAAACCCTTAAGGGATGATTTTGGAATAACTGTGATACACGTAACTCACAATTTTAATTACAGCGTATGTGTACCAAGTTTTAAGACAATTGAACCATAGATTTAAAGTTTCTTAGAAAGTTCAACCCTCCGTTGCACCCTCTTAGGGGGTAAAGGTAAAGGTATAGGTATAATATGTTGGTATAATATTATATTGTGTTTCTTAAAAATAGGTTTACAACTATCTAGATAATCAGCTGCACAAAGTGACCTCAAGCATTTTTTTTGTGCTCTGAAAGCTGATATCGAATCTACTGAGTTACCCCACATTATCCAACCATATCGCAACGAAGGTGACACATAACCGTGATAAGCACTGAGTGTCGCTTGCATAGTTGCAATATTGCGAAGACGTCTTAGAACATACAAACCGGTCCAGTTTTGGGCAAAGCTTATTGATATGTTCTTTCCAGTTGCAATGTTAACTATAACTATACCTAGGAAAGTGGTTGAATCTATTATTTCTAACACATTATTAATATGGGTGATGATGTGGTGATCAGGACGGCTGTTGAAACTGAATTCAGTTTCAACCTACAACAGCCATCCTGTGCCATTTTAGTCTTGTCAATATTAATCTGTAAGTCATTGTGTATAAGCCAAGAAATTACTGAGGTTAATGCATCATTTCTGTCGTTTTCAAATTTCTTAATGTCATTATTACCTTCTATTAGGAGGGTGGTGTCATCGGCACGATGTTAACCTGACACTGCCTAAAGAATTCTGAAGAGACCGAAACAGGTGGAAATCTGAAGGTGCAAGGTCAGGACTATACGGCGGATGCATTATCACCTCCCAGCCAAACTCTCTTAATTTTTGCTGGGTGGCTAAAGATGTGTGAGGTCTAGCGTTATCATGATGTAAAACCACACCCCTTCTGTTGATTGATTCCGGCCGCTTTCTCTCAGCTCATTGCTTTAATCTCATCAGTTGTTCACAGTAGAGTTCAGAATCGATGGTCCAGCCAATAATGTGAACTAATTTTGTCTTCATCGCACCTTTTTATTATGAACCGCATAGTTTAGGTATAATATAAATAAAATTTGCAAAGGTTGTAGCTAGATAAATACTGAAGTTTTTAAAATAGGTATGAAAATAATATAATATGTGATTTGTTAGGGTTCCGAACCCAAAGGGTACCAACGGAACCCTATTACTGAGACTCCGCTGTCCGTCTGTCTGTCTGTCTGTCTGTCTGTCTGTCTGTCTGTCTGTCTGTCTGTCTGTCTGTCTGTCTGTCTGTCTGTCTGTCTGTTTGTCTGTCTGTCTGTCCGTCTGTCACCAGGCTGTATCTCATGAACCGTGATAGTTAGACGGTTGAAATTTTCACAGATGATGTATTTCTGTTGCCGCTATAACAACAAATACTAAAAACAGAACAAAGTTAAAAATTAAAGAGTTTAAAACAAAAAACGTGTTTATGACGATACGATACTATATGAAATTAATTCACTTCGACGCAGCTAGATGGCAGCACAGGAAAAATTAGCACGCGCAAGCGTTTCATTTGTTAAATTTGTTGGCCTCGATCGATTTGTTTACTCAGTTAAGGTTTATTTGCACATATATAGTGTACAATATTGAATAATATATCCACAATGTTAGAACTAAATAAAAGAGCTTCAATTAGTTAGAATCAGTAGAAAGTTGGTCGTACGAACACTCGGTCTTCCAGATATTTAATTATATTAATTACCTTTGTGTTCATATTTACTTAGTTGGTGTTAGAAGTTCGTTGCGTTCGGACCAAGGAAATTCGGAACCCTCCGTGTGCGGGACAAAAGTCAGACTCGCACTTGGCCAGTTTTATTTTTGTTTTGGCCTCGCAAACTTTATGTAGTAATTTTATTATTGTTATATACCGGCTATAATTCACGTACCTTTAGTCGAATAATCAAAATTTATGCAGTAACATTAGTCAATGAGATTTTTGTAAGTTTTTCTATTATATTTACTTTTCGAGTAAAATAATAATAATACCATTTGTTGGGTCTATTATTTACCTACGATTACAAAAAAAATTATTGCCCTAGCGTAAAGGGTTGAGCAGAAAAAAAATGTGTGAACAAAAGTGGCGAAAGGCAAAAACATTTAAAAAAATGTTATATCTCATAAACTATCCAAAATGGTAGAACATATATGGGGGTTCAATAGATGCGCAGTGAGGTCCTCTACCACCCTGCTTCGTTTGATCCATCGGTACTGAATCACCCTGTATACAGGGTGTCGGGTTTCATATGGTCCAAACGAAAACCATCGACGGAGGACTCCAAGGCCTACCCAGAGAACCCCCATATATGTTCCGCGAAAATCTATAGTTTTCGAGAAAATTGCGTTTTACTTGTTTTCGAGTTAGTCCCCGAAATGTTACAATTTATTTAAATTTTCTTCAAAACTATAAAAGCCAGAGCCCTAGTTTTTTTGTGGGACTATGAACAATGAATTGGTGTTTCAGGGAAAACTTCAGTTATTTATTTAGGCTTATTATTTTCTGAGAAAAAATAAAACATCACATGTTTTTAGGGTTCCGTAGCCGAATGGCAAAAAACGGAACCCTTATAGATTCGTCATGTCTGTCTGTCTGTCTGTCTGTCTGTCTGTCTGTCTTTCCGCCGCTTTCCGATTTTTATACAAAAATAAAAAATATAAAAGTTTAAGGGGGGGCGGGGCATCCCATACATAGAACTGAAATAAAAATAAAAATTTTCTTTAAACCTATACCTTTAAAATGACATTGAGGTTTCTAAAATCATTTTTTCTCAAAGTCAATCATTTGAAAGATAGGCGCGCCTAAAGTGGTAAAATGTGTGTCCCCCCCCCTCTAACTTTTAAAGTATGGGAGTGAAAAATCTAAAAAAAATATATGCTGTAGATCTCAATAAAAACTATCAACGAAAATTGGTTTGAACGAGATACAGTCAGCAGTTTTAGAGATATGGCAACCGCAAAGATAACTTTGTTTTTCATACAAACACTATGGAAAACAAAGTTAATTTTGTAGTTGAAAAATCAAAGTTATAGAATACTCTACTGTGTTACGGAACCCTACGAATGCGAGTCCGACTTGCACTTGGCCAGTTTTTTTATTTAGATGATATTTGAACTTTTACTTTAGCCAGGCTTTTCTCCAAAAAAACACAATAAAAAAAATTTGCAACAGATTTCAAAAACTTGCCTGTTTTATAGACCTGCTGTTTGCCAAATTTTATACGGCTCCGACAAGAGGTTCCGGTCTGAAAACATAATTAACGAAATAGAAAGTATTTCAATTTAAAAAAAAAAAAAACTTCTGAAATACACTCTGGTAATATCTTTTATACTGAATGAACTCAAATGAAGAGAAGATTTTATAATAAAAGCCTAATATCTTTTAATTCAAAGGTTATATTTTAAAAAGTATCGACAATTTTCTTAATTTTCTTGTCAATATACAAGCAAAGTGACCCTTTACAGCAATGCACATTATTGCACACACGATAACGCTTTATTAATTTTCTTCTGATATGATGAAAGAAGTCATTCTTCTTCTTCTCTTTTTGTATGCATCTCTTATTTAAAGTTGATATTTATTCTTATTCGTCCTAACCTAACATTCTTATTTCGCTGGAGAAGTGAAATCTTTAGGGTGACAATTACACAAGTTGATGTATCCGGCGCGATGGATATGTATCTGGCCATCAAGATGCCTGACCTGAAATTATTTGATTTTTCATATGGGAGAACGACCCAAGCTCGCGAGTGTAAAAGTATTGTCTAAGAAAGCGAGCATCATGGTCGATCACCACATCATCACTTATCATCAAGTGAGATAGTGGTCAAACGCTTGCCTATTACGTAAATTAAACACCAAACTAAAATAATCATAGAAGAAGAAACCTAAAATGGACTTTTATCATCTAAAAAGAAACTTTATTAAGCGATATCATGTGCACAGCTGTAAAATTGTTGATATTTTTTAACATAAAACCTTTTAATTAAAAGATTTTGGGCTTTTATTACAAATTATTTCCTTAATTTGAGTTAATTCTGTATAAAAGAGATTTCCAGAGTGTATTTCTGAAGAAATTATTTGAAAATTGAAATCTTTTCTATTTCTTTAATTATGTTTTTAGACCTAAACCTCTTGTCGTAGCCGTATGAAATTTGGCAAGCAGCAGGTCCATAAACCAGACAAGTTTTTAACATCGGCTGTAACTTTTTTCATTCTGTGTTTTTTAGAGAAAAGCCTGCACAAAGTAAATGGTCGAATATCGTCTAAATAAAAATATGTGTTGTCTTATTTTTTTTCTCAGAAAAAACGAGTAGTAAATGGCTGGCACCAGCTTCAAATAGATAAGTGGGTAGCGCCGACTTCATTACCACAAACAGGCACTCAAAAACGAAAAATAAATTACTTAATATAATTATTATAAAATAATTATATTAAGTAATTTATTTTTCGTTTTTGAGTGCCTGTTTGTGGTAATGAAGTCGGTTTTATTTTTGTTGAATAAGATTTTATTTAATTAAAGAGTATATGTACCAATTTTTAAAACAACTGACCCAGATAATAAAAAGTTTAATAGAAAGTTCAACCCTCCATTTCACCCACTTAGGGGTAGAATTTCGAAAATCTAGTTCTTAGTGAATACTTGCTCTTCACAAAAAACACACCCTCCAAATATTATGTCTCTAGGACCAGGACCATTTAGTTGGTCAGAAAAACGCACGGGGGATGATTTTTTAAAAACTGTGACATCCGTAACTCACTATTTTAATTAAAGAGTATGTGTACTAATTTTCGAGACAATTGATCCAGAGAATAAAAAGTTTCATAGAAAGTTCAACACTCGATTTTACTCACTTAGGGGTAGAATTTGCAAAAATCCTTTCTTAGTGGATGTCTACACTTCATAAAGAACACACCCTTTAAATTTCATGTGTCTAGGACCAGCGATTTGGGCTGTGCGTTGATATCTCAGTCAGTCAGTCAGTCAGTCAGGATTTTGGATTTTATATACAGGGTGTCTGGTTTCATATGGTCCAAACGAAAACCATCGATGTAGGACTTCAAGGGCTACCCAGAGAACCCCCAAATATGTTCCGCGAAAATCTATAGTTTTTCAGAAAATTGCGTTTTACTTGTTTTCGAGTTAGTCCCCGAAATGTTGCAATTTATTTAAATTTTCTCCCAAACTATAAAGGCCAGAGCCCTAGTTTTTTTGTGGGACTATGCACAATGAATTGGTGTTTCAGGGAAAACTTCAGTTATTTATTTAGGCTTATTATTTTCTGAGAAAAAAATAAAACATCACATATTTTTAACCGACTTCAAAAAAAGGAGGAGGTTTCTCAATTCGACCGTATATATATATATATATATATATATATATTTTTTTTATGTTTGTTCGCGGATAACTTCGTCGTTTATGAACCGATTTCAATTATTCTTTTTTTGTTCGAAAGGAAATATCCCAAGTGTGGTACCATGGTAATTTTATCGAGGTATGATAAGTATCTCCAGAGATATTGAGATAAACATCTTAAAATTGGTACTGAAAATGAATAGCGCGGCATTGAAGTCGGTTGTTTTTTAGTTTTTAAACGATATTATTATTTAGACGATCTTTGAACTTTTTCTTTGGGCAGGCTTTTTTCCAAAAAATCACATAATAAAAAAAGTTACAACGGATTTTAAAAACTTGTCTGTTTTATGGACCCGCTGCTTGCCAAATATCATACGGCTACGACAAGAGGTTCAGGTCTAATAAAATCTAAAAAAAAAAAACAAACCGACTTCATTAACACAAACAGGCACTCAAAAACGAAAAATAAATTACTTAATATAATTATTATAAGCGCTACCTACGTATCTATTTAAAGTCGGTGCCAGCCAAGTCTATTGGATATATATTGTGTGTAAGAAGGTACATCTGTAAAGTGCGCACATATAGACACACGGACGGACGGACGGACGGACGAACGGACAACAAAGACTCAGAAAGTGTTCATTTGGTACCCTTTGGGTTCGGAACCCTAAAATGCCGCGCTAGTGAAAATATTCACTAGTCATAATGATGTCATCAATGTATCAAAGGACAATGTCCAAAATGGCCCTGTGCAATAAAAGCATCTGACACATACGATGATTAATTGTCTATTTTATTACAATAATTCCAAATAATTTTATAACACGGACTAGTTGTATTCCAAAATGAATATTAAAAAGTATTATTTGCGATTATCAACATTAATTGCCGCCATATAGCCCACACAGTCTGAATCACTCTACTACGTTATAAGAGTTGGCACTTCCTTACATTGTTAATACCCGAATTATGAAAGCACTGTGTAGCCAACCTAACAACGAAAAGTATTATTTACGTAGTAACTATTATATAATCTGTGGTATTATGCTTTTTTTTTTTTTTGCAGTGTTGGTTGGTACAAAGTATGTTCATAATTCTGAGTTATTTATGTATGCAGTGTCGCGAGCGGGACTGATATGGCCGCCATCTTCGCCAAACGTCATGTCATGTCAAAAAATATTAGGTATGCTCAAAAACTTTGCACATTAACATGACTTTGCCTGGTAGAACATTCCTGTGAAGACAAATTAATTCTCCCCACCTTTGTTTCTATCTCGCTCACAGTTACCGTAAGAATATCTGTCAATAATACTTAAATTCAAAAAATTAAAAGCACCCCCGACTGATTTGTATATGTAATCCGAGTTTATAATCAAAGCATATGTATAACTTTGTACATTGAGAACATTCCAAGGAGATATCTCAGAATTAGATCAAGCTTACCATATTTTTGCAATATCATTGAAGTAACAAGATACTGCGACAGCGCCATTTTGATTTTTTGACGTCCGCGGTCAAAGGACTACGAGCTTACGAAAGTTGCTATCGAAGTTTTATACGGCTGAACAGATTTTCATGAAATAAAGCTAAGAACACTCTCGACGAAGACATCTATCAAACAAAACAAACTAAATCAAAATCGGTTCATCCGTTTGGGCGCTACGATGCCACGATGACAGACACACAGATACACACGTCAAACTTATAACACTCCTTCGTTTTGCGTCGAGGGTTAAAAACCAAAATCAACGTGAAGAAAGATGTAAAAACATTATTCAAGGTCATATTTTTTAGTGTTCAATAGTATATGCAATAGCAACCTCCATTGTGTACCTATAATCTTCTTGGGACTCTTCTTCTAAAACCAGTACATTCTCCTACGTTTGAGATATTTATCTCCATATCTCTGAAGATACTAATCAGATCTCGATAAAATTAAAATGGGACCACCTCGGAAACGTACCCTACCTATTAAAAAAAGAATCATTTGAATCCGTTCTTAATTGACGGAGTAATCGCGTAACATACACAAAAAAAAAACATACAGACGAATTGAGAACCTCCTCCTTTTTTGTGAAGTCGGTTAAATAGTGAGTGACGGGTATTACAGTTTTTCAAAAATCATCCCCCACGCGTTTTTCTGACTAAGTAAATGACTGCCTGATATATCAACGCACTGCCTAAACCACTGGTCCTAGAGACATAATATTTGGAAGGTGTGTTCTTTGTAAAGAGTAAGTATCCACCAAGAAATAGATTTTCGAAATTTTCTACCCCTAAGTGGGTAAAATGGAGTCTCTGGGTCAATGGTCTCGAAAATTGATACACATACTCTTTAATTAAAATTATGAGACACGTGTGTAACAGTTTTTCAAAATCATCCCTCACGTGTTAGTCTGGCTAATTAACTGACTGATATATCAACGTGCAGGCTAATCCGCTGGTCTTAGAGATGAACACCAATGTTATAATTGCGAATGTCAGTTTGTTTATTTGTTTGTTTGGGACTTCTTCACGGTCAAACGGCTTGACCGACTTGGCTGAAATAGTGTATAAAGACAGTTCGTAGGGCAAAATAGGATACTTTTTTCTGGCTGACGAGTATGGGTAACCAGATTTTTTAAATTGAACGTTGTAAATATTAAATCTCTTCGCGGATAGACGACTGGACCGATTCAACTGAAATGTTGTATAAAGACAGTCAATAAAGTTATCCAAACACCTGGCAAGCATCCTTCAGCAGTACACGGGCAAGACTGATTCTTTTGTGAAAGACTCGTACCATTTCGTACATTTGTTAGAGAATATACGAATACAGCCCTCGGAGATCATGGTCAGCTTTGACATCGCATCACTATTCACGAGTGTCCCGGTAGATGAAACTATGAACATTATAAAAACTATAATTCAAGGTTCTGACCTACCTACCGAATACATACAGTGCATAGATTACTGTCTAAAAACTACTTCATGTGGAGAGGAGAATATTTTCTTCAAGTGGATGGAGTGGCGATGGGGTCTCCAATAGCTCCAGTGGTAGATAATATATTATTCATGGAGTGGTTTGAGATTACGGCGTTAAATGCTTCAGTTGTTAGGCCTAGAGTTTGGTTGAGATACGTGGACGACATCTTTGCGGTCATCACTAAGGACGGTTTAGCTGGTTTCGCAGATCATCTGAACCAAGTGCACCGCAACATCGCAGTCACAGTGGAAGAAGAAAGTGATGGAACTTTATCCTTTCTCAATGTACGAGTGATCCGCAGGCCAGATGGAAGTCTCGCACATACAGTGTATCGAAAGCCAACTCACACGAAAAGGTATCTACACGCCAACTCGCATCACCATCCGGCACACTTGACCTCGGTACCCAGAGCATTAATCAACCGAGCTCTAAGAATATGCGACCCTCAATACCTAGATGGTGAGCTAAATCACGTGAGGGGGGTACTCGAGGATAATGGCTACAGCTGGCGACAATGTGGCCGGTGGTGTAAAAAGAGTGAACGTAAGCGACCACAAGCAGCGGATCGATCACCGGCTTATTTACCGTTCGTAAAAGGAGTGACGGACAGAATCGGATATCTTTTACGACGGAAATATGATGTCAAGACGATCTTCCGCCCACCAGGTCATCTTAGACAGATGCTGCGTTCACCGAAGGACAAGGACGAGCTGAACGTTCCGGGCGTGTACAGAATACTATGCGACTGTGGCAAGAGCTACGTGGGAGAAACTCGATGCAACATCACGACTAGACTTACGGAACACATAAGGAGCATTAAGAATTCGGACGCGACAAGATCCGCCATCGCCGATTATGCACATCTCGCGGACACAAACCACTTTATCCGATTCGATAAAGCCTCCGTACTAGCTAGAGAAAAGTTCTTTGTACCTAGAAAAGTACGTGAGGCTATTGAGATAAATAGACACCCCAATTTCAACCGAGATAATGGATGGACCTTGCCGTCAGCGTGGAAACCGATTCTTAATGCGTCCTCGAAAAAGAAAGTGTCAGTCAGTCTGGAGTGCGACACAGTCAGCATTGTTTGCTACGGTACTTCTGGCGATAGGAGTAGCAGCGATGAAGAACCGACGATGACATCATTTGGGCTATCTCAGGCATCCTCGGTACCGAAAAGGAACAGCCGTTCCCGATCGCCGCCGAGTCCGCCCCCACCCCGGCTATCAAGCCGAGCGCAGCGAGCGGCGGCCCGCAGTGAACATCGCGATCTCACCGCATGACCTCACTCCCGAGGAAGAGCGACTGACTCGCTCGAAACCTAGGTCGAGAAAATTCGACTAAAGGTACGTGAATTATAAGCGGTATATAACAATAATGACAGTCAATAAGACAAAGAAGGACATAGGATACTTTTTTTTGGCAGTCGAGTTTGGGTGTCGAGATTTTTTTATTGCATTTCGTAAGAGTTTGGCCACTTATAGCCCAAAAGGCTTCACCAATATAGCTGAAATTTAGTACAAATATAGTCAATAAAGCACAAAAAACATGGTATACTTTTTTTTGACGATCGAGTCTGGATGGCCAGATTTTTTTATAGAACTTTGAAAATGTGTGACGTCTTATCAGCTACACAGCTAAACCGATTTAGCTGAAATTTTGTGCAAAGATAGTCACTAGAACATACATAGGATTTTTTTTCTGGCAGAAAAGTCTGGATATCTAGATTTTTTTGTATTGAATATTTTTAGTGTGTGACGTCTTATTTGATAAACGGCTTAACCGATTCAGCTAAAATAATGTACAAAGATAGTCAGTAGAGCATAGTAGGACTTAGGGCACTTTTATTTTAGCAAACACTTAAACAGCACTACTCGGTATACCCTAACCATAATGATTAATGACTTTTATGATAGAGGATATCGATTTCGACCTTGGAGTCGTCTCTAATAACTTATTTAGGTTATGAAGTCATAAAACTGTCAGGGTCATAAAAAAAGTAATAAAAAATGTTTTCGCTCGCTTTGCTCGCGCAATATTATTCGTCTTATCTGCTTTGTAGGAAATATTTCATATTTCTTTGTGTTTTAAGAGCCTCATGCATTAAAATTAGTCAAACGTTTAAATAGTACAACTTGGTCTACCTTACCATAGTGATTTATGACTTTAATAACAGAGGATATTAAGTTTGACCTTAGGGTAATCTATAGTAGCTAATTAGAACACAAAACTGTCAGCGTCATAAAAAGTAAAAAATAATAATTTCGCACTCGCTTCGCTCGCGCCACTATTCTCCTTATCTACTTTTTAGGAAATATTTCAGGAACTTGTGTTTTAACAGCTTCATGCATCAGACTCAGTCATACATTTAAAAAGCACATTTTTGTATACTTAACCATAATGATTATTGATTTAACAACAGAAGATATCGAGTTCGACCTAAGATTCATCTAAAGTGACTTGATTTTTAGGTCATAAAACCGTCAGGGTCATGAAAAATGCCACGCTTTGCTCGCGCAACTGTTTGCCTTATCTACTATGTAAGAAATGTTAAATTATTTTTTGTGTCTTAACAGCCTCATGCATCAGACTGAGTCATACATTTAAATAGCACTGTTTTGTATACCTAACTGTAATGATGAATGACTTTAACGATAGAAAATATCGAGTTCGACCTTGGATTTTCTATAGTTACTTAATTAAAGGTTTTTAGGTCATAAAACTGTCAGGGTCACAAAAAGTCATAAAAAATTTCGCGCTCGCTTCGCTCGCGTCTTATCTACTTTGTAGGAAATAATTTCATACATTTTTGTGTTTTAACAGCCGCGTGCATCAATCAGACTGAGTCAAACATAGAAAGAGCACAACCTGGTGTACCTAACCATACTGATTAATAACTTTAACAACAGAGGATATCGAGTTTGATCTTAGAGTCATCTAAAGTGACTTGATTGTTAGGTAATACAACTGTAAGGGGCATAAAAAGTTATTAAAATGTCTACTTCTTAACTTGGTATACCTAACCATAGTGATTAATGACTTTTACACTAGAGCAGTGTTTTTCAACGTTATTCAAGACCCCCTTAGTATGAAAAAAAAATGTCGCGACCCCTACCTGCACTGCTAATAATCTGTATTTTAATATATTACTAGCTTCTGACCTACAGGAAACAAATTACATATTTTTCTTCAGAAACAAATATTATATGCGCTCTCACTCTCACTCATTTACAACACCTACAAATGCTCTTTAATTAATATTTTCCTAATAAAATGATTTATACAAACTTTGTTTTTTTCTATAACTGAGGCTTCGCGACCCCTTCTGGGGGTTGACGCGGAGCCGGGCGACCTACACATTGAAAAACACTGCACTAAAGTATATCAAGTTCGACCTTGTTGTCCTCTATAGTGATTTCTTAAAGGTTATGAGGTCATAAAACTGTCGGGGTCATAAAAAGTCGTAAAAAATTTTCGCGCTCGCTGCATGTACAACTAGGTCTACCTTACCATACTGACTATTCACTTTAACCACAGAATACCTAATGGTCTTTAACAGCAGAGGATATTGAGTTCGACTTTAGGGTCATCCATGGTGACTAATTAGGTCATAAAACTGTCAGAGTCATAAAAAGTCATAAAACATTAGGCCACGCGAGCGAAGCCGCGGGCAGATGCTAGTCTATATATATATATAATAATATAATATTTGAAACCACCCCGACTGATCTACGTATAATCTTTTCATTTAAAACATTCCAATGAGTCTAAACAGGACATTTAAAATCTAAGCTTTACAGCTTTTGGTTGGTGAGGATTTGAGTATTCTGTAGAGTCCAAGAGATGTCCCAGCATCAGGTCAATGCTTCCATGTTATTACAATATCGTCGAAAAAGAAGATTTTCAAATTGATCAGAACTATGAAAGTTGATTTCATAGCGCAATCAACTAGACAAAAGCTCATAGTTTTAAAACGATTGAACGAATTTTCAGGAATTAAAGCTAAGAACACTCTCGATGAAGACATCTATCAAACAAAAAAATAAAACCGGCCAAGTCGAATCGGAATCGCCCACCGAGGCTTCCGTACCAACGTTGGTTAACCAATTAAGCTAGACCTCCAAATTGTTTGAGCATTCATATAACTCAGAGGCCAATCTTAATTGGATCTACTATGTATATATGGGAACTACAGATGGGCTTTGATTAAACGAACTAGTTGAAAAAACCGTCCATCGACTGTCAACGTTTCGACCGTTAGTCGTTTACCGATCAACTAGTTGAATCCATAGACGGCAAATTTCAAGAGTATAGAGAAACGTATCAGTTGACGTCAACGAACGGAGGCGCGTTGCGCGATTAAAAATATATTTATAGTTAAAAAAAAAAAATTACAATTAACGTACAGCGCTATTTGGATTAAACGATTGAATTATCAATACTTCGTTAGCGGTTGAATTCATACGAGCATATGTGAAATCGACTATAGTTGAAGCATTAACTAGTTAATCAATTCAACTAGTTAATCGACTAGTTGACGGAGGTTAATTTAACGGACTAGTTGCGTTAACGAAAAATACGTCAACAACCCATCGCTAATGGCCCTTGAATTATCTTTTTTTTTAATTTTTCCTTTATTTATGCTGTAAAACCTTGCTTCTTGCCAAATTTCATGATTCTAGGTCAATTTCCGATTCCGTCCGGTTGACCTAGAACTGTCAATTTTGGTTAAAAAAAGAAAGGTCTTACAGCACAAAAAAAAGTAGAAAATTAAGGTAAATTTTGGTACTTACAAGTTTTCGCGAAAATCTAAATTTGCCTATATCTTTTTACTGTGTTGATTCAGGACCTTGATTTTTATACACCTAATAGGGATTATAGCCTGAGGTTTATAGTCTCTATTGTATGTAGTCTATACATGTATAGTCTATAGTCTATACTGAGGTATACTAAATTTCAACTTGCTAGGTCCACCCGTTCCTGAGAAAATCAGTGGTGGACAGACAGACAGACAGACAGACAGACAGACAGACTGACAGACAGACAGACAGACAGACGGACGGACAGACAGACAGACAGACAGACACACAGACAGACGGACAGACGGACAGACGGACAAGAAAGTGATCTTATAAGGGTTCTTTTTTTACCTTTTTTAGGTACGGAACCCTAAAAACTATCAATAATAAAATCAAAATCGGTTCATCTGGTTGGGTGCTAAGATGCTACATACAGACACAGAGATACACACGTTAAACGTATAATACCCCTACTTTTTGCGTCGGGGATTATAAATAATGATGTGGCCGAGGACAGTGAACACGCTAGGCTAGAATGGTCTCGATTATAGCTGTGTTGCCGGAACGCCGTAAGGTTACAGCGGCTGATTTTCTCCTTGGTGGTAAGCTACTTTTTGGTAGATAGATAGATAGATAGATAGAGAGCTACGTTTTCGTACTGAGGTAGTGGGATCATTTATCCCACTACCTCAGTACGAAAACCCATGATTCATGAATGCACATAAAACTTTCATTGGTAGGTATATAGCTAGGATTAGAACCAAGGACCGTTGGGTCAGAATCAAGGTAACTATCCTTTACGCCAAAGGGCCGTCTAATATCACTACGTATTATAATACAAAGTCCATCACTGCGTCTGTCTGTCTGTTCGCAATAATCTCAATAGCTACTGAACGGATTATCATGCGGTTTTCACCAATAGCCAGAGTGTTTATGAGGAAGGTTTAGGTGCATAATTCGTTAAGATTTTGTGTAAATTGGTTGAAATATGACGATGATTGTTAAATATGTTAATATTTTATATTCGATGCAACAAATTGATGCAAATTTTGTGGGCATATATGTTCTACGGGGCGGGCTGCTAGTAGTTATATAATTTTATAAATGAAGAATAAGTAATCGTATATAAGAATCACAATTCCTCGTATAATAATTAACTGATAGTGAATAATAATACGTAAATAAAAACGGCCCCTGTGCTTTGTATTCGTGAACTATGAGAAGGCCTTCGACTCAATCGAAACCTGGTCCGTTCTGGAGTCCTTGCAGCGTTGCCAAGTCGACTGGCGATATATCGAAGTGATGAGATGTCTGTATAATGCCGCGACGATGACTGTACAAGTACAGAACCAGCAAACTGAACATGTCCACCTGCGTCGAGGAGTGAGACAGGGGGACGTCATATCCCCGAAACTGTTCACTAACGCCTTGGAGGATATGTTTAAGACGCTGGACTGGAAAGATTCTGGCATTAACATCAACAGCAAGTACATCTCTCACTTACGATTCGCAGATGACATCGTCATTATGGCAGAGACGCTGCAGGACCTACAAAGGATGTTGAACGGCCTAGCTGATTCTTCTCGTTGCATTGGTCTCCGGATGAATTTGGATAAAACCAAAGTCATGTACAACGAACACGTTGTTCCGGAACCGATTGCCGTAGATGGAATCCCACTCGAAGTTGTAACGCAGTATGTTTACCTAGGCCAAACGCTCCAACTAGGCAAACACAACTTCAAGAAGGAAATCCAGAGAAGAATTCAGCTGGGCTGGGCAGCATTCGGAAAACTCCGTCGAGTCTTCTCGTCGCCTATACCGCAGTGTTTAAAGACAAAAGTCTTTAACCAGTGCGTCCTACCTGTGATGACATACGGAGCCGAGACGTGGACACTCACAGTTCGACTGGTTCACCAATTTAAAGTCGCTCAGCGAGCTATGGAGAGAGCTATGCTCGGTGTTTCTCTGCAGGAACGAATCCGGAACGAAGTAATTCGCCAGAGAATTAAAGTTATCGACATAGCTCAACGGATTAGTAAGCTGAAGTGGCAGTGGGCTGGTCATATCTGCCGCAGGACTAATAACCGCTGGGGTAGACTTGTTGAGTGGAGACCGCGAATCGGCAAACGTAGCGTAGGACGTCCTGCGACCAGGTGGAACGACGACATAAGCAAAGCGGTGGGCAGCGATTGGAAAATAAGAGCCGAAAATCGGGCTCAGTTGCGCATCTTGGGAGAGGCCTACGTCCAGCAGTGGACGGACACCGGCTGATGATGATGATGATGAATAATAATAAATAAATAAATAAAACTTTATAGGCGTAGAAAATGTTTCTTATATTTCTATGGTAGGATCAATAAACTATAATATTGTGGTTAACAATATTATAAGGGTAGGCAACACACCGGTAATACCTCTGAACACCCTGTTGACAAAAGTGAAGTTAAAGCCTTCGAATGTTGATACGTAGTCAGAGCGTGAAAACAATGGAGCTCGATCACCGCTCCGTGAATAAAACAAAAGGCGGTAAGTGAAAGAGGCGCCGCGCCGTGCGCCGCCTCCGAACCCGCCTTAATATTAAACGAGGACAAGCCGTGACAACAACACTGCCTGAACATTCTAAATAAACGTACTGTTCAATACATTTGCCTAATAATGTGTGCTCTCTGGTCTTATAACATGACCCGAAAATGCATCTTTACACAGAGTTAAGTAATTAAGATAGTTTAAAAAATGTACCACACACCTCGGAAATGTACCATACCGATAAAAAAAGAATAATTCGAATCAGTTCACAATTGAACTGACGGAGCAATCGCGTAACATAAATACAACAAATAAACATACAGACGGATTGAGAACATCCTCCTTTATGGAAGTCGATTGAAAAAAAACCGCACCGTTATTTTAGAACGAGTTGACTAACTTGAGACCCCAGCTCGTGTTATCCTATAACGTCGGTGGATTTATGTAGTATTATTAGTGATTAAACGAACTTACCTGTAAGTGAAGTTCTATCATAATTATGCGAAGGCTTCGTCCGAAGAGATTAGTTATATTACTTATAGTACCGTATCCAGCATTCGCCATTCTCTACACTATTTTGAGATTTTTTTTTTGTGGGTATTCCACTTTTATTTGGTCGCTCACTGCAATCGTACCATCGTTTAGTTTAGAGATAAGAGCATAGACCTATAACCTCGAGACAGAACATCTCGAACTGGCATTGTCGAACAACGCAAAAGAGCTGGCCGGCTTATTTTCGCTTACACGTAGCTCGGCACTCAAAACAACAACACGCACGTTATAAAAAAAACTAGCGTATCCGAAATGCCATCGTGTGTCCTCAGATATTGTAAAAACCAAACGGTAAAAACTAACCAAAGCGACGGAGTCACTTTTCATGAGTAAGTTCAGATTTTCGAATAAAACACGCTAAAATAAAACATTATTTTGTCAAATTGTAATGACACTTCACGACGCGGCGCCATGTTCTGTTTGCACGCGCAGTTCATAGTTTGTGTAAATAGATATGACATTATAGCAAAATTAAATTGCCTATTTTTGACCTTTGGAGAACAGTTTGACATCTGTGTATATACTGTTATTTACTGTATAATAGGTTATTTTACTCTATATGAGAAATCTAAAAAATCTATAAATGTATTATTGAGATAGCTTAGACAAAAAGCAGTCGGAAAACATTAGTTTTAGTTCATAAAATATCAAACTAAATTTTAAAATTGAATTTAAAGGTTTCAGCCTTTTTACCCGGCTGCGAAAGAAGGAGGGCTATGTTTTTCGAGTGTATGTATGTATGTTATGATTAGTACCTATCCTATCCTAATATCGTATCCTATCCTCCTTTTTAGGGTTCCGTAGCCGAATGGCAAAAAACAGAACCCTTAAAGATTGCCATGTCTGTCTGTCTGTCTGTCCGTCCGTATGTCACAGCTATTTTATTCCGAAACTATTAAGAATACAGAATTGAAACTTGGTAGGTAGATGTATTCTGTAAACCGCTTTCTGATTTTTATACAAAAATAAAAAATATAAAAGTTTAAGGGGGGGCATTCCATACATGGAACTGGAACAAAAAAATTTTTTTTCTTCAAACCTATACTTGTGGAGTGTCTATGTGTATGTGATGCCCCCCCTTAAACTTTTATTTTTTTTACTTTTGTATAAAAATCGAAAAGCGGTTCACAGAATACATCTACCTACTAAGTTTCAATTCTGTAGTCCTAACAGTTTCGGAATAAAATGGCTGTGACATACGGACGGACAGACAGACAGACAGACAGACAGACAGACATGACGAATCTATAAGGGTTCCGTTTTTTGCCATTCGGCTACGGAACCCTAAAAATGACATCGAGGTTCCTAAAATCATTTTTCTCAAAGTCAATCATTTTAAAGATAGGCGCGTCTAAAGTGGTAAAATATGTGTCCCCCCCCCCACCTCTAACTTCTAAAGTAAGGGAGTGAAACGTCTAGAAAAAATATATTCTGTAGATTTAAATAAAAACTTTCAAAGAAAATTAGTTTGAACGAGATACAGTCAGCAGTTGTTGAGATATAGCGACCGCAAGTATAACTTTGTTTTTCATACAAACACTATGAAAAACAAAATTGTTATTGTAGTTACGAAAAATCATAGTTATAGAATACTCTACTGTTTTACGGAACCCTACGAATGCGAGTCCGACTTGCACTTGGCCAGTTTATTTTTTAACAAAAAGTACTTTAGTCGTCGTCGGTAGCTCGGTATCGACGGTATGGCGATAGGTGTTTAATCTACTATTTGTCACATCTATTTGTCGGTTTTGTCTATGACGGCAACCGCTCCCCCTGCCCCCGCGTGAATGATAACCGTTCGACAAAATGTACTCGGGATAGCGACTCTTTTGGTTTAACTCTATGGCTAAGAGCAATATTTCATGAATAGGGGGTTTGGGATGCTTAAAGATTTTATATTGATTTATGTATTGATAAAGGGTGGCTTACTAATCACTTCGGACGAAGCCTTCGCATAATTATGATAGAACTTCACTTACATGTAAGTTCGTTTAATCATATTTTTATATATTATATTTTACTTGGCTTCGTCCTTCAGAGATTAGTTATATTACTTGTAGACATTTAGAGATAGTCATGAAATATTGTGGAACTAAAATAAAACTGAACTTTTCAAGAATCAATTTTGTTATTATTGATATTAAACAAAATCACATTTCCGACCGACAATTTACTTATATTTTTATTGCATTATGTATTTATACTATAATATTATTAATAATAGCACGTACAAATGATTCATCATCGTAAGTAATCAAAGGTCTATTATAGAACTTAAAAAAGGTATCGGATGTGTGGCTCCAGCCAGCCGTCCTTCTAATAGCCGACACGATGCGCGCATGAAGCGGCGGCGTGCCGCGTGCTGTGCGCGGCGAACGCCGCCGCTGGTACGCCTGCACTCACCAGTGTGCCGCGTGCTGTGCGCGCCGAACGCCGCCGCTGGTACGCCTGCACTCACCAGTGTGCCGCGTGCTGTGCGCGCCGAACGCCGCCGCTGGTACGCCTGCACTCACCAGTGTGCCGCGTGCTGTGCGCGCCGAACGCCGCCGCTGGTACGCCTGCACTCACCAGTGTGCCGCGTGCTGTGCGCGCCGAACGCCGCCGCTGGTACGCCTGCACTCACTAGTGTGCCGCGTGCTGTGCGCGCCGAACGCCGCCGCTGGTACGCCTGCACTCACCAGTGTGCCGCGTGCTGTGCGCGCCGAACGCCGCCGCTGGTACGCCTGCACTCACCAGTGTGCCGCGTGCTGTGCGCGCCGAACGCCGCCGCTGGTACGCTTGCACTCACCAGTGTGCCGCGTGCTGTGCGCGCCGAACGCCGCCGCTGGTACGCCTGCACCCACCAGTGTGCCGCGTGCTGTGCGCGCCGAACGCCGCCGCTGGTACGCCTGCACTCACCAGTGTGCCGCGTGCTGTGCGCGCCGAACGCCGCCGCTGGTACGCCTGCACTCACCAGTGTGCCGCGTGCTGTGCGCGCCGAACGCCGCCGCTGGTACGCCTGCACTCACCAGTGTGCCGCGTGCTGTGCGCGCCGAACGCCGCCGCTGGTACGCCTGCACTCACCAGTGTGCCGCGTGCTGTGCGCGCCGAACGCCGCCACTGGTACGCCTGCACTCACCAGTGTGCCGCGTGCTGTGCGCGGCGAACGCCGCCGCTGGTACGCCTGCACTCACCACTCACTTCTTCTGGTCTAAGAATTATTATTTCAGAGACAACCAGGCTGTTAAAAATTGGATACCAAGGCTGGGTAGGCAACATGGGCACAACGATAATACCTTGAGCGTTGTCTACAATAATCTTACGTAATGTTTTAAGGATCATAGAAAAAGGTGGGAAAGCATAAAAATTATAATTTGTCCATCTGAATGTAAAGGCATTAATTGCATAGGTATCTGGGTCGCGGTGCCAAGAAATGGAAGTGTCACATTTTTTGTTTATCTGCTTGCAAAGAGATCAATTTCAGGACAACCCAATTTTTTAATTATGTTTTTAAAACTGTTAGGAGACAGTTCCTATTTAATGTCTGTGGTGAATCCTTCTGGATTCAGTATCAGCTTCTGTGTTATCTATAGATCGAATGAAAGAAGCGTAAATATACAAATTCCGTTGTACACACCATTGCCATATACTTTTAGCTACTTCTGTAAGATGTGGGTATTGGACGCCTCCCATGTGATAAACATATGAGATAGCAGTCGTGTTATCAATTCTCAACAAGATTTGACGTCGATTTTATTTTTTGCAAATATTTTTTGTGTAAGACTTCATACTTATTATCACTATTCTTTCGTTTAGGCATGATTTTAGCTTGATCGGAAAACTTATTTTAGTCTTACGAAATAAAGATGTGTCGAATGGCCGAACACTAAAACACGAATGATGGTACGATTGCAGTGAGCGACCAAAATAAAAGTGGAATACCCAGATAAAAAAAAAACTCAAAATAGTGTAGAGAAATGTTCAAATCATCAGAAATGGTTTTATACGGTACTTACTACAAGTAATATAACTAATCTCTGAAGGACGAAGCCAAGTATAATGTGGTCACTCCATTCTCTCTCTCTCTTTAGATATGGATGATTTACTCCAGGCCTTCAAAATTAGGTGACCCGAGGAATTCCTCGGCTCGCCTAATTTTCCAAATGTTTAAGAAGTTTGTATGAAGGAGTGCCGTTGCGTTCGTCGGCCGCGGCTCTTCGTACAGCCTTTAGCAGACCACCGCCGAGGAAAATCTCGCGGAGGACAGCCGCGGCACCGACAGATGCCTGATGATGCTGGGATCGCACTCGACACTCTATTACTGAAGATAGTTTAGCTTCTCGTATCCCGGTCTCGGAGTAAATGTGTGCCATTTGTCGCGGTGGCGAGATAAGCCGCTAAATCGTCCGCCATTGAGGCGTTCGGCGCCGAGTCGATGCATCGGAGTGATTCGCCTTTGTCGGGGGCTCGTCTCCGGCCCCGGCCTGATAGCGGAGCCTCATCGCAGGATGTGGAGGAGGAGGGGGAGGGGTGGTAGATACGCGGTACGTGCGCTCGTTTCGTTCAGGAAGTGAGAAGGTTGCGCTCGTACCGTCTCCATAGTCGCACCGGCACCGACGCGAGTGTTGTCGCACACTATATACAAATTTCATGGAAATAATGCATGTATCCCATTCGTTTTTAACTGATTTGAACGTTATATGACATTTTAGCCGTGTACTGAGTATGCGAGCACTAGGGTGCCTCGGAGGCATGTTTGCTGAGGCAGATGCCTCGTGTCGAGCGAAGCACGGACCAACGGCCGCAGCTGGCTCGCGCTCCGCACACCAGCGATGCTAATTCCATCAACATATCGGTTATTGCTGCCGCATGCTGCCTACAAGGTTTTAATGTAACCGACACTTTCGGTCATCGCAATCAGTCAATTTTCAATTTCAATTTCAGTTTATTCAATTCAATTAATCCGTTTAATATAATAATAAATAAGTCGAGCGCGAAGCAAACACTGCCGAAACAATCCTTTACTGGAACCATTTCGCCGCATTTTCAGGCCCCTATTTGAGAACCTCTGGATAAGACCACGTAGAAATTTTCGTCATCCAGTATCGTGCCCCCGATACTTAAAATAAAAAATTTCAAGTCTGTAGGTCATTTAGTTCCGAAGTTAAGCGAAAGCAAAGTTTCGCATTTATGACACACACTCACTCATGATCATCAGAATAGAACTAGTACTTACCATAAACTCAGAGAGCTGAAATTTGGTACAGAGTTAGGGTTTAATGGCCACTTAAAGGGAAAACTATAAAAACTAGGATAATCGAAGATCTGGAGTAGGTACTCCAGGTGACTCTTATTTGAAAACACAAAAGCCCAACCAAGCTATTAAAGATCGACATACCGCCTTTACAAAAAATATTCAACTTTGTTTGCCTCTTCATTTGATGTCAAAAATCGAAGGTCTGAAGTATCTGATGAAGAACCCTCAGCTTATCTCAGCTGTATTAGAGATATGGTAATGCCCCCTTCTACTATTGGTACATAAAAAAATCGACTGTCATTGCAAAAATCCAGCGTAGTGGGACACATCTTCTAATTTAATCTAGCCTATTGCTTCCCACTGCTGGGCAAATGCCTCCCCTTCTGATTTTAATACGCATATAAATAAAATTAAAGGAAAACTCTGGATAAGACTATACTGGCTTCTATACTTATACGAGTACTCACAAGTTTACAAAGAATAAATAATGAACGCAAACGGGCAATAAGATAAACTGTTGCTACTGTACAAGAATCAGAACCGAAAAAAAGGAAAGAAAGATTTGTAATAATAAAAAACCTACTCCTAAAAAGAAAAAAAATGTGTCAAATAAGAAAATCTAATAAAATAAATCAATATGCTCACGTTTTTACAAAAATAAGTGAAATCCCACCAAAAACATTCTGTAAAGAACTAGCCAAGTCGATGGAGCTGCTTGTTTATCTCTAAAAAGTAATGAAATCTAGACAAAGTCGTGCCAAGTCTAAGGTTCCTTACTGCGATTTCTTTATTATTATAGTTAATGTTGTGTGACTTGGCTGTTGAACATTCTGTATACGCTAGTGGGTACAAGTCAATTTTGTTAACACGTAATGTTATATCTGTTGTAACTACCAGTGTTTGTTAAGCGAGGTAATAGCCCATACTGGTATTGGTAATTGGACGCTAGTGTCTCATTTTAGGCTGTTGTTGATTGTGCAACACATGCATTCAGCATCGACAATGCTGACTTCTGCTCTCTTCTTTTTGGAGCGTCAAATCGACCATCGATCTAACATAAAATAGACGTACAGACGGACTTCTATCAATGATAAGAAGTCCGTCTGTACTGAAAAAAAATGTATACTGTTTGTTTCAGGCTCGCTTACATATAAGTATTATTGAAATACGCAGCTTTATCAAGCCTACAATTGACTGGTGTGCGGGAGTTCCTTAACCAGGCGTATATAATTAAAAATGCTTCCGAATTATTGATAATGTATATTCTTCCTTGTACAGATTTTAGTGGTCAATAGGAGGTATTCATAGAAAAATGTTTGAAAAAATAAGTGTTACATTTCGGGTATATCGATGCAGGTTGCTACACACTTTTTATAGGCGTTGTGGCGCAAACAACTGGTTATTGAATCAACGTTTTCCAAGTGCAAATTTCCATCGTCAATGGGTAGCGGTTCTGGCGACAGATTGGTGCAATGGTGTCATGGAGCACCTGGTTTTGTACCCTTGTGTACCCTTCAACGGCCAAGTCACACAACATTAACTATAATAATAAAGAAATCGCAGTAAGGAACCTTAGACTTGGCACGACTTTGTCAAGATTTCATTACTTTTTAGAGATAAACAAGCAGCTCCATCGAGACTTGGCTAGTTTTTAGGGTTCCGTACTCAAAGGGTAAAACGGGACCCTTATACTAAACCTAGATAAACCTAAATAAACTAACTAACTAAACCTAGATAAACTAGACCCTATTACTAAAATTCCGCTGTCCATCTGTCTGTCTGTCTGTCTGTCAGTCTGTCTGTATGTCTGTCTGTCCGTCTGTAACCAGGCTAATCTCATGAACCGTGATAGTTAGACAGTTGAAATTTTCACAGATGATGTATTTCTGTTGCCGTATAACAACAAATACTAATAAATCTTTAAAAAAAAACGACTTCTTTACCACAAACAGGCACTCAAAAGCGAAAAATAAATAACTTAATATAATAATTATAGGCGCTACCCACTTTTCTATTTGAAGTCGGTGCCAGCCAAGTTTATTGGATAGTAGATAGATACTATGTATGTAGTAGTAGTAAGTAGGTAGATACATGTAGGTAGTATCTATCTACTACCTATTAGACTTGGCTGGCACCGACTTCAAATAGATAAGTGGGTAGCGCTGATAATAATTATATTAAGTAATTTTTAATTCCACGGCCGAGGACATATGGGTGTCTGTTAGGTTTGATGCGTGCAAAGGTACACCTGCACTCAATCTTCACATTGGATGCCTTTACCTCTGTCAACAAAACCAAGGTTTTTCTTTCACTACGCAACTAATGAATTTTTCTGAGAAAGTGTTATCAATTGTATCGAATAACCCGTTTGACAAAGTTTTTATAGCCGGCGATTTTAAATTAAGCGATGTAACTTGGTCTCCATCTGCGGATACCGCATCAATCATTCCTGCATTCATAGATAATAATTCCAACCATATTGAACTAAATGATTTAATGAACGTTTGTGACTAACAACAATACAATAATATTTGAAATCATTTGAGTACTATACTTGACTTGGTACTCGCTAACGGAGATACTGTGGTATCCCATTGCTCAGAACCACTCGTTAGCAAGGATCCATATCATCCAGCGCTTTCTTGTAAGCTGAATTTTATCAACTCACCGACGCTGAGTACTAACACTAGACTGAAGTACCAATATTGTAAAGGAGACTATGCAGCTATATGCGAAAATCTTGATAAACAGGACTGGCAATCTTTATTGTCCTGTGGATCGATGGATGAAGCTGTTCAATTATTCAACGATTTATTAATAGGATTGAGAAACGCATATGTACCGTCAAAATTAATCTTGTCTAGCCGGTACCCCGTTTGGTATTCTCAAGCGCTGAAAAAAATTCTAAACGAAAACAATAAGCTGCATAGAAAATTTAAAATATATTGCAATAAATCTGATTATAATGATTTTAACGTTTTGCGTCAACGGGCTAAGCGAGTAGAACATGAATGCTACATAAACTATATAACCATCACAGAAAAATCTATTCGTAATAATCCAAAAGCCTTTTGGTCTTATGTTCAAGCCAACAGACAGCATAATGCCTACCCATCTACCATGACCTATAACAGTAAGCTATTATCAACTGGCGAGGATATCTGTAATGCGTTTGCTGATTTTTAGGGTTCCGTACCCAAAGGGTAAAACGGGACCCTATTACTAAGACTCCGCTGTCCGTCTGTCTGTCTGTCTGTCTGTCTGTCTGTCTGCCTGTCCGTCTGTCACCAGGCTATAGCTCATTAACCGTGATAGTTAGACAGTTGATATTTTCACAGATGGTGTATTTCTATTGCCGCTAGAACAACAAATACTAAAAACAAAATAAAGTTAAAAATTAAAGGGGGTCCCCATACAAAGAACGTGTTTTTAAACGCCATCTATCTAATTAGTTTCGGCAAAACGACATAGATGGCGCTCGTAAACGAGCCCCGTCTTTCTAGATCGCGACCAAACCAAATATTCTTGGTAATATCAATTAATCAAATATATGAGGTTAAAACTCTGTTATGTTTCGTATTGTACGGAACCCTCCCTAAGTGTGCGATAAGAGACGCGATGCTGACTCACACTTGGCCAGTTTTATTTTACTTCTACATATCTACCTACAGATAGCGCATCTTACTCGCCCGTTATCTTTCCTACTTTAAACTCGCCCATTTCTGCGGCAGATATTACCACTGTAGATATTCTAGGGGAAGATGTGTTTAATCTCCTAAAAACTTTAGACTGTAAAAAATCTGCAGGACCAGATGGTTTACATCCTACTGTTACTATCCAAATGTGCGACTAGCCTGACATCACCGTTGTGCATACTTTTTAACCGATCTATAAACAAAGGAATCGTTCCGTCGATTTGGAAGTCGGCCACTATTACTTCTATACATAAGAAGGGGTCTAAGCGCGATATTACAAACTACAGACCAATATCTAAGCTCTGTATATTAGTAAAATTATATGAGAAGTTAATTCATAGGCAGATATACGTCGCTATGAAGCATACTTTCTTGCCCGAACAGCATGGTTTTCTAAAAGGCAGGTCGACCGTCAGTAACCTACTTGCATTTACTGATGATCTATATGCTGGAATGGAATCAGGGGGGCAAATAGATACCATATACACCGACTACAGCAAGGCATTTGACAGAATTGATTATTTAATCCTTTTAGCCAAATTAAGTAAGGCGGGTATCCGTGGCGACCTCCTCAGGTGGTTCAGTTCATATGTCCATGGTCGTTGTCAAACTGTGCTCCTCAATGGCTACTCTTCTCGATCTCCTCTCTCCACAATACCGTCAGGAGTCCCGCAAGGCTCATTGAAACCATTGAAACCATTGAAACCATTTTATTGACTGTCAATTGTGAGTACATAAGATCTTAAAAACTATTCGGATTGTTCTATAACAACTTACTCTTACGAGTGTACAGCAAATAGCATACACAAATTCATAATTAATTCATTTAAAATAAATATATATATGTCAACATTAATATTGAATAAACTACAATTACAATACCATAAACTTATAACACAAACAAAATATATACTTTTGACGTAAGGATAGTGGCGCGCGAATAAAATTATAACAATTGTCAATCAAATTACAAATAGGTACAAAGTATTATTTATTATTAAAGAATTCATTCATGTTATAGAAGCATTTATCTAATAACCATTTAAATAATCTTTTTCTAAGTTTAGTGACTGGTAACTGCTTTATGTCAAGCGGGAGATGGTTAAATATTCTGACAGACATCGTGAAGACACTTTTTACACTACATGCCAATTTAAATATAGGTTTATCGATATTGTGTTTAAAACGTTCTTTTAATCGCATGAATGTAAGCTTCCTGTCTGTTCACAAAATAGTTTCGATGAGTTTTTATAAAAACGCAAATTTCATAAATATATAGACAACAAAACGGCAAAATATTAAGGTGCTTGAACAAAGGACGACAGGACACTGTTTGGTCATTGATATTGCAGAGGGCTCTTATGCACCTCTTCTGCACTAGGAACACCGATTGAGCCTCACATGAATTTCCCCAGAGAATTATGCCATAGCGGAGGTTGGAACTGGCATAGCCATGGTAGGCAATTTTACCGGCTTCTAGTGACGAGACATTTACTATTCTCCGTAGTGCATATACGTATCTGTTTAGCTTTCCACACAACTTCTCACAATGGTTCTTCCAGTTCACATTTTGATCAATTGATATACCCAAAAATGACATTGTGTTGACTTGTTGGATACTAATTCCATTATAACTAATATTTAAAAGAGCCAATGTTTTTTTCTGGGGACAGAAATAATTGTATGCATTTAGTTTTATCTATATTTAATACCAAATTATCTCTCCATCCATTTCCCAAGTCTATCTAAAGTTAAATTAATTTTGTTTTCAAAGTTAACATCTTTGCCTCGTATGACTGCCACACTATCATCAGCAAATAATACCATCTGCTCATCGATAACATTCGGTAGATCATTGATATAAATTATGAAGAGCAACGGTCCTAAAATACTGCCCTGTGGCACACCATATTGATTTTTTCTCAATCCAGACTTATATTCTATTACAGTTTTTGTATTGTTACACATGCCTTGAACTACAGTGTATTGTACTCTGTTACTTAGGTATGATTTTAACCAGTGGTGGGCATTGCCTCGAATTCCATATGCATATAGTTTATCTAAAAGAAAAGAGTGTGGTACGTAATCAAATGGTTTTGATAGATCCATAAAAACTGCACAAACTGGTGTTTTTGCCTCCAAACACTCTATTACTATTCTGATTAGATTAAATGCTGCTAATGTAGTTGATTTATTCCTCCGAAAACCATTCTGCTCGTTTTTAAGGACCTTGTTTTTTTCAATGAAATCTATAAGTCTTTTATACATCAATTTCTCAAAAATTTTGGAAAATATTGGAACCAATGTGATAGGACGATAATTGCCAAGATCTTTTTTATCACCTTTCTTAAAAAGTGGTTTTACAATTGACATTTTAAGCGTTGTTGGGAAAATACCTTGCTCAAAGGACATATTCACCAAATGACATATGGGGCCTGCAATGTAATTTACACTACTTTTTACAACAGTTGTGCAAATATTATCAAAACCTACCGCGTTTGTATTGTTTAAACATTTTATAGTTTTTATCACTTCGTCAGGATGCACTGGGTCTAAAAATAAAGAGTTGACAACACAGTGAATTGTGGTGGATACTGATTGCAGATTGCATGTTCAATTTTGGGTCCACTGCTTTTTATATTATTTATTAAATATATAAATAGCTGCTTCTTTCATTCTAAATTTATTTTATTCGCCGATGACATGAAAATTTATAAAAAGATTGATACAATCCTTAACTGCCAGTAACTGCAACAGGATCTCATGAGACTCCAGGATTACTGTAATAACAATAAACTAGATCTTAACGTGTCTAAGTGTAACTGTATTACTTTCACCAGGTCACACAATGCTATACATTTTAATTATAATCTAAACCTTCAACCACTGCATCGCTTAGATCATGTCAGAGATCTTGGTGTTATATTAGATTCAAAACTGTTACTTGACAAACATATTGAACATATTACGTCCAATGCTATGAAAACTCTCGGCTTCTTATTTCGCACCACAAAAGACTTTCGAACAGTTAAATCATTAAAAGTTTTGTACTGTTCACTAGTGAGAAGTCAGCTTAAATATGCCTCTCAAGCTTGGAACCCACAATACGACTGTTACATCAATAAAATCGACAGGATCCAAAATAAGTTTTTACGGTTCATCAATTATAAACATAGATTACGATTCAAGGATTCCACTGAAAGCTGTAGGCACCATCACCTCCTTCCTCTAACTCTTCGGAGAGAAGTAACCGACCTTAATTTTCTTCACGGATTACTAAAAAACAAAATAGACTGTAGTAATCTCCTGGAAAAAATCAAATTCCAAATACGCACACGAACTGTCACAAGACGTAATTACCTTAAACTTTGTTCTGATTCTTGTTCAACCAACTATCGTAATAACTCTTTCTTTTTCAGAGTGTGTAGTAGCTTTAATATTAGCCATTCTCAGTCTGTAGATTTATTCGCGGATAGAATTAATATATTTAAAAATAATGCAGCTAGAAACTTTTTTGCCTTAAACTAATCAGAACTAGCATTATTATTTTATTGTCAATGTGTGTATATATATATGTACAATATATATATGTATATATTTAAATATATTATTTATTTTTATATTTTAAATTCCTGTTTGTTTGATTGATATGGTAAGTTAATAGTATCGCAAAACGTTTTGCTGTTATTGTCATTTGCCCGTTTGGCATATGACTTCTTACACTACCAACGCAATATTTATATATTTTTTCATTTTAATTTATTTTTCTACTATTACTGTTTGAACTTTTAAACATTTTTAATTACGTTTCTATTGGCGAAAGCTCCTTAAGGCTTCTCGGTCTAAAATTATTTTGTTTTTTCACTCATGTATGTATTAGCTGTTAGCTTTCCATGAAATAAATAAATACATTTATTTTTCGCTTTTGAGTGCCTGTTTGTGGTAATGAAGTTGGTTTTATTTTTCTTGAAAAAGATTTTATTTTACCCGTTTTAGTGCAAAACAAGTTTTAATTAAATTACATGCATCTATTAAATTTCGTGTCTGGGCCGTTATACACTGACTGATATATACTTTGTGAAAATTTCAAGTATGTACCTATTAGGTTAAGAAGGTATATCATGATAGGTCATCACACGGACGGACTGACGGACGGACGAATGGACAACAAAGTCTCAGAAAGTGTTCATTTGGTACCCTTTGGGTTCGGAACCCTAAAATGCCGCGCTAGTGAAAATATTCACAAGTCATAATGATGGTCATCACGGTATCAAAGGACAAATCTAAAATGGCCCTGTGCAATAAAAGCATCTGACACACACGATAATTAATTGTCTATTTTATTACAATAATTCCAAATACTTTTATAACACGGACTAGTTGTATTCCAAAATGAATATTAAAAAGTATTATTTGCGATTATTAACATTAATTGCCGCCATTTATGGCCCACACAGTCTGAATCACTCTACTACGTTATAAGAGTTGGCACTTTCTTACATTGTTAATACCCGAATTATGAAAGCACTGTGTAGCCAACCTAACAACGAAAAGTATTATTTACGTAGTAACTATTATATAATCTGTGGTATTATGCTTATAATTATTTTTTTTGCAGTGTTGGTTGGTACAAAGTACGTTCATAATTTTGAGTTATTTATGTATGCAGTGTCGCGGGCGGGACTGATATGGGCGCCATCTTCGCCAAACGTCATGTCATGTCAAAAAATATTAGGTATGCTCAAAAACTTTGCACATTAACAAGACTTTGCCTGGTAGAACATTCCTGTGAAGACAAATTAATTCTCCCCACCTTTGTTTCTATCTTGCTCACAGTTACAGTAAGAATATCTGTCTATAATACTTAAATTCAAAAGATTAAAACCACCCCCGACTGATTTGTATATGCAATCCGAGTTTATAATCAAAGCATAATTATGTATAACTTGGTACATTGAGACCATTCCAAGGAGATGTCTCAGAATTAGATCAAGCTTACCATATTTTTGCAATATCATTGAAGTAACAAGAACTGCGACAGCGCCATTTTGATTTTTTGACGTCCGCGGTCAAAGGACTACGAGCTTACGAAAGTTGCTATCGTAGTTTTTTTAACCAAAAAGAGCTGATAATTTTTAAACGGCTGAACAGATTTTCATGCAATAAAGCTAAGAACACTCTCGACGAAGACATCTATCAAACAAAATAAACTAAATCAAAATCGGTTCATCCGTTTGGGCGCTACGATGCCACGATGACAGACACACAGATACACAGATACACACGTCAAACTTATAACACTCCTTCGTTTTGTGTCGAG
Organism: Cabera pusaria; assembly: GCA_954871355.1. Classification (NCBI taxonomy): domain Eukaryota; kingdom Metazoa; phylum Arthropoda; class Insecta; order Lepidoptera; family Geometridae; genus Cabera; species Cabera pusaria. The sequence goes on from OX940894.1 coordinate 28,614,968, forward strand.
GGTTAAAAAACATTATTCAAGGTCATATTTTTTAGTCTTCAAAAGTATATGCAATAGCAACCTCCATTGTGTATAATCTTTTTGGGACTCTTCTTCTAAAACCAGTACATTCTCCTATGTTTGAGATATTTATCTCCATATTTCTGAAGATACTAATCAGATCTCGATAAAATTAAAATGGGACCACCTCGGAAACGTACCCTACCTATGAAAAAAAGAATCATTTGAATCCGTTCACAATTGACGGAGTAACCGCGTAACATGTGTGTGTACAAAACAAAAAAAAAAACATACAGACGAATTGAGAACCTCCTCCTTTTTTGTGAAGTCGGTTAAAAACAGAATAAAGTTAATAATAGAGGGACCCCATACAAGAAACGTGTTTTTTTTGGCATTTCACGCCATCTATGAACGCTTAGTTAGGTAAACGTCCCATAGATGGCGTTATATTGAAATGTCGATCCCTAACACCTTTGTTAGACGTTAGATGGCGTTGTAAGAAATAAAATGTTAATTAATTATTATTTTTTGCCGGCGAAAAATGATAGTGGTATTTTTTGCTCGATCTTATAAAATACTGTAGTGTGGTACGGAACCCTACTAGTGCGAATCCGACTTGCACTTTATTAGTCCAGTTTATTTACAGAATGTTTTTGGTGGGATACGGTTTACACCAATTACATTAACTAAATCATAATGAAATAATAATCATGCCAAAATCAGTTATAACGACTTATAATTTATTCGTAGGTTATAACATTGTCAAAATCACACATCAGATTAATTATGTCAAGAATTCTTACTTTCACAGAATTGTAAAATTATTGCTGCAAACTTAGATCAACTGTCATAAAAATCCTGTCAGGATACGAGAGCAGGAGAGCGTCAACAAAATAAATTTACAAACGAAAGGTCTCATCACGAAATCTCAGAAACCGCTTGACGTACGAAGATGAAATTTAGCAGAGAGGTAGTTTATAGTTCGTAGACATCCGCTAAGAACAGATTTATCGACAGGGCCGGATTAAGGGGGTCTAAGGGCTCTCGCAAGTTTGTATGTATGTCCATCATTTTTTTGCTACAAACTTCAAATTTGGCACAGAGGTAGTGAGTAAACGTTCAAAGAGGTCTAAGGGTACTCGTTAGTGTAGAGTTTATGAATAGGAGACATTATTTAAGAAATAATTTTGTGAAAGAGCTGAACTAAGGGCTCTCGAAAGTTTATATCAAGTCCTAGGCTTTTTGTGTCTGAGAATTGGAAGAGAGAATATCGTTAATACATGTCAGAACAGATTTAACAACAGGGCCGGTTTAAGTAAATACACTTAAACGAAGATAGATATTAATATATCTTTTTTACAATATTATTTACGTAAGTAAGTAGTTTATTCAAGTTATTGCTTTTTTATTGGTGGGTAAATTATACCGTTATTTATCGAATTTCAATTAAATTTGAGAAGTACACTATGGACTTCATTTTGTATAACATGTGTAAAAAAAAAATTCCAATAAGATCGTTTAAAAAACTAAAACAACCGACTTCAAATTCCACGCTACTTTTCAGTACCAATTTTGAGGTGTTTATCTCCATATCTCTGACTACTATCTGTGTGATATAGATACTAATAGACCTCGCTGAAATTACCATGGTACCACACTTGGGATATCTTCTTTCCAACAAATAAAGAATAATCAAAAGCGGTTCATAAACGACAAAGTTATCACATACACATACGAACAAACATAAAAAATATATATGTCGGGGCCGGGTCGGTATCTAGGCCTATATTATCGGCCGACATGGTGTGTGGCCTGTGGGCGTGTACCAGGTATTGTGCAAATGAGAAAACTGTTGCTTGTCCACTTCTGTAGACTAAATCCACCTTGTGCTAATAGTTCATTCGTCTCTTTATATAACACCTTTCCTTCTTGAATGGTTTGAACTCGTGTCATTAAATCATCTACGTAAAAATGTTTTAGTGTTTTTTCAGATGTTGATGGGTATTCTGTGCCGTGATCGAGAGCAATCTGCTGCAGAGATTTCACTGCCAAGTAAGGGGCTGATGCTGTGCCGAACGTTACACGGGTAAGTCTGTAATGCTTAATTTCTGGTGATTTGTTGTCTGTCCAGAGTATTCTTTGACAATCTGTATCTTGTCTTTCAGTTTTTACTTGGCGATACATCTTTACCACGTCAGCTGCCATGCAGATCGGTGCTTTTCTCCAATTCATCACAATGTGCCTAAGTTCTGGTTGCAAGATAGGTCCAACTAATAATTGATCGTTTAACGATTAGTTGTTTTTCCCCTTGCAGGATGCATCGAAGACGACCCGTACTTTAGTAGTCACCTTGTCCTGTGACCACCGCGTGATGGGGTAAGTAGATCGCCTGTGGATTGTTGACTTCCTCCGAAGGTACTTCTTTCATGTGACCCAGTGACAAATACTCATCAAGGACTTCCCTATATTTAATTTTTAGGTCTTGATGTTTGTTAAGCCTGTAAAAATAAATAAATAAAATAAAATCCGTTTATTTCAGGCAATGCCCATATTAAAAAATGTTACAAAAAATCACTATTTTCTTAAAACAAACTGCAAATTCATAAAATTCTTACAGTAAATTATAATTACAAAAAATGTCATATTAGTTACTTAACTACTCATATTAAAATTACATAAGGAATTAAATCATTATTAAAACATGTACAATATAGGTTTAAATACACTTCAATACATTATTACCAATATTGAAAAATAAATACAACAACAATACATAATAATCATAATAATTTCCTTGACATACTGGCACTACTAGGCAGATGTCTATTACAGCAGTGCCGAATATATGTACAATCTAGCCTGTCAGCTATCATTTTGAGGACGATGTTGGAGCTGTGCCACACCCTGCGCACCAAGGACGCACTGCGTCTGCGCATGCTCGCGTGGAAACAGCTCGTGTGTGCATCAGCAAACATGCCCGAGGCGCTGCAGAAACGGGGCAACCCCACCACCGCCCTAAAGGCGTTATTATACTGCACTCGGAGGGCTCCGTAAGCACGTTGTGTATAATTGGCCCACAGGCTACACGTGTAGAGGGAGGTGCAGTACGCTGTGAATAGCGTGATCTTAACCTCCCCCGGACAACGTGCAAACCTGCGAGCTATCATGTTCGCTCTTCGAGAGAGAGCCCTCCGTTCTCGCTTTAGGTAGCCATTGTCTTTCAAGTCCGCAGTGACTATATTACCCATATATTTAAATGTTTCCACCCTTTCCAGATATAAACGGGTGGTACATTCTGCAAACGGCCACTGCCGACTTAAAAAACCATGCACTAACTTTTGGCTACATTGTACATTAGACCATGACACAAACAAACCCCTCACACACCTCCAGTAGTTTTCTGAGGCCGCATATCGAAGCGCTCAGCAGCATCATGTCGTCGGCGTAACTGAGGTTATTGACGCAAACTCCATCGATGTGGCAGCCGACACGCCTGCTGCTCAGCGCGACAATAAGTTCATTTACGTATAGATTGAAAAGGGTTGGTGAGGTCAATCCACCCTGTCTCACTCCACACTCCATCCTATACTCGTCCGACATCACACCCGCCCAACGCACGCTGTTGATCTGGTGCTTATACCAGTACCTAAATATTTTTATGAGCTCCGGAGGTAGAGCTGCGGCATCTAGCTTCTCCCATAGTACATGGTATGACACCAGGTCAAAAGCCTTGGAGAGATCGAGGAAACACGCGTAGATCGGCGTTTTACGGTCTGTGTAGTATTTAAAGGTATGCTTAAGACACAGTATGGCACTCTCTGTTGAAAGTCAGGGTCTAAACCCAAACTGATTATCGTGCAATGTAATGTATTTATTTAACTGTGTATTAAGAAAACCGTCAAAAATGTTTGCAATAATAGTGGCAAGAGAGATAGGCCTATAGTTATTCTTATCGGCAAGGTCACCAGTTTTGTTTTTCACCACAGGCACTACTACGGTCTTCATGAGGTCGCGGGGCAAGTACGAGTGGCTCACACACAAGAAGTAAAACATTGCCAAGACTCTAGAAATATGCGGGCCCGCTTTCTGTAGGTGCTCGATGCTGAGGCCGTTGTGACCTGGGGATTTGCCTTTCGATGAGCTTGATATGATTTGAGCTACATCTTTCGCATAGAAACAAGTTCCCACGGCTTTGTTCGGCAATTCAGTATCGAGCTCCTCTCGCGTCGAAACAAGGGGAGACTTAACACTAAATTGGTTTCTAAAGATATTAGCAATATCTCCGAAGTCACTTTTGCCATCGACGCTCACATGGATACCAGGTCTCACATTTACTTTATTAATATTTTTCTAAAAGCCCCGAAAGTCTCCTTGTGCGTGTTTGTTAGCAAGGGCGTCCATGTTGACTTCGTCCTGATGGTTTTGGCACGATTTAAGGCGTTTTTTAAAGACACTTCCAGACTTTGGCTTACCGCACCGTACCCATTCCATAAAGCTAGACCTAGCCACTGAGTGAGCCTCCCTGACGAGTTCATTCCAGCCCTGTATGCGAGGCCCACGCCCACCGGTTCTCCCTCTTCCTCGACTCACCACGGCCGCCTTACGAAGGGCGGATACAATTTCAGAGTAAAGCCTGTCAAGAGCGTGCCTGTGGTCCGAGTTATTGCAATAGCAATCTGCGCAGCTTGTACATTCCTAAGAAAAATCAATAGCTTTCAACCTTTCATGACACACTGTTGTATAAGTGGCAACTGCAACTTCATCCTTTTCACCCCAAATCACATCTTTGTTCAAAGATATGTTTTGTGGGAGTGTTTTTGTTAATAGGCTTAGGTTACACTCAATGACAAGAGGAAAATGGTCAGACCACAGAGTGTCATAATTGACATGAACTTTGACCACGACCCTCTTAGCCGCCTCAGTTACTACGCAGTGATCTAACCAACTAATTGATCCATAAGCTTCGCTAACAAAAGTAAACGTAATCAAATCTATACCCAACATGACTAAGTCAATACACAACCAATGTTGCTCATTACAGTAGTTAATAAGTTCTTTAAAAAATAATTCATTGGGATTCGCATTAAAGTCTCCTAAAATAAAAACTGTACTTAAACAGTCCGTAAATTCGGGTAAATTTTCTAAACTATTGTTGGCATATACACACTTATAACAATTATAGGTTGCTGTGGTGTTGTTATTTTAATAGCATATATACGCGGATTATCGCAACGAATTACTGACACCTGTTGAAATACACTGCTTTGTCATAACAGCCCCACACCACCGTACGGCCTACCGTGTAAAATACCTAAACTAGTATCCACCGCCGATGTTCCCGTGTATCCGAAAGTACTGTCGATCGTGCCTAAATACGGAATGTCTTCACGCAACAGCCACGTTTCTTGCAGCGCTATTAAGTCGCAGGAATTACACAGTTTTCTTACATATTCCATGGAGCGCTTAACATTCTTACAATTGAAGCTTGCAAATTTGTAAGAACTACTATCCATTGTAGTTTCGCTGATGGCCGTTTGCAGAAGCTCTGTTCGCATTCCTGAGCTTAAAGTTCACGAACCGTCTAAATATGACGCCTCGAGGCCAAATCTTCTCGTCTAAAAACATCGGTACCTTATCCTAAGAAACAAAAAATTTATAAGCCTTGTGACTTTTCTCCTTCTTCATGTTTATTTGTTCCAATGTAACAACTTCTTGAGTTTTTTTTTAAATGTACTGTATAATGTCACTCTCTTTGGTATCCAGATGAACATTGATAATAAACATGGGAATTGAAGACGCACGACGCACCACATATTGTCCGTCTTCATCCCTCTGAGTCGTCTCGGCAAAATGCTGCTCATAATGTTTCTCGTCTTCAGTAAACATCGCTTCACGTGGTTGTTGAATATCCGATTCAAGTTCCCAGAACTTCTTCAGCATTTCGTTATCTTGATTTACGCAACAGTGCATTACACTTATATTTGTGGAGCTCTTGGCAGTTGAATTTGTGACACCTGACAAAATCCAACCTAAGCTGGTAGCTTGTGCTATAGGTGCGCCAAGAGGTCTTTTTTTGAACCCGTCCTGAAGTATTTGACTGTATACTTCGGCTCCTAACAAAATGCCAATTTTGTTAGGAATGTAATACTGGGGATCAGCGAGCACTTCGCTGATTTCTTCCCAATCAATCACCTCAACTCTTCTCGATGGCAGAAGAGAAGTTATGTTGTTAAGCACATAAACCTTTACCGGAATTTTGACATTTGGGTCAATCCGGGATTGAAAGTCGATGGTAACCATCGCCTTGGAAACTAAGTTTTTGTTTCCCCCTAAGCCAGTAACTTGGTTAGTGACTGGTGATTTATTTAAACCTAAGTACTGAACTGTTGATTCAGTAATGAATGAGCCTTGTGACCCCTGGTCTAGTACATACAGAATTACAACATATTTTCAATGTTTTATGATAACTTAATTTATAAATTATTAATGTTGCCTAAGTAAGGGTGTTTGTACTGTGATCGATACGTTTGAGGGTAGTATAATATATAAATCTTGGTTTTCTGTTTGACTGATGTTATAAAAGGGCGGTAGAAACGTTAGTTGTGACACTTTAGCTCGAGCAGCCTTCGGGCTAACATCGTCACCTTTACTCTGTCGGGAATATCGTTCAGACGACGAAGTACTGTCCAACTCAATGAAGCTAAGTATTTGTATTACATAATGTATTGAATAATTGTGGCTAGAATGTAGTTTTCTAGGATATGTTTATAATAATGATGGTTTCACATAGGAATGGTGATGATAAAGTGTTTTAGCTTCGTTGAGGGTGGTAAGGAAAGGCTATGAGGGGTGGTGGAGGCCTTTTGGGGGAAACTCCATAATATTTTGTATAAATTATGTAAATCAGTATAGATTTTCAAATTTTATGTCGTGTTGAAACTTGCTATAAAACTTTGTGATTTAACATTAAATATGTATTGGTATATTGCTGTTCTTTTTTTTTCTAAAAATATCCTTAACGATATTGTCTATTATAATGGTCCTGAGTCTCCTGATGGTACATAAAATGTTATTATCATGATGAAGGCACATATAACATGCTTTCTCGGTGATGTCCTGACTTTTATATTTTATTAATAAGTCCTACCTATTAGTTGAAGTATAGGCAGGTAGTCTTGGCCGTGGTTCCAAGTGACTATTTAGCTCCAGACATATTAAGTATATGGTAGACTTCTAGACTAGGTACCATCTACCACCACCCACCCGCCTTGTTGATCAGTAATCTAACACACGCTTAATGTCATTGTGATGTCATAGTGTGTTTATTAACCGACTTCACAAAAAAGGAGGAGGTTCTCAATTCGTCTGTATGTTTTTTTTTTGTGTGTATGTTACGCGATTTCTCCGTCAATTGTGAACGGATTCAAATGATTCTTTTTTTAATAGGTAGGATACATTTCCGAGGTGGTCCCATTTTAATTTTATCGAGATCTGATAAGTATCTCCAGAGATATGGGGATAAATACCTCAAACATAGGAGAATGTACTGGTTTTAGTAGAAGAGTCCCAAGAATATTATACACAATGGATGTTGCTATTGCATATACTTTTGAAGACTAAAAAATATGACCTTAAATAATGTTTTTACATCTTTCTTCTCGTTGATTTTGGTTTTTAACAGATATCCTTACGGTAACTGTGAGCGAGATAGAAATAAAGGTGGGGATAATTAATTTTATTTTTTTATATCTTATAGGCTAGCGTTTGACCACTATCTCACCTGTTGTTAAGTGATGCGGTCGAAGATAGAGAAGTGGACTAGAATGGGAACTGGTTCTCAAGGATAGCTGCCGGAACACATTAGATGTTTGGCGACAGATTTTCTAACTTGAGAGTGGTAGCTGGCCAGGCGGACATAGATATGTCCTACCACCATGCGGGGGTTGTTGGTTTCTTAAAGATGTTTTCCTTCACCGGAGGGCCACTGTGAATCAGGATCAGAATCAAAATCAGAATAATTTATTGAGTTACTGACTTAATTTACATTAGGCTAGTTGTCATTGCCTTTAAGACCCGTCCCGATGTGGGTAACTCCACATCGGGCATTCAATAATATAGTAGAATATATTACATTTAATTTTAATAAAAGACATTAATAATTTTATGCATTCGATCCAAATTTATATTAGAGATATATATGACTTATTCAATTAAAGATTATGTCAAAATATAATGTTAATAAAGATAAAAATATATTTGTAATAAATTCAATAATGAATGTCATGAATCATTTTTAATCATAATTGGTATCAGTACCCTTGTCGCGATGCATACATTCTTTAATGTCTTATAATAGAAACTTTTTGATATTAGCCACCTCTTGAGTTTTGTCTTAAAACTATTTATAGATGTAATGTCGGAGAGATGCTTGGGCAGTGCGTTATAAATACGAACAGCACTAATATATGTACTTTTTTGGACAATCATTGTGCGGTTCGGAGGCATGTATAGATAATCATATCCCCTCATAGGAGCGCTCCGCAACCGCATCTCTGACTTTCTTTGGAATAAATGTATATTACACCTAACGAATAGTGACAATTCTAGTATGTAAATTCCTGTCAACGTTAGATAGCCCTTTTGTTTGAATATTGGGCGCACAGATTCATCACTATTTTTACTATATATTATTCTAAGGCACTTTTTTTGCAACAGGAAAGTTTGATGCACATTTACAGAGTTTCCCTAAAATATTACACCATACGTTAACAGCGGGTATATATTACCATAATAAGCGCTCTTGGCGACTTCCACTGACGCAACATCAACCAATACTGATAAAGCATAACAATAACTCGAGATTTTATTATTTATATTAATCAATTGACTCTTCCAGTTTAGATTCGTGTCCTCCCTGGACACGAATCCTCCCAATGGATCCCTGGATACTCCCAAGAAATCCATTGTGTATACTTCCTGCACTTGGACATTATTTACATTAATTTTTAATTGCAGTGGTTTGGCCTTATGATTGTGAAATTGTAGTAACTTAGTCTTTGTGATATTCATTTCCAAGTTTAGAGTTTTTAACCAATTCATTATGTCATTTATTGTGTTTAATATTTCATTTTCGTAGTCCATGATATTCGATTCATTTTTAACAAACAGAATTGTTGCATCGTCAGCATAGAGTACAGTCAAATTCTTAGTTAGTGTTGGCAAATTATTAATGTATACTAAAAATAATAATGGGCCTAGAATGCTCCCTTGTGGTACCCCTAAGACAACATTTCCCTTGGACGATTGAATGCTTTCGATGGCTTTTGAGTCGTCATCGAAATAATCCAATACAATCGTTTGGGTTCTGCCACTGATGTATGAGTCTAATAAGCTATGAGCAGAGCCACGAATGCCTATGTGCTCTAATTGTTGAAGGAGTATGGCAGGTACGACACAGTCAAATGCTCTTGACATATCAACAAAAAGTGCTGTACATGGAGTTTTTTTATCGATGGATTCCCAAACCTTACTCAACATCGTATAAATTGCCATTGTGGTAGATTTACCTTTTCTAAATCCGAATTAATTGAGAATTATTGTGTCATTTTTGTCAAACAAATTTAAAAGTCGGTCATAGATAACTCGTTCAAATATTTTTGAAAAACTTGGTAGCAGAGAAGAGTGTGAAGAAGTTGTGAGAAGCGCACATATATTTTTCTATAAAAAAATTCATTGGTGCACGGCGGTTTGAACTCGGTACCACGGCATCAAAGCCGACCGTTCTCCCAATTACGCCACCGGGCCCTCAATAAATAATTATATATTAATAATTATAATAATCCCGCAGGGGCGGCTTTGTGGCGAGCCGACGGTAAGTGGCGACACCGTGTACCCCTATCCCGTGAGGGATAAATGAGACCCTCTGACCCCCGGCTTTCCTTGACCGGCCGGCCGGTGGTGGGAATCGCAAGAGCTAAGACGTAAGCTCCAGGGTGGAAGTGTTAAATTCATAAAGCTGCTAGTAGCGTTTAGTGAAAGTTCAGCACACCTCTCGACACCCTAAGCTATCCACGCCAATGTTGCCCTCGGCGCCAAAATAATGGTCCGCCTTTATGGGGGGCCCATTCAGTGTATAGCGAGTCACCACCCGTCTTAATATTTTGAAATGAGGCATAATTGGCGGGTGCCGTACCTCATCCCATAGACCATCAATCAGAAATCAATCAGCTCGTTTAATAGTCATCATGATATAATGTACCATCTTTTTATAAAATAGTTTCCCATATCCATCCATACACACTAGTTCCTAAGTTAAAATTGTAAAGGGCCTCTTGGTGTTGGCTTAGGCTCCATCAATGCCCTCCAAAAGACCGGGCGTGTACGACCCGTGATGTGAATTTTAATAAAATTATAATAAATAATTATATATAAATATAAATATTTTGTCTTCACAGGAATGTTCTACCGGGCAAAGTCTTGTTAGGGTGCAAACTTTTTTAAACATACCTAAGATTTTTTGACATGACATGACGTTTGGCGAAGATGGCGGCCATTTCAGTCCCGCGACACTGCATACATTATTAAATAACTCAGAATTAAATAATTAAATATATAAATAATTACTTAAATAACTCAAAGAATGGAACTCCTTGCCGGTGTCTGTGTTTCCCGATAGCTACAACCCGGGGGTCTTCAAATAGCGAGTGAACAGGTATCTACTAGGTAAGCGCGCTACATCGTCGACCGCATTGTCACTTAACATCAGGTGAGATAGTGGTCAAACGCTTGCCTATAACAGCATTAAAAAAAAATATGAACGTACTTTGTACCAATCAACAATGCAAAAAAAAATTATAAGCCTAATACCACAGATTATATAATAGTTACTAGGTAAATAATACCTTCCGTTGTTAGGTTGGCTACACAGTCCTTTCATAATTCGGGTATCAACAATATAGGGAAGTGCCTCTTATAACGTAGTAGAGTGATTCAGTACTTTGTTGGCCATATGGCGGCAATTAATGTTAATAATCGCAAATAATACTTTTTAATATTCATTTTGGAATACAACTAGTCCGTGTTATAAAAGTATTTGGAATTATTGTGATAAAATAGACAATTAATTATCGTGTGTGTCAGATGCTTTAATTGCACAGGGCCATTTTGGACATAGTCCTTTGATACCTTGATGACATCATTATATACTAGTGAATATTTTCACTTTAGCGCGGCATTTAAAGTCAATTTTTTTAGGGTTCCGAACCCAAAGGGTACCAAATGAACACTTTCTGAGACTTTGTTGTCCGTTCGTCCGTCCGTCCGTCCGTGTGTATATATGTGCGCACTTTACAGATCTGTATCTTCTTAACCGTTATAGGTACATACTTGAAATGTTCAAAAAGTATATATCCGTCAGTGTATAACGGCCCAGACACGAAATTTAATAGATGCATGTAATTTAATTAAAACTTGTTTTGCACTAAAAAGGGTAAAATGGTCCTTTACAGTATATAATATGAATGAAAACTTTAGAAAATATCACAGATTTAAGGTATATTAATAAAATATTTCCAGTGAAACCGCAGCATTAGACCATAAAATAAAAATAAATAAATATGTTAATATTTTCATTAAAGACATTCCACTGAGTCCAAACAAGACATCGCAGCTGTAATTTGGTGAAGAGTCAAGTATTCTGCAGATTCTAGGGCATGTCCATGCCTCCATGTTGTTACAAAATCGTTGAAGAATAGGATACCGAATTTAGAATTGATCAGACCTATAAAAAATGATTTTACAGCGCCATCAACAAGAAAAAAGCTCATAGTTTTAAAACGGCTGAACGGATTTCCATGAATTCAAGCTAACAACACTCTCGATGAAGATATCTATCAAACAACACTCTCGATGAAGATATCTATCAAACAAAAAAAACTATCAATAAAAAAAATCAAAATCGGTTCATCCGTTTGGGCGCTACGATGCCACAGACGAATACATAGATACAACACACGTTAATCTTATAATTCCCCTTCCTTTTACGTCGGGGGTTAAATATAATGATGTGGTCGAGGACGGTGAACATACCTACTAGACCTAGAATGGTCCGACTCTCGAGAGCTGTGCTGCCGGAAGACCGTTATGATGAATGATTTTCTCCTTGGTGGTATGCCACCTTTTGGTTGCTGTCAGGCAGAATATCGATTTAATGATCCCACTACCTTTGCAGGAACACCCATGATACATGAATGCACGTAAAACATTCATTGGTAAGTAGCTAAAATTAGAATTACGCATTATAAAAAAAAGTTTTTCACCACGTCTGTCTGACTGTCTGATCGCAATAAACTCAAAATCTACTGAACGGATTTTCATGCGGTTTTCACTAATAGCCAGAATGATTTATGAGGAAGGTTTAGGTGTATAATTAATTCGTTAAGGTTTTGTGTCGAATGGTTGATATATGACGATGATTTTTGAAGATGTTAATTCATACTCGACGCAACAAACTGATGCAAATGATGTAGGTATAATTATGTTCTACCCGCGCGAAGCCGGGGCGGGCCGCTAGTATTATAATATGTGCGTAGCACTCGCAGGTTACCCGTAGTAGTTTCAACTACGACTTTACCGTAGCTTCATTGTAGCTCCGTAGCAATCCCGTAACTAATGTCTAAATTGCGGCTTAGTTCACGAGTTCGGGTAGACAAGCAAAGTACGAGTATCAGTCTCATTCGTGATTATTAGTTGTACTCGAGCTCATCGTGCAGTGCGTTGCTTGATCAAATAAAATAATGGCTATTGTGATACTTTTTAGGGTTCCGTACCCAAAGGGTAAAACGAGACCCTATTACTAAGACTCCGCTGTCCGTCTGTCTGTCTGTCTGTCTGGCTGTCCATCTGTCTGTCCGTCTGTCACCAGGCTGTATCTCATGAACCGTGATAGTTAGACAGTTGAAATTTTCACAGATGATGTATTTCTGTTGCCGCTATAACAACAAATACTAAAAACAGAATAAAGTTAAAAATAATAGAGGATCCCCATACAAGAAACGTGTTTTTTCGGCATTTCATGCCATCTATGAACGCTTAGTTAGGTAAACGTCCCATAGTTGGCGTTATATTGAAATGCCAATCCGTAATACCTTTGTTAGACGTTAGATGGCGTTATAAGAAATAAAATGTTTATTAATTATTATTTTTTGTTGGCGAAAAATGATAGTGGTATTCTTTGCTCGATCTTATAAAATACTGTAGTGTGGTACGGAACCCTACTAGTGCGAGTCCGACTTGCACTTGGCCAGTTTATTTATCGATTTCTCTGATTTTTATAGAAAAGAATGTGATATCAGGTGTACAGCAACATTGAATACATGTGAACAGCGTTAACGACACCTTGAACTACCCCCGTAACGTAATATTAAAATATGTAAACGATTATGTACACCTGTTTACCGCGCCTGTGACCGCGCGCCGGGTCACCTTCGCAGAGTCTACGTGTGCGACATACGTCTACATTATTGAAGTACGAAGCGTCGGTTTTATAGCTCTCCGGTGTAAGCACGTCTTTATTGAATCCAATCATTGACCGCTGGATTATTCTCGCTCCACCGAGCTCTCCGAGTCGGAACTGTAAGATTGAGATGGTGAGGGGTGCACTAACTCTCAGCGCGCGCGATCAGATATATAACTGCGCTTAATTAGAAGATGCCGAGCTCGGTGCCGCGCTCCTTGGCTCAGCAGTCGGCTCTCTTCACTGCGCTCTGCGCTCCGTGCTCCGCCCCACGCCGCCCATCTAACTGACCTGGGCCCCTAAACAAAATCCAATTTCCTGTTCGCCTTCACGCTAACGCAAGTTCAAAATGTATGGGAATGACATTTTTGTTGTAGTAACATAAATTTTATTCCATACATTTTGAACTTGCGTTAGCGTGAAGGCAAACAGGAAATTGGATTTTGTCTAGGGGCCCTGAACCGAAAACAACCTCCACTATATATATGTCAACATGTATGTATGCCTACATTCTGCAAATAAATTAATTTTGATTTTGATTAGATTTGATTTGATATATATTTGTACAGTTACACCGCTTACACCGCTATAGATAGACAGACAGACAGACGGACAACAAAGTGATCCTATAAGTTTCCTTTTTTACTTTTGAGGTACAGAACCAAAAAAGTAATGGATAATTGATTGAATCGATCTATATGATCAGATAAAAATCAAATTTGTCTTAAGTCGCCAACGCATCGTCAGCGGCCACGGTGTTGCAAATTTTCATAGGCTACGGTGACTGTAATTGATCGAGCAAGCGAAGCGTCTCAGTTCCGAGATTGGCCAAAAAATTATTTTGTCCGGATGTCAGTCTGTCTGTACTCGCCTACACATCGAACTTTTCAACCGATTTTCACGAAAATAGGCACACGAGTTCCTTGATTTGTTTAAGGCCACTGTCTTGCGATGCAAAATGGAAAATGACGTTTGACGTGGCGCCACAGATTACATATTAGTTTTACATCTCTTTGCTCCCTCTGCGCGAACTCTCGCGTTAGTCATAATGAAAGAAATGAAAAGTTTACTGTTGCTCTACTTTGTAATTGATATTTGATATTGTTTGTAATGTAAAAGCAAAAATAGGCTGAATTTTTACTGTTTATAAACCGACTTCACAAAAAAGGAGGAGGTTCTCAATTCGACTGTTTTTTTATACTTGTTACCACAGTACTCGATCCAATTTTGACCGATTTCAAAACCGATTTTTTTGTTTGAGAGATTATGCCACCCGTTTGGTTCCATTTCAATTTTATCGAGGTATGACAATTATCTCTGGAGATATAGAGATAAACATCTCAAACACATTACATACCTTGATGACATATGCATTGTATACCTTGACGACATGATAATACTGGCTATTTTCACTATCGCGGCATGTGAAGTGGTTTTTTTTCATTTTGTACGATCATAAATTACCAAAATCATAATTAACTATAGGTACATACTAATTTACGTTTATTAGTCTCACATGAACTCAAGTACGGTTGAACCAATTTGCTTAATTTTGGTTTTAATACATTTGTAGAAGTCCAAGGAAAGTTTAAAAGGTGAAAACATATTAAGAAACTAGCTGTGCCCCGCGGCTTCACCCGCAATAAAAAGAGTTTGATTCATATAACACTTTTCTGTCATATAGACCTTGTCCTGATGTTTTATCTATCTAATACTATAAGAATCTTTGTCCTGACATACTGACTGACTGACTGACAGACAACGCACAGCAGCAGGGTATATTTGTCTTAGTACGTCGGGGTGTATTAAGAAAGGATTTTCCAAAATTCACCCCTTAAGGGGATGAAATAGGGGTTCACAGTTTGTATGGAGAAACAAGATTAGATAGTCTTTTCGATCCAAAACTTCACACAAGTACTTCAGTAAAAAAATAAGTAAATACGTGTTTCAGGTTTTTTTTATTCCACCCCTAAGAGTGTGAAATGGGGCAACAAAGTGTGAAAATCAATATTGTTTCGGATTGCGCTGAAATTTGGCATGCATATAGTTATTACCACGTTAGTTCCCTCTGAGAATGGATTTTCCAAAATTCACCCCATAAGGGGATGAAATGGGGGTTCAAAGTTTGTATGGAGAAACAAGATTAGATAGTCTTTTCTATCCAAAACTTCACACAAGTGCTTCAGATAATAAATAAGTAAATACGCGTTTCAGTTTTTTTTTTAATTCCACCACTAAGAGGGTGAAACCCAGTAACAAAGTGTGAAAATCAATATTATTTTGGATTGCGCTGAAATTTGGCATGCAGATAATTATTAGGGATTTTATTAGGGATGTAAGGGAGCACCAATACGACCTCGGTGCTCCCAGCCAACCTCACCTGCCTGTGGTGCATCCTGCTGACCAACAGACGGGGCTCTGGCGACCGACAAATGGCTGTATAACCATTTCATATCTATGGCGTAGCCAAATTCTACAGGCCGGTGACGGGCAGCAGCGTCACCGGTGCGAGAAGCTACGTCCTGCGATCGCCAACACGCCTGCCCAGCATGGCGATTAGGGCATATCCCTCCCAAGGGATGGAACCAAAATGGAAAGTCACATTAATCCGCGGCCCCCAGTTCCCGGCCGCCCTGCTATTCCTGACCACGGCGGCGGTCACGGTAACGGCAGGGCAGGGGGAGCTAAGAATCCCCGAGTTACGGTAGGCCGCCAGAACAAACTGACCCTCGCAACGTACAATGGACGCACGATTCGGCTGGACGATCATCTAGCGCAGCTAGAGGAGGAGCTGAAACACATAAGATGGCACATTCTGGGGTTATGTGAAGTCCGAAGACAGGGAGAGGACACCATAACCTTAGAATCGGGCCATCTTATGTACTACAGAGAAGGAGATCAGCCATCCCAAGGCGGCGTCGGGTTTCTGGTCAACAAGGTTCTCAGTGACAACGTTGTAGAAATCTCCAGTGTGTCGACCAGGGTAGCGTACCTCATAATTAAGTTAACCAAGAGGTACAGCCTCAAGGTTATCCAGGTCTACGCACCGACCTCGACACACTTGGATGATGAGGTGGAGAGCATGTATGAAGATATCTCCAGAGCTTTACACACCACCTCCAAGGCTCACTACAACGTTGTCATGGGAGACTTTAACGCCAAAGTGGGAGTACAAACTTGCGGTGAATCGTCTATAGGACCACACGGATTTGGGAGTAGGAATCACAGGGGACAAATGCTCGTCAATTTCCTCGAGAGAGAGGGGCTTTTCTTGATGAACTCGTTCTTCAAGAAGCAGCCCCAAAGGAAATGGACGTGGCAAAGCCCCGACTTTGTGACTAAAAACGAGATTGACTTCATCATTACGGACAAACGGCGCATATTCTGAGACGTCTCAGTGATCACTAGGTTTAATACTGGAAGTGATCACCGACTTGTACGAGGCACTCTGGATATCGACTTTAAAGCCGAGAGATTCCGATTGATGAAGTCTACGCTCCGTCCAAACCTAACATTCCAATTAAAATTGGAAAATCAATTCGCTGCCTTGGAAACCACAGATGACGTAGACCAGAAACTCGAAGAAGTGGTGCAAATTCTCAGGGATGAAGGGACGAAGTTTTGCGAGAGCAAGCGTAGGGGCAAAAAGTCCAAACTCTCGGCAGAAACACTTCGGCTAATGGAAGAGAGACGAACAGACCCTTTGTCAGCTTTGTCAACTAGCCTGGTGCGCAACAAATCCATAAAGAAGCTGGTACGACGCGACCTCCGATCCTCTTACACGCTCTTGATTAAAGAATCAATTGAGCAGAATCGAGGGTCGAAAGTGTTCGTCCAGCCTCTGGGTAGAAGCCACCTCACAAAGCTGACAACGTCAACGGGGAACGTCGTCGCATCCAAGCCGGAGATTCTGTCGGAAGTTGAAGACTTCTACGGCAAGCTCTACGCATTGCATGCTTCAAGGCCCGAACCCAATACTGAGGATTCTAGAGCCACCTTAACCCGCCACTTCACAGAAGATCTGCCCGAAATTAGCCGAGACGAAATCGTGATGGCCCTTAAACAACTCAAAAATGGAAAAGCCCCAGGAGAAGACGGAATCACAACGGAGCTTTTAAAAGCCGGAGGAGCTCCAGCAGTTCAACAGCTTCAGCAGCTATTTAATTCCGTTCTTTTTACTGGGAGAACTCCACAGGCATGGAACAGAAGCATGGTGGTTTTGTTTTTCAAAAAAGGAGACAAAACCCTATTGAAAAACTATCGCCCGATTTCGCTTCTGAGCCATGTCTACAAGCTGTTTTCAAGGGTCATCACGAACCGTCTTGCGCGAAGACTCGACGAGTTTCAACCTCCGAAACAGGCCGGGTTTCGAAGCGGTTACGGCACCATAGACCACATCCACACGGTGCGGCAGATTGTACAGAAGACCGAAGAGTATAATCGGCCCCTGTGCTTAGCATTTGTGGACTATGAGAAGGCCTTTGACTCAATCGAAACCTGGTCTGTTCTCGAGTCCTTGAAGCGTTGCCAAGTCGACTGGCGATATATCGAAGTGATGAGATGTCTATATAATGCCGCAACGATGACTGTACAAGTACAGAACCAGCGAACTAAACATGTCCACCTGCGTCGAGGAGTGAGACAGGGGGACGTCATTGTTGTTTGATGTTTGGATGGTTTAATGGAAAACTATTTAATTGTTTTAGCACTGTTTATTTAACCTGGTTTTATAATATTTTATATTTTCTTATTTTTTACGATCTTTTAAACTTCATCTTACAATGGCGTACGCAGAGAGATAGATGCTTGACATTGACAGTTAAACTACGGAGTAGTGTTGCCCGTAGTTAAGCACAAATATTACTAACATAGCTTACTAAGGTCAACACCTTCTCCTTTTTTGAATTCTAATTTATTACAATTAAAAAAACAATAATTAACAATTTATGTTTAGTTTAAGTTATACAAAATATTTACTAATATATATACTTCTAATACTTATAACAATATACTTACATACATGTATTTTTATTTATTATGAATTTAGTTATTCTCTGCGCACAAACTAATTTTATATTACTTAATGCTAATTAATTTTATTACTGTTCTTAAAGTTTTATCCAGCAAAATTAAACATTCTTGTTTACTATAATCTATGTTATTTTATATACTATCATGCAAACTTATCTATAACTCTAATTGACTTAATTTTATTACAATCATATTTTATTAACTTTGTTTTATTTACCCTTCCTTTAAATTACAATTTAAATTAACAATTTACTTCTGTGATACTCAAATTTAATTTTTGAAAGTGGTTTTGTGAATATATCAGCCACTTGTTGATCAGTAGAGCAATATTTTACAATAATATTTCCTTTAACAAAATGTTCATGTATGAAGTAAAATCGTACATCAATATGTTTAGAGCGTTTGTTGAACGATCCTGTTTTTATTAATTGAATGGAGCTCTGGTTGTCTATATTTAATATTATTTTAATTTCACAATCAATAAGTTCCATTATCAATGATTTTAAATACAATGTTTCTTTGCAGCAATCTGCAGCGGCAATATACTCTGCTTCAGTTGATGAAAGACTTACAATAGGTTGTCTTTTAGAACACCATGAAATTGGTCCATCAGATAACATTATCACATATCCGGTAGTACTACGTCTGGTGTCAATATCATTTGCATAATCAGAATCACAAAAAGCATTTAACATTGATATATTACCATTTCTTAAGTATTTTATTCCTTTATTTTTAGTTCCTTTTAAGTATTTTAATATCTTTTTAACTGCTATGACATCTGTCTGACTAGGATTTTCTAATTTTCTACTGGCTTTATTTACAGCTTGCGCAATATCCGGTCTAGTTCTTGTTGATAAGTACAATAATCCTCCCACACATTCTCTATATGGAAAGTTTGTTTGCGACATCATGTCTGTCTCATTCTCTTTTACAATATTACACGGTATAACAGAAGGTTTGGCATCTAGCATATTAAAGTTTCTAAGTAAGTTTTCTATATAAGTTTCCTGCTTTAAAATAATTCCAGTTTCATCTTTACATATTTCTAAGCCGACAAAATGTTTAGGTTCTTTGTATAATTTTATATCAAATTCTTTTTCTAAATGAGATAGAATGTTCTCCAATTCTTGTTTATCGGTTGAGATAGCGAGTCCATCATCAACATATACAGCAATTATAATACTCTTACATGCATTTGTGAATACACAATGATCTGTTTTTGTAGAAGTTAATCCTAATTTTGACATTGTTTGAGTAAAGGTCTTATTCCATGTAATTGGTGCTTGTTTCAAGCCATACAATGCTTTATTTAATTTACAAATTTTGTTAGATTCTTTAGTATAACCGTCTGGAATATTCATATATATATCTTCATCTAATTGACCATATAAAAATGCTGTTTTTACATCAAAAGTTACAATTTCACAGTTTTTAGATGCGGCAATAGCAAATAATGATTTTAGAGCTGATTGACTTACCACTGGGCTGTAGATCTCGTTGTAATCTATACCTTTTTGTTCAAAGCCTCTTGCGACAAGTCGTGCTTTGTATTTACCATCTTCCTTCACACGAAATACCCATTTATTGCTTAGAATTTTCTTACCATTTGCTTCTTTTCTATCTACTAACGTCCATGTGCTGTTTTTATCTAAAGATTCCTTCTCCGAATCTATTGCCTTCTCCCAATCTTGTTTGTCATCTCCTGTAATAGCTTCGCTGTAAGTCAATAATATGTAGTCATCAAATCTCTGTGGTAATCTCCTTACTCTCTGGCTTCTTCTTAGTCCACATTCGGTGTGATAATTTGTGTCATTTCCAGGTTGTTCATTATGTGTAGTATCATTGTCCAAGTTAATCTCCGTGTCTTCTTGTTGTGTTATATTAATATGATTATCCGTTGTGTTAATATTTTCTTCTTCTATCACTGGTTTTATTTTATTATCTTCTTTTGATTTTATTTCTCCTTCTTTGTTTTCATTTAATATTACAACATCTCTGTGTATTTCTACTCTCCTTTTATCTACATTCCATAGTCGGTATCCATTATTTGCATACCCAATCATGATGAGCCTTTTACTTCTCGGGTCTAGTTTTTTCACATGTTGTCCCAGTTGTTTAGCGAACATGATGCTACCAAATATCTGTATATTTGATAGGTTTGGTTGTCTGTTGTACCACACTTCATACGGGGTTTTATTATCAAGTGTTTGACTGGGCAACCGATTGAGTAGGTAGGTAGCACAGTAAACTGCCTCACCCCACATCTCATCGTTCATGTTTGAATCAAATAATAATGCTCTGACCTTTTCGAGTATAGTCCGGTTCAGGCGTTCTGCTTTCCCATTCAATTGTGGTGTGTATGGTATAGTATAATCCAGTTTTATTCCTTTTGTTAGACACCATGATTTTAAATCATTACTTCGATATTCACCTCCGTTGTCACACCTTATACATGAAACCTTTCCATTCTTTTCTCTTTCCATTTCTTCAATATAGCTTTTTATGTAGTTACCAGCTTCACCTTTATGTTTTAATAAGTATATTTTAGTAATGTGGCTGTAGTCATCCATGATTGTCATGAAGTATCTATTTCCATCATGTGTTGATACGTCAAACGGTCCGCAAATATCTGTATGTATTATTTCTAATATTCTCTCTGCTCTCTTTCTTTCTGTATTAAATGGTAATCGACTTTGTTTAGCTTTTATACATATCTCACATTGTTCTTCTATTTTTCCTTTACCTTGTATTTGTATGCCATTAGCTACATTCGGTAATATTTCCAAAATGTCTCGTCCGGGATGGCCTAATCTTCTGTGCCATTCTAAGGATGTACCCTTCTCTTTTGCTAGGTATAACTGGTCTTCACATATCGCTTTATTTATGTTTATATAGTATAACCCATTTTCTTTTTCACCTTTTAGTATTAACTGTCCACTTTTATGAATTTCGACATCATCCTTGTGAAACATGACAGATCCGTTGTTGTTTGTAACTGCATTTACTGACAATAAATTTTGTGACAGTTCTGGAACATATAGGGTTTGTGTAAGTTCACAATTTGTGCCTTGTACAGTTCCGCTTCCTTTAGCTATCATAGTCTCATTGTTTGCAACAGATATCAGTGACTCTTGTTCTTGATATGTTTTCAGTAAACGGTAGTCATTTGTCATGTGTGATGTGCTGCCGGAGTCTACGACAAACTTTATTAAGTTATCATCTTTCTTATTAGTTGTTAATAATGCTGCATTATGCTTTTTATTTCTGAAGAAACAAGTTTGTTCGTTGTGGTTTGTTTTCTTACATATTGTGCATTGTTTTATATTATTTTTGAATCTGCAGTCCTTTTCTAAATGATTATTTCTTTTACATATATTACATACCTTGCATTGCGCTTTGAAATGTCCCGGTTTGTTGCATTTATAGCATCTTTTATTTGACACATTGCTTTGAATGCAATCTGTTTTTCATGATTTGTATTCCGAGACTCTTCGAGTAACAATCTATTTGTCAGATTTATTAAGGTCCTTTCAGCTACTGGTGTGGATTCCCAGGCTGTAGCAAAGTATTTGTAATGCTCTGGTAAGCATGTGAGTATTTTATTGATAACCATTTCATCCTCAATTTTATGTCCGACACTGTTTAATCGTATACTCAAATTCTCAATATAAGTAATGAGCTCGTTTATAGTCTGAGACTTTTTGTTATATTTATAGTTGAAAAATTCTTGTAATAAGTTAGCTTTATTCCGGTTCTCTGATCCTTCAAAGATACTGCACAACTTTTCGAACATTTCACGAGCGGTTTTACAACTCATTATGTGGCATTTTAGCTTTTTATCGATGGTTTGTAATATCATTTTTTGCGCTTTGGCATCCTTCAATTCATCTGGCTTTGATGGTGGAGGAGTTTCAGATGACGCAACCTCGACGAAGTCAACGAGTCCGTAAGCTTTTAGATGCACGGATATCTCAAACTTCCACAGATGAAAGGATTCGGCATCACATAATTTTTCAATCACTTCTTCGTTGTGACTCATTTTTATGCTTGTTCTTCAACGTGTTTAGTTAATAGTTTAACTTTTTTTTACATTTATTTGCAATGTTTCTAACCTTAAATAACCACCACGTTTTTACAACTTTTTTATATGTATATTTTTCGGTGACTGGGCGCATAACCTGTTGTTTGATGTTTGGATGGTTTAATGGAAAACTATTTAATTGTTTTAGCACTGTTTATTTAACCTGGTTTTATAATATTTTATATTTTCTTATTTTTTACGATCTTTTAAACTTCATCTTACAATGGCGTACGCAGAGAGATAGATGCTTGACATTGACAGTTAAACTACGGAGTAGTGTTGCCCGTAGTTAAGCACAAATATTACTAACATAGCTTACTAAGGTCAACATCCCCGAAACTGTTCACTAACGCCTTGGAGGATATGTTTAAGACGCTGGACTGGAAAGATCGTGGCATTAACATCAACGGCAGGTACATCTCTCACTTACGATTCGCAGATGACATCGTCATTGTGGCAGAGACGCTGCAGGACCTACAAAGGATGTTGAATGGCCTAGCTGATTCTTCTCGTAGCATCGATCTCCGGATGAATTTGGACAAAACCAAAGTCATGTACAACGAGCACGTTGTTCCGGAACCGATTGCCGTAGATGGAATCCCACTCGAAGTTGTCACTAAGTATGTTTACCTAGGGCAAACGCTCCAACTAGGCAAACATAACTTCGAGAAGGAAATCCAGAGAAGAATTCAGCTGGGCTGGGCAGCATTCGGAAAACTCCGTCGAGTCTTCTCGTCGCCTATACCACAGTGTCTAAAGACAAAAGTCTTTAACCAGTGCGTCCTACCTGTGATGACATACGGAGCCGAGACGTGGACACTCACAGTCCGACTGGTCCACCAGTTTAAAGTCGCCCAGCGAGCTATGGAGAGAGCTATGCTCGGTATTTCTCTGCGGGATCGAATCCGGAACGAAGTTATTCGCCAGAGAACTAAAGTTATCGACATAGCTTAACGGATTAGCAAGCTGAAGTGGCAGTGGGCTGGTCATATCTGCCGCAGGACTGATAACCGTTGGGGCAGACTTGTCCTAGAGTGGAGACCGCGAATCGGCAAACGTAGCGTAGGACGTCCTATGACCAGGTGGAGCGACGACATACGCAAAGCGGTGGGCAGTGACTGGAAGAGAAGAGCCGAAGATCGGGCTCAGTGGCGCATCTTGGGAGAGGCCTATGTCCAGCAGTGGACTGATACAGGCTGATGATGATGATGATAGTTATTACGACGTTAGTTCCCTTTGAGAAAGGATTTTCCAAAATTCACCCCTTAAGGCGATGAAATGGGGGTTCGAAGTTTGTATGGAGAAACAAGATAAGATAGCCTTTTCTATTCGAAACTTCGTGCAAGTACTTCAGTAAATAAATAAGTAAATACGTGTTCAGACTTTTTCGAAATGCCACCCCTAAAAGGGTGAAGTGGGGTAACAAAGTTTGAAATTAATATTGTTTCGGATTGCGCTGAAATTTGGCATGCAGATAGTTATTTTGACGTAGGTATCCGATAAGAAAGGATTTTTCAAAATGCACTCTTTGATGGGATGAAACGGGGTTCAAAGTTTGTATGGAGGAACAATATTAGATACATTTTTTCTATTCGAAACTTCGCACAAGTACTTCAGTAAATAAATACGTAAATACGTATTTCAAACTTTTTCGAAATGCCACCCCTAAAAGGGTGAAGTGGGGTAACAAATTCTGAAATTGCGCTGAATTTTGGCATGCAGATATTTGTAAACTTTCAACTTTCGCGATTTGAACACATAGTTATAAATATGAAAATACGGGACTTATCGCGCCTAAAACATTAATTTTATTTAACTCGTCGTCTCGTGACCACGATCAATGCAACTTGGTCGAAACGTCGAGTTAAATAAAATTAATGTTTTAGGCGCGATAAGTCCCGTATTTTAATATTTATAACTATGCAGATAGTTATTTTGACGTAGGTATCCGCTAAGAAAAGATTTTTCAAAATTCACTCTTTAAGGGAATTAAACGGGGT
The DNA here is from genome assembly GCA_954871355.1 of Cabera pusaria. Lineage (NCBI taxonomy): Eukaryota > Metazoa > Arthropoda > Insecta > Lepidoptera > Geometridae > Cabera > Cabera pusaria. The sequence continues at coordinate 28,639,596 of OX940894.1, forward strand.
TCAAAGTTTGTATGGAGAAACAAGATTAGATAGTCTTTTCTATTCGAAACTTCGCACAAGTACTTCAGTAAATAAATAAGTAAATACGTGTTTAGCCAGACAAGATAGAAACCAGACTAATTTTTCTTGAGAAATAAAATATTATAAGCGCTCTCACTTCCTCTCTATTAATTACAAACTGACAATATTTTTCCCGTTTTAAGTCCGTTTTAAAATGGTTCTACCGTATTACCCTCTTAGGGGTGAAATTTTAATGAACCCTTTCTTTTATAGGGTTCCGTGCCTCAAAAGGTAAAAAAGGAACCACCCTTATAAGATCACTTTCTTGTCCGTCTGTCCGTCTGTCCGTCTGTCCGTCTGTCCGTCTGTCCGTCTGTCCGTCTGTCCGTCTGTCCGTCTGTCTGTCTGTCCGTCTGTCTGTCTGTCTGTCTGTCCGTCTGTCTGTCCGTGTGTCACCACCAATTTTCTCAGGAACGGGTGGACCGAGCAAGTTGAAATTTATACCAAATACTGAAGTCTATAGTCCCTATTAGGTGTATAAAAATCAAGGTCCTGAGTCAACACGATAAATATTCGCGAAAACTTGTAAGTACCAAAATTTACCTTAATTTTCAACTTTTTTATTTTTTGGAATTTTTATTTTGCTTGTGTTGTAAGACCTTGCTTGTGACCAAAATTGACAAGTCTAGGTCTAGGATATTATTTATTTATTTATTTATTTTATACTTTTGCACACAAAACTTGTACACGGAGGACTTAATGCTAGAATAGCATTTTCTACCAGTCATCCTGGAGGTGCAGAGAAAATGGTAGCGGTGCAGTGAAAGAAGAACAAAGAGAGGCGATTATTCCATAATGAATAGAACATATAAAAATTCATAATTATTACACTAGGTACTTAGTTTCTAATATATAACATACAAATAAATACCAAGTATCATATTATACAATTAAATACAGAAATAAAATTAATATACATATATGTATATATATACATATATATTTATATAAAAAAAAACATATATAAAGAAATATACACATACACTCACATATAACTAAATATCATAAAAGTATCGGTAGTATCTATGCATATGTACTATGCGTAAACTTGTAAATGGTGATTAGACGTTGTGTATTTAGTTTTACCTGTAGATTTTCCGAATATAATAGAATAAAATATAATCAAAGAGCAGTTTGGTAAAATTCCTTATAAAAGTTTTCACGAGTTTTTAACTTAAATATTGCTTTGGAATTTGCTTGCCTAATCTCCATAGGTAGCTCATTCCAAAGCTTTACAGCCTTTACGGAGAAGGAGTTTTCTAAAAAGGAAGAAGAGTGGTTAGGAGTAGATAAAATCAAATTATCATCGGACCTAAGATGACGTTCGTGGGTATCGCAGAGATATTTAAACCCTACTTGTAGATATTTAGGATAGTTTGGATTTTTTAAAACCGAAAAGAGTAGGCAGAGGGTTCTCACGTTTCTTCGCTCCCGTATTGGAAGCCACTTCAGTTTCGCTCGGTATGCAGAAATGTGGTCGTATTTGCGTAAGCAGAAAATAAATCTGATACAAGTGTTCAGAAGGCGATTTAGCTTATTGAGTAGGTCTGAATTAAGATCCACGAAACAAACGTCTGCGTAATCTATTATCGGCAGAAGAAGAGTATTGACCAGGGAAATTTTAGTTTTAGTGGGTAAAAAATGTTTGAGTCGACTGATAGAGTGATAAGAAGCAAAAAATTTTCTACATATTTCTTTGATGTGGTCCGACCAGCAAAGATTTTGATCTATTATGACACCTAAGTCTTTTACAGAGTTGGAAAAGGGAAGTTTACAGTTATCATAAAACAAAGAGGGAGCAGTGTCATAGTCAACTTTAACGAGCTGCCGTGAGCTTCCGACCAGGATAGCTTGGCATTTGTTTGGGTTTACAGCAATACCGAAATTATCAGACCACGATTTTAGTCTGGTTAGATCATCATTAATAGCGGCAATGGCTGTATTCAGATTTTCGACTGAGGCCGCACAGTAAAGTTGTAGGTCGTCAGCGTACATATGATATTTACATGAAATGTTAGGACAAAGAAGATCAATAAATAAGGAAAAGAGAAGAGGTGACAGAATTCCTCCTTGAGGCACTCCGGCTTCAACAGGAAGCCAGTCAGAAAATTGTTGTCCAGATCTAGTGGATTGACGACGGTCTTGTAGATAGGAGGAAAACCAGGAAAACGTAGAGGGAGAAAAATTTAAGCGTGGAAGGACAGCAAGTAGTAGGTCATGATCTACTGCGTTAAAAGCGTTACTAAAATCAACTAAGACCAGCACAGTAATTTCTCTATTCTCCATGCTGACGCGTATATCTTCAGTGACTTTGAGAAGAGCAGAGCTTGTACTGTGACCGGCTCTGAAACCCGATTGAAGAGGGTTGAAGAGGTTTTCTTTCGACAGAAATTGAGTGGTTTGTCTGTGGGCTTCGGACTCAATCACCTTAGAAAGAAAAGGAAGTATAGATATAGGTCGCAATTGATTGGGAAGAGTAGGATTGGGAACTTTTGGCAGAGGAATGACATGTGCTTTACGCCATTGGTCAGGGAACTGGCCGGAAGAAAAGGAGAAATTTACAATGTGGGCAATACAAGGAAGAATAATTTTAATTATGTGCATTAGCATAATACGACCAACGTCGTCACATCCAATAGCTTTCGATTTTAGAGATCCCAATATCGCTAAAATTCGATCTTGACTAACAGGGGATAGCTCAAAAGAGTCGCACACAGGCGTTGGAATGGATTTAATAATAGAAAGAGAGTTCAATTTAGTGATGGGGTTAAGCTTAGGAGAAACAGAGAAATGAGTATTTAAAGAATTCAGATCAAGAGATATCTTAGAGTCTGTGGTTTTTGGTTTACCAAGACCAAGGGAACGCAAAACCTTCCACAAACCTGCAGGAGTAGATAATTCAATCTGTTCTGCAATATGACGACGTTTGGCATTTCGGACCAATCTGTTGCATAGATTGCGAGCCTTTTTGTATGAAACCCAGTTTAGATCATTTCTATCACACTTAAATTTCCTAAACGCTCGATCTCTTCGACCCATGGCTTTACGTATGGTCTCTGTGATCCAAGGCGACGGCGGATGCTTTAGTTTTACTGGCCTGATAGGAGCATGCTTATCAAAGAGGTCTAGGATATGAGAGTTTAACAGGCTAACCTTATCATCAATAGAATTGGAAACTTCAATATCCGACCACACAATCTCAGCAGCATCTTCGCAGAGCTTTTCAACATCAAGGCGAGAGAAATTTCTTTGATTTAGAATGATAGGCTTAGGAGTTTTGATTAAAAAGGAGGAGAAAATAATGTCATGATGGGAGAAAGCAGGAGCTGCGATTTGTCCATGGCTGGCAATAAGCTCAGGGTGGGAGGTAATTATAAGATCGAGGAGAGTATCGGCATCATTAGTATGATGAGTAGGAAGAAGATCTAGGATGCTAAGGTTCATGGACTCAACTATGTTGCGGAGCTTAGTGGTACGGGAGTTTGATTTGATTAAACATGTATTTAGGTCGCCCATAAGCAAGAAATGAGTGTAGTCAGCCATAAGGTTTTCTAAAACATTCTCGAAGTTCAGAAAGTAATCAATACCTGGTGGGCAATAAATCACTCCAAGAACGAGTTTAATGCCAAAATCTATTTCGAGAAAGAGGTACTCCGGTCCTCCACTATAGAGCGAAGGAGACTGCAAAATTATCTTGTAGGTCAAGTGACATTTGATGTAAACAGCAACTCCTCCACCCCCCTTTCCGGTACGATCATTTCGCACAAGCACGTATCCAGGAATGGGAAAGGCAAAAGAAGGTAAAGAAGGTTTAAGCCAGCTTTCTGAGATAAGTACTGCATGAATAAAGGTAGAGTCAAATGAATCCAGAAAATCAGTAAAGTGTGATGGAATGCTCTGAGCATTTAAATGACAGACATTAAAGTTTTTGGAAACGGACTCGAATTTGCTGTTTAGAATTTCGCTCACAGTAACAGAATCATCGTCATCTATTATACTAAGAAAGGAACTACCGGAATCGGCTGTTTTAAACGAATCGCCATCGTTTACAGACATAAAGATATGTAACTATAAATACTAATTATATAGGTACTAAATATCAATATTAAATATAATATGTTTACAAAAGTTATGGAATAATATAATCTCAATAAAATTTAAGTAATAGTATTCAGAAAAACAACAAAACTAATCTGATATTAAATAATAATTATGATATTTTGTTGAAGCCAAAATCATTTAGGCTGCACTTCCTCCTGGCGGAATAACAAAAAGTGTAACATTTATACCATGTATACATTAAACTTAATAAGAAATTAACTATACTTACTCGAGAAAGTTTAAAAAAAGCTTATAAGAAATATATATAAGAAGTTAATTACAAGACATAAAAACATTCAAAAAGAAACCTTTAAAAAAAAAATAGAAAAATCCGAAAGCATATTCCAGTTCGAAAACATAAAGACGAGGAAATAAGTTGCTAATGCTCTTCTATAGCTTTAGTTTCATCAGCATTAGGCAAAGTACCTACTCTAAAGAGTTTTATACATAAGTACCTAAGTACACAATTTGTGCTATATGTCGCGCAACCTGAAACTGCAATCACTTGATAATATCAATTTGGCTCGCCGAAACACAGTTTAAAACAGAAACGCAATCAAAGTGATTTATAAGAATAATAAAGAGATACAGGTGAGCGTGACAGAGCAATTTGCTGATTGCGCGCAAGTAACACATGCAGTGCCATGCCATAATGCTAAAAGAATACACCAAAAACGTTTGATACCTAGAATACTAATAAAAATAATAGTAGTGCAGGAGTAAATAGGTACCAGATATATGAAAAGAAAAAAAAATAATAATAATATCATAACTGCTATGAGTACCATGTAAAAACTAGTTAACTGAAACAAATATATATATATGTTAGAAATTAAGTTAGTCCAGATCAGTAGCTTACATTCACTAACAATAAATACCCTATAAATAAAAATGTATGACAAAGATTGTCGTTTTTTATAGTTATTACAAATTGACCTAAACAAATAAACACAAACAATAGCACTAGGAAGTAGTATTATTTATTATTCAGTGACACTAACTATGGTAGTACATAGTTATAAATAAAATATCTAACTGAAATATTTAACTGTAATATTTAACCGAAACACTCAACTGAAATATTCAACCAAAACATTCAACATAAATATCTAACTGAAATATTAAAGTGAAACGAGTTGGGAGCGACGGAGTCGGCAGTCGCAGCGTCGTCGAGTGAAGGCAGCGACGCAGCAAGTCGGCGCCTGCACCAGGGACAACGACCCGCGATGCTCTGCCACCCACTGCACGATGCGACGAATGCCGATGATCGGGTCTACCACCCACCCACTGCACGATGCGACGAATGCCGATGATCGGGTCTACCAGCTTTGTGTGCTTGTGGAAACTCAGAAATCAGGTTGCCTAACTCGTCCGTTGTCGAGATGCGCTTGCGGTCATTATTCGGGAGTTTTACTAAGACCTTTCCGTCCCTGGTCCAGCAGTGATTAATACCAAAGTGCTTGCGTGCCGTAGTGTAAATCGCCTGACGCGATTTAGTGAGAAACTCGCTCAGTACTGTGGATGAAGATTTGAGTTGCTTCTTTTCATTCCAAATTAGGTTCCGGATGCGAGTGTCTACAAATCGGACAAGTATTGGGCGGCTATGGGAGCTGCTCTTAGCGCCTAGACGATGACATAGTAGGATTGAAGTGTTATCAATATCTGTAAGCTTCATCGACGAATGGACAATCTTGAGAATGAGCGTAATACAATTTTCGTTTTCTGACTCACTGATACCACTGAACAGTAAAGCGTTTCTCCTGTTGTACGATTCTAAGTCTTCCAGTTGAACAGAAAGAGATTGTATTAGTGAGCGTAACATTTGGAGAGTGAACCAAACTTGCTCCTTGAATGTCCTGTAGTCAAGGGATAATTTCTCTAAAGTGACCCTACTCTCAGATGATGTGGAAACAGACTTCATTTGTTTCTCGAATTCTGTCATTCTGGAGGAGAACATTTCTTCAATACTCTTCTGGGTATCAATAATATTTTGTAAGTTTGACATGGTAAATGTAGGTTATGCCAGCAGGTAAGTGCAGTTACTTTATTAAATCAGCATAAAAGCTTCTGTAAATATAATGGCTCTTCAAAACACTTAATATTCATGAAGTGGACACTGAAATTTTCACTTTTTCACTGAGATTAGAATAAAATAAGAATATTTAATAATTGAGCAAAAATGTTATGTACTGACAGTTTTACTGCCTACCCGCAAAAAAAAGATAATATCATCTAGGTGTATAGTCCTCCTCAATACGAATCAATCGAGCCCCAACTCGGTGGGGTTATGTTGTTTCATCAAAGAGATATCGTGGCCACCTTCCGGCTTCATCATCAGACCCTGGGTATCTTTTAGGTGTAAAGACCTCTTCAAGACAAATGAATCGAGCCCAAACTCGGTTGGGTTATGTTGTTTTATCACAGAGATGCCGTGGCCACCTTCCTCAATCATCAGACCACACAAGTTACATTGCAAGTTAAAAATAATAGCTTGTAATTTATTATATTATAATACCTAATATTTGTTCAGTTTTAGAATTTTATTAAAGTAGAGCAACTTTAGATGCGTAACAGAGCTTGGGCAAGGTAAAGCAAGAGTAATATCAGATTAGTCAGTCTACGGACCGCCACGCTTGTCTCCACTCTAGAGTAGTCTAGAGGCTAGAACACTCTTTCCAGAAATATAGTGACAATGCGGTCTACGATCTACAACGCTTTTTTACACTCTAAAGTAGTCTATAGATGCTTTAACACTCCTTCCAGAAATATAGTGACGTATTCGTGCACCACGCTTGTCTACACTCTAGAGTAGTCTACTAGAGGCTAGAACACTCCTTCCAGAAATATAGTGACGATACGCCTAGCGATAGGCCTAGCGTGTTCACCTGTTCACTATCTTCGAACACATCATCGGTTACCACCAGGCGAGATAGTGGTCAAACACTAGCCTAGCAGACATTAAAAAAATCACACTACGCGCCTATGCTTGTCTCAACATAAACTTTTAGCTCTGCAGAGAGTCCTAGAGAAGCGGTCCAGAATGTCGCCTACTCGCAGTGGAGAAACGAAGCGCTGCCGCGTACACACGATGGTCTTATCTTCTTACGGTCATTATCGTGCCCCGGACGACCGGATCATATTTAAGGGAGGAAGGTACGAATTTTTGTCGTGCAGCAGGGGCATTTAGTTGGTAAGTAAGTTAGGACAAGACGTAAAGTTAGCATGTGTGCGCGCGCTAGAGCGGGCGGGCGCGGCGCGGGCGGGCGGCGGTATGCGCGGCGCGGGTGCGCGGCGTGCGGCAGTCCGCGGCGCGCCCCCGTCTCGCCCGCACGCGCCATGCCGCCTCCGCATCCGCGGCGCGCGGCCGCTTGACGGCCTGACGCCGATCGTCGCCCGCCCCGCGCGCACTCGCGCCCCATCACACGGGCCTACCATGAGATAGCGCTCGAGCGGACGACGCTCACCGCTTCTCAAAGGCTACGTTCGTTCCGTGTGCGACCGGTAACCGCCTCCCTTGACTCCGATTCTTATGTGAATAGTCGGTTTAGCCGTGCGAGATATCACGCTAGTCGTCACTTTCGCGGACGAGTCCACTCTTACAAAACGAAGCTCCCGCCGATTTTCCCCGGTCCTCTACCAGAAAGCTGCTGGAAATCACTGCCATTTCTCGTCGAAACCCTATTAAATAATACTAGAGCATAGTTCGGTGGAAACGTGGTATCAGTGTGTGGAAGGTTAACGAGGACTCGTAGTACACGCTAGTATCCGAGACGCTGGCACTGGTAGGCGGCGCCCGCCCATGCCAGCGCTCGCCCTAGGCTCGGTAGTCACACTCGGCGAGCGGGCCGGTGTTCCTGCCCGTGCCTGACCAGGTGAGCGCCGCCGAGTGACGGCACAACTACCGTACGTCTACATTACACTACTAGCTGAACAGGTGAGCGCCGCCGAGTGACGGCACAACTACCGTACGTCTACATTACACTACTAGCTAATATTAAATATCGATGTTTATACACAATCCTATAGTCGAGCGCAGACTCTGTATGATCATTGATCACCCACCCGCCAAAAACCTAAATGTTATAGAATTAAACGGCAATGCCGATGTGACGGCTACCGAGTGTACGAGACGGTGGACAGAGATTTTAACACCCATTGTAGACTCGTCTTGACCGGCACGTAGACGTTATATCTACACGATCCAGGTGTTAAGCTATGGGAATCATCATGATCGCTATAGCACCGTCTCGGGCCGTCGTCGTCCCAGCTCGCTTCACCGACGGCCTCTCAGAGACCGTACCGGTGAGATCCTATTATAACAAAGCCGTAACGTCGAACTTCGTGCTACCAACAAATAAATTCATAGAAACCGCCTGTGTAGGACGCGCACCCGGGTTGAATAAAAAAAAATATTTTTGATGAAAATATGCGCACGGAACCTCAACGTGAAAGTCCACTTGGCTGGTTTATTGTGGACGGTTCGCATTCGACTATGCGGCGCTGCTGCAGAAATATGCTAACGTCGTTTTGAATACGAATAGAGAGTTCGATATTGGCTAAAACAGTTACGCTGTATCCCCAGCGGGTTCGGATTTCACAAAACTGTACGAGTGAAATGATTCACTCAAAATTCATATGGCACATTGTAGTACGATATTTGGATGTCGTAGTGAATGCGCGTGTTTACCCAACACACGCACACACGCACCTCTCATATAAGCGGACGCACAGGCTAGAGTCGACACTCGATGCATGTTTGACCTTCCTTCCTAGAAGAAAGGAGCCCTTCAGCTGCCTGTATATGTCTGTCCTTTCCGTGAGGGTCCGTAAAGGACAACTCTCAAGTGTCCAGTTTCATATGGAAAGCGTCCGTCACGCACACACACGTACTCTGTCGATATTTGTTTATTACTTAACTGAGCTAAAAGTTTGTTATCATTGGTAACCCCCGGCGTTGTTGTAAGTTTGACGAGGACGGCATCTTTGCATCCGTCCGGGACATGGAAGCAGCTCCCCAACGGATACATACATACATTTTAATTCGTTTTCATCGCACAAATCACGGATCGGTTTATTTGCTACGATGATCTATGAATTTCTATTAAAAAAACGTTGTATGCTTAATTAATGGAATTGGTTTTGTGCCATTTTACTTAAGGTTAAATAGATAAAATAAAATAGTAAATTGTATCACGGGGGTGCAACAAAGTATTTTTCTGTGAGACCGCTATTTTGGCATTCTTAACTGGATTCTATGGAAAGATCCTGAGCGTAGCGAGGCATTCAAAGTACTAGGTTGGCTCACGGCTGAGATAAAATAATGTTGCGACTGATTGAGATACAAATACACTCTACTTTTCATTTCCCTATGAATGAAACAAAGGGAATACATAAGGCTACTAAAAATAGCAATTCAAGAGTATAGTATTGTAAAAGAGACTGACTACCATAAATAATCATAATAACCAATGAATATATACAGTTGCCGACAAATCGCACTCGTTCACTCAATAAAATGTGTAACCAGTTCTCGAGAATAATCGTGCTACGCGCTACGATCACTCGGGCGCGAGCTTCTGTTGTGACCACTAAGTACACATAACAGTGATATCCGGTTCTAATTCTCGTGATGCGGTTGTCAACCGAACAAAGTAAGGCAAACTGTATTAACGCGACTTGTAGTTGTGTTTCATTGCGCTCACTACTTATAGCCCAGTCAACGAAGGTCTTGTAACCCGAAAAATTATCCCGTCAATGAAAGTTGTCATGTGATGAAATAAGGTATTATAGGCTACAGATGTACAATAATCCAACATTTTTTTTTACGAGAAGTTAGGTATTTTTACCTAAACATGAAAATCCTTTATAACTCTCTGTGAATATTTCCTCAGGCTGAAATACTTTCTGTATAAGTTCGTATGTACTAATTAGAATGTGTATGTAAAGAAATCCAACATTTTTTTAAATTTCAGAGTACCCCAAATTTAACTTTTAACATTTTAAAAATTTTAAACATTTTTTTTCAAATTGAGGTGTTTATATCTATGGAGATACAAATGCCGCGCTAGTAATGTTTAGTAGCCAGTTTTAGGTGTTTATATCTCTGGAGATACAAATGCCGCGCTAGTAATGTTTAGTAGCCAGTTTGAGGTGTTTATATCTCTGGAGATACAAATGCCGCGCTAGTAATGTTTAGTAGCCAATTTGAGGTTTTTATATCTATGGAGATACTCAATGAAGTCATCAGTGACATAACAATGAGACCAAACGGAAAGTATACTCTCTCTCTAACTTAAAATAAAACCGGCAAAAGTAGAGTTGGACTCGCCCACCGAGGCTATTGTACCAACTTCTCGAATTAGGTTAAAAGACAAACTTAACCGCAAATAATAAGATGATAGTAAATTCACTTTTTTTTTGTTAGTATACTACATATTTAAGGTTTTAAGATTTATTTCTATGTAAGTGGTTTAAGATCTTGTTTCTTGCCAAATTTCTTGATTCTAGGTCAACGGGAAGTACCCTATTGGTTTTGATTCCCATGTGAAATCGCAAAATATGCGAAAATAAATGCGACATAAACGGTAATATCTTTTGATCGCGTTGACTTACAGCTTTGATTTTTACACAGCCGAAAGATACTGTAAACCCAAGTATTTAATATAAGTTTCAACTTTATAGCTCTACCCAATCCGGAGATAACCCTTTATCTCCGGAATGGGTAGAGGTTGTCGTCTTGACAGACGGACAGATAGACAGACAGACGGATAACAAAGTAATCCTTTAAGGGTTATTTTTTTCTAATATGCCAAATCTGTTTTGTTTGATGACATGACAATTTTTACTTTCTTCAACTTTACAACACTAACGGACGTATTTTTTCTAGTTTATAGTTTTTTTTACATGGAATTTTAAAAGAAATTTCATGGAAAATTCAAATACATATATTGTTATACCATATTATTTTATAGAATCAACATCTCTGCAATATGGTGACACTGTTATTAATCCGCTAATAGGCTTGTCTTTATATCTCTGAAGATACTCATCAGATCTCGATGAATTTACAACTTTGTGGGACTTCACGGGAAGTACTCGTATACCCCCTCAAAACAAAAATATGTATTCAAGTCGGGTTAATAAATGACGGAGTTATGAGGTGACAACATGTGCTGACATTTATTGAAGAAATTCTGTTATCTGCCTCCGAAACCCATCAGCAGATCTTTACGATATGGGATCATTTCAAAATAAACCCCTAAAAAATAATGTTTTCAAAATTGGTTATTATTAATAACGGTGTTCTGAGGTTATAAAATTTCCTGACATTTATTAAATAGTTCCGTTATCTGGCTCCGAAACTCATCATCAGATCTTTACAAAGTTTAAAAACTGGTCAAGTGCAAGTCGGACTCGCACTCCTAAGGTTCCGTAACACAGTAGACTATTTTATTACTATCATTTTATTTTTCGCCACCAAAAAATTAACTTTGATTTTCATAGTGTTTGTATGAAAAAAAAGTTATAGTTGAGTTTGCTATATCTCAAAAACTTCTGACTATATCTCGTTCAAACTAATTTTCAATTAAAGTTTTGAATGAGATCTACAGCATGTATATTTAGGGTTCCGTACGCAAAAGGTAAAACGGGACCCTATTACTAAGACTCTGCTGTCCGTCTGTCTCCAGGCTGTATCTAATTAACTGTGATAGTTAGACAGTTGACATTTTCACAGATGGTGTATTTCTGTTGCCACTAGAACAACAAATACTAAAAACAAAATAAAGAAAAATATTAAAGTGGGTCCCCATACAAAAAACGTGTTTTTTAGTATAACGCCATGTATCTATATATATGTCATCTGGGTGCTACAATCCTTCGTGTTTGTTGAGCTAACAACCTTTCTAATTCGTTTCGGCAAAATGACATAGATGGCGCTAGTAAACGAGCCCCGTCTTTCTACATCGCGGTGTCGAGATTCTCCGTGAACTCGTCTACTAAACAAAATGTTCTGGGTAATCAATTAATCAAATATGAGGTTGAAACTTTGTTAAGAGTTGTGATGGCGCTGTTGTCTCGTAAAGATTAACTCGAAGCAAAATTATCGCAAAAAAATCATTAATCATCAATAATCGGCTGCATTTACATCATTATACGATTAAGACGTAGTATCGTTTGCAGAAGAATCGAATTGACTATTATTAAATTATAAGTGTGATTAGAAATACAATCTACAAGAAACGTTGACACCAAGTTATAGTAAAATTTTAAGAATCTGGGCAGACAGAACGAAGATAACACACACCGAATCTATAATAACTACACAGTGAGTAAAACTCTCTATATAAACCACGATCTAGATAAATGATTTGGTGACTAATCATTTGTTTACACATTTAAATATAACAAGCGACTGTAGTATTAACTGGCAGAAAGAAACAAGCGAATCAAACATATAAAAATTGAAGTTAGTGACATCTATTTGACTTGACTTGAAATATTTTCGAGATGAACTTCCTCGATAACATAACGTTCCGTCGTACGCGCACCCAAGAAGACTCAGAACAAAATGACACAAACTGCTCGATGTATCCACTAGATGGCACTGCTAGTAGCATACCTGATATATCTTCCAACGATGACGACAAGCTGACCACGAAGCGAAATACATAGAACGGATTACTCAACTCAACTTAGATATACAGACACATAAATATGCACACCTGTTCGACTCAAACGACCATTTAGAATACGACTCCTCAATGTTCCACAGACACTCATGTACTGTTAATAACTATGGAATGAAAACATTATTTGGCAATTTGACTTAATATATTACAGACATACAATGCTCTGAAGACGCGATACGAAATATCGAAAGACACGTATAGGAAAAAACAGTGATCATGATCACACACAGCAGCGTTTTCTCGCATAAATACCTATACATACTTCATCAGAACATAGCAGGATTGTTGGATAAATCAGATGCACTATCAATAGTTTTGAAGAACTAAAAGATAAAAATGTATATATACTATGTAGATATACTGTGCGTGACAGAGCATATCATTATGACCGGCTATTAGACTTATCTCGCGATCCCTAACTCTACTCTAGCTGCGTGCTTTAGTATAAGTTATCAGAAGCCTGCATACTTGTGAGAAAAGAATACGAATGGCGGGAATTAACAGAGATAAACAAAATGTCTGTTGTAGGTTTATTTGACTTTTGTACAATTGAGTTAATTAAATAAAAATAGCTATTATCTGTTTATATAGAGTACTGCGAGCAGAGAATCTAAAATATTTTTGTATGACTTGGAATCAGTTTTGATTATGATAAACAAAAGAAGATACGAACATGTAATTATTGTAGGAGACTATAATATAGATACCTATATTAAAACAAAATAATATAACTTTAGATTTAGAATGTCTGATGTTGAATTATAATAATACAGATCGATAGAGCGCGCGATTCTGACTAAGAAACAGCTGAAAACAGATTTTGGTCAAAATGGCTTTTACGACGTTTCATCCCAGAGGGGTCGATATGACAAAATGCACGGCAAGCCCCATGTCTCTTTTCGCCGATGACAGTACAGTTGTGATAGAATGTAAAGAAAAAAAGCTGTACCAAAATGAAATCAATGACGCTTTAGCTTCTATTGTGAAATGGTTGGACAAAAATAATCTTTAAATAAATCTTAGTTAAACTCAAGTTATGCATTTCAGCCAAAGATCACGTTCAAATAACATAGATATAAATTATAACTCAACATCAATTCGTGAAGTTGAATACACAAAATTCTTGGAATTGATTATCGATAAACAGCTCAATTGGAAGACACACATAGCAGAATTTAAAGCAGTATTTAAAGCTCAAAAGTGCTGCATAAGAGCTATTTTTGGTCTACAGAACACCGACAGTTGCAAACCCTAAAAAAATTTAGTAAATACCACATACTGACACTTCCGTCCCTCAACATCTTTGAGATAGCCATTTTTATGCGAAGCAATCCTCTACTATTACGACGGATGTCAGATGTTGTAAAACGAAATAGGCGATTTCATAATAGACTATGTCTTAATAAAGCTAAAACTGCTTTAATGCACAAAAGTCTGCTATATGTAGCTCCCAAAATTTTCAATAAAATACCTAATTTTTTACAAAGCATGACATTATTAAAAAAGAAATTGAACATACTATTGACAACTAAGTGCTACTATAATATTGACGAATTCTTGAAGGATGACTTTGATGAATTTGTTTAATTGACATGGCCTCAATATTTATTTATTTAGAAAGACAATTTACTATATTATTGACATTCTTTTTTTATAATTTCATACAATTGTGATCTATACTTACCTCAATTTCTTTAAATTGTATGATGTTATTCTTTTTAAATATATGATATTTGATAGACCAATAATACCACAATACTTTTACTGCATGCATAAGTCATGTGTAATGTCGGTAAGCATTCTTTTTTAAAAATATACTGCGGCAACGCCATCTCTCCAATTAATATAGCCTACCAGGCAAAAACATTGCACACCACAGTGGTAGAATGTAAGAACATTGCACACCACAGTGGTAGAATGTAAGAACATTGCACACCACAGTGGTAGAATGTAAGAACATCTCAAATACTGCTTCATCTTTTTTTGTACTACATTTTCAGCAATAAAAGTATTTCATTACATTTCATTTCGTTATGTTTCGTATTGTACTGTAGTACGGAACCCTCCCTAAGTGTGCGATACGAGACGCGACTCTGACTCGCACTTGGCCAGTTTTTAAATTTTTCACTTTTATAAAATAAATAAATAATAATTAAAAGTACACTACACTACATTTATTCCCAAAAATACAAATTACAACATAATATGACGATAAAATTACACAATAAGCAATATTTTAGCAATTAAGGTAGACTCAGCCCGGTACTGCGTGGACTGGCTCCTGGTGAGCCGATTTTCAGTCTACCCCTTTGTCCGAACTGGGCCGGTAGTCTCTACATGAATGTCTCTACATGAATGTCTCTACATGAATGTCTCTACATGAATGTCTCTACATGAATGTTCGAACTGGGCCGGTAGTCTCTATATGAATGTCCGAACTGGGCCGGTAGTCTCTACATGAATGTCTCTACATGAATGTCCGAACTGGGCTGGTAGTCTCTACATGAATGTCCGAACTGGGCCGGTAGTCTCTACATGAATGTCCGAATTAGGCCGGTAGTCTCTACATTAATGTATCTACATGAATGTCCGAACTGAGCCGGTAGTCTCTACATGACTGTTTCTACATGAATGTCCGAACTGGGTCGGTAGTCTCTACATGAATGTCTCTACATGAATGTCCGAACTGGGCCGGTAGTCTCTACATGAATGTCCGAACTGGGCCGGTAGTCTCTAATGAATGTCTCTACATTAATGTCCGAACTGGGCCGGTAGTCTCTACATGAATGTCCGATCTGGGCCGGTAGTCTCTACATAAATGTCTCTACATTAATGTCCGAACTGGGCCGGTAGTCTCTACATGAATGTCCGATCTGGGCCGGTAGTCTCTACATAAATGTCTCTACATTAATGTCCGAACTGGGCCGGTAGTCTCTACATGAATGTCCGAACTGGGCCGAATGTCCGAACTGGGCGTCCAATAATATATATTTAATAAAATCCCCAAAACTCTCAGAGAAATGCAAACTCACGCTTTTAAAAATATACTATGAAAAATATTAATGGCCAATTGTAATTTATACATACAAGAATGTTTTAATCTCAAACAATTTTATTACATAAAATGTGACATTACAATCATTTAATTTACTAACTGACGTAATGAATCTACTAACAAATTTAGTAGTGACATTTATATTTTAGTTTCAACGGACTTCCAAAAAAGAGGAGGTTCCTTTTTTTTACTTCACGATTACTTCGTCAATGGTGAACCGATAAGAATGATTTTTTAAATTGGTAGTGTACATCTCCAAGGTGATCCCATTGTAATTTCATCGAGATCTGATAAGTATCTCCAGAGATATGAGGATAAACGTCTCAAACTTCCCACTAAAACTGACTCGCGCGGCATTGAAATCGGTTATTTTAGTTTTTAAACTAATCTTAATTGTAGTATTTTATGCTTTATGTGCTGTTTTTTATTTACTACATTCACCGGTTCGTGATAGAGCTAATATGTAGAAATCTGACAGATTTTTTAAAGCGTTTATATGGCGTCATGTGTCAGATAACTATCTAACGCATTATCAGAAACCGGTGAAACTGGCCCTAAGACTATTTTCATATTAGTTACATTTATATTTATTGTTTTTTTTTAATATATTTTATAGACTAGCGTTTGACCACTATCTCACTGTTGGTAAGTGATGATGCGGTCGAAGATGGTAAGCACGCTAGGCCTAGAATGGGAACTGGCTCTCAAGGTTGGCTGCCGGAACACATTAGATGTTTGGTGACAGATTTTCTAACTTGAGGGTGGTAGCTGGCCAGGCGGACGCTAGATAGTGTCCTACCACCATGCGGGGGTTGTTAACGATGTTTTCCTTCACCGGAGGGCCACTGTGAAAAGCGCACATAAATTTTTCTATAGAAAAATCCATTGGTGCACGGTGGTTTGAACTCAGTACCACGGCATCAAAGCCGACCGTTCTCCCGATTACGCCACAGGGCCCTCAAACTTTAATTTTTAATTTTTAAATGCATCTAAAATTGTCATCCAAAATAAAAGATAGTCTCCTCACGAACTACAAGAACGTAGCCGGGGTGTGCAAGGTATGCAGCGTCAGCTTGCCAAAATGATGTTATGCGTCTCCGTGAGAAATAGTATGTGCGGTTTGCGGTGTTTGGCCACAGACCTAGGATTCATAACGTTGGTTTGGCTCAAGGTAGTGGTGAACAGAGTTCTATATAAATAAGTTGTCATTTAGCGAAATATAAACTAATTTGCTTAAGTTAAAATATATGTATAAGTTGAATGTGTGTGTCAGCAGACGTATAATAATAATAATTGTTAGTGAGGAAGTGCAACCCTCAAATATTTGTGAGGTCGTGCTTGAAGGGAGTGGTCATGCTTCCGCTGGTTAACTTTCATTGTGATAGACCGTTTCATGTTGCGGGGAAGTGGAAACGAGCCGCTACTGACCAACCACTGATACACATGACCACTCTGTGAGAACCAATACTGGACACCTCGGGGTAACCCGAACCCTCGCGGAAGTCTCCTCAGAACGTTTTACTGTTTTACTGCGGCTAACGGCTGGGCCGATTTAGTTGACATTTTGCACAAAGCTAACCAGTATTATGGATTAGTTAAAAAAATCAAAATACTTGCTGAGCTAGCTCATCTCGTCTTTCACGAGGTTCTCGTCATGCGGAATAGTAATGTCGACTAACACTGCCCGCCGCTGGGACCGGTACACTATCACGATATCCGGCTTATTGCTGACAATAGACTTGACCACTAATTTCAACATTATACATTGTTTTTATCACTAACATGGTGCTAAATTAACGCACTAACGATACGCACTCACAAATCAAGCGAAAAAGGTTGATAAGTTAGTTAAAATTAAAGTAGTCTCTTTGATTCGATGTTGAAAAAATAATATCACCCAAATTTGACTATACATAAATTTTAAAAAACATACCGTACTATCCTCAGCAAGTTACGTCAAAAGGTTGCCCATTTAGTTAAGATTCTAAAATGGTGCAACACTAAGTACTTTCCTACACATGCAATTTTTAAAAAAAATATTTCAAAACATAATCATATTAAAAATCAAATACTTAGGTCTTTAATACTTGTTTGTCTTTAATATTATATTCGGAGATATTTAACAATGGGCAAACGTGTGGTGAATGTGATAGAGCGAGTTTCTAGTCAACAAGGTTCTCAGTGACAATGTTGTAGAAATCTCTAGTGTGTCGCCCAGGGTAGCGTACCTCATAATTGAGTTAACCGAGAGGTACAGCCTCAAGGTTATTCAGGATTACGCACCGACCTCGACACACTTGGATGATGAGGTGGAGAGCATGTATGAAGATATCTCTAGAGCTTTATCTACCTACCTCAGAAATGAAGGGACGAAGTTTTGCGAGAGCAAGCGTACTTGCAAAAAGTCCAAACTTGCGACAGAAACACTTCGGCTAATGGAAGAGAGACGAACAGACCCTTTATCAGCTTTGTCAACTAACCAGGTGCGCAACAAAACCATAAAGAAGCTGGTACGTCGCGACCTCCGATCCTCTAACACGCTCTTGATTAAAAATCAATCAAGCAAAATCGGGGTTCGAAGGTGATCACCCAGTCTCTGAGAAGATAGAAACCATCTCACAAAGCTGATAACATCAACTGGATTAGTCGTCACATTCAAGACGGAAATTCTGTCGGAAGTTGAATACTTCTACGGCAAGCTCTACGAATCGCATGCTTCAAGGCCCGTACCCGATACTGAGAATTCTAGAGCCACCTTAACCCGCCACTTCGCTCATAGAAGATCTGCTCGAAATTAGCCGAGACGAGATCGTGATGGCCCTTAAACAGCTCAAAATGGAAAATCCCCAGGAGAGGACGGAATCACAACAGAGCTTTTAAAAGCTAGGGGAGCTCCAGCAGTTTAACAGCTTAAACAGCTCTTTAATTCTGTTGTTTTTACTGGCAGAACTCCACAGGCAAGGAACAGAAGCATGATGGTTCTGTTTTTAAAAAAAGGAGACAAAACCCTATTAAAAACCACCGCCCAATTTCACGGGTCATCACGAATCGTCTTGCTCGAAGACTCGACGAGTTCCAACCTCCAAAACAGGCCGGGTCTCGAAGCGGTTACGGCACCATAGACCGCATCCACACGGTGTGGCAAATTATACAGAAGACCGAAGAGTACAATCGGCCCCTGTGCTTAGCATTTGTGGACTATGAGAAGGCCTTCGACTCAATCGAAACCTGGTTCTTTCTGGAATCCTTGCAGCATTGCCAAGTCGACTTGCGATATATCAAAGTAATGAGATGTCTGTATATTGCCGCAACAATGACTGTACAAGTACAGAAGTACAGCGATCAAAACATGTCCACCTGCGTCGAAGAGTGACACAGGGGGACGTGATATCCCCGAAACTGTTCACTAATGCCTTGTAGGATATGTTTAAGACGCTGTACTGAAAAGATTGTGGCATTAACATCAACGCGCAAGTACATGTCTCACTTACGATGATCGCAGATGACATCATCGTTATGGCAGAGACGCTGCAGGACCTACAAAGGATGCTGCATGGCTTAGTTGATTTTTCTCGTCGCATCGGTATCCGGGTGAATTTGGATAAAACCAAAGTCATGTACAACGAGCACGTTGTTCCGGTACCGATTGCCGTAGATGAAATCCCACTCGAAGTTGTTACGAAGTATGTACACCTAGGGCAGACGCTCCAACTAGGCAAACAAAACTTCGAAAAGGAAATCCAGAGAATAATTCAGCTAAGCTGGGCAGCATTCGGAAAACTCCGTCGAGTCTTCTCGTCGCCTATACTGCAGTGTCTAAAGACAAAAGTCTTTAACTAGGGCGTCCTACCTGTGATGACATACGGAGCCCAGACGTGGACATTCACAATTCGACTGGTCCACCAATTTAAAATCGCTCAACGAGCTATGGAGAGAGATATATTTCTCTGCGGGATCGAATCCGGAAGAATCCGAAGTAATTCGCCAGAGAACTAAACTTATCGACATAGCTCAACGTATTAGTAACCTGAAGTGACAGTGGGCTGGTCATATCTGCCGCAGGACTGATAAACGTGAAGGGCTCCTCCGCGTGTCCCTCTGATATTTAGCAGAGGGCACAGTGTGACGGGGCAAGGCGGGCTTGGCGGCCGGATGGTGGACGGTGTGCGAGTAGGGGTATCTGCCCTTCGCACACCTGTCATTAGAGGGACGGAGGATGTGGGGCGTTGCTGAGGAGAGCGCGTGCCGCATTCCTCTGTTATTGAGGGGTGCACATTGTGTACCTGGGTCGTGGGCTCAATGGGCCAAGTGGTGGGGCCGGTGACGGTCGTAGAGTGGAGTCTCGCATGCTACTGGCAATGGCATGCGATTCGAACAGCGGATGGTGTGCGAGTAGGGGTATTTGCTCTTCGCACACCAAACATCAGAGGGACAGAGGGTGTGGTAGGTTTGACGAGAAGACGAGCCACACTCCTCTGTCATTGTGGGGTAACTGTTGGAGAGTCGGGGGACTCTTCAACGGCTTGCACTACCCCACGTGACGGTTGAGGGGTAACCTTGGTGAGCAAGATTATCCCTCCACAGCGGCAGAGGCCCATTTGGGTCTGCCACCGGGGCAAGGTGGTGAATGCCAGCGCGATCCCATCTTGCCAAAGGACTGATAACCGTTGGGGTAGACTTGTCCTAGAGTGGAGACCACGAATCGGCAAACGTAGCGTAGGACATCCTGTGGTGGTCCAGGTGGAGCGCCGACATACGCAAAGCGGTGGGCAGTTACTGGAAAAGAAGAGCCGAAGATCGGGCTCAGTGGCGCATCTTGGGAGTGGCCTACGTCCAGCTGTGGACTGACACCAGCTGATGATGGTGATGATGATAAAGTATAATAACACTTAAAGAAACATAGTAAAGGTACTTTCGCTAACGGTCCCATCTCAGTAATCAACGGTAGTGTGTAGGTGTACCAAACTTGTTAAACTTTAAAGTTATTTTATCACACTTTTTACCAAGAAAAATATTTTTATGTTAGCATCTCAGTCAATAACGTTAAAAACTCTATAAATTCGGACATGAATCTCAGCAGAGTACATTTAGAATGTGGTGTTACGTGTAGTATAGTATAGCTATATGGTGCGTAGGTCGCGGCTCGCTCCGCGCCAGCGGGCGGGCGGCGCTAACGCGGCCGGTGATATATCGCAGGTGTGCGAGGAGGGCAGGCGTCGTGTGCGGCGCGATGCGCTGACGCCATGTGTCGCGCGACATGCCGCGCCGCGCCGCGCCCCTCCCCGCGGCGCGCCTGCTGCTCTCGCTCGCCCTCGCGCTGTCTCTGGTCGGTGAGTGTCTCCCGCGCCCGCGCCCTCGCCCGCGCCTCCCTCCACCCGCTGACCCACACGCCCGTGTTGTAGGATGTGCCAGCAACCCGGACGCCAAGCGGCTGTACGACGACCTGCTCAGCAACTACAACAAGTTGGTGCGGCCCGTTCTCAACGTCAGCGACGCGCTCACCGTCAAGATCAAACTCAAGCTCAGCCAGCTCATCGACGTGGTGCGTGCCGCTCTCTACTTTTCCGTCTTTTACGCCTCCTTCTCGTGCGATACCTTTTTTTAGGAAAACCGATAGATTTCGAAAGTTAGCTTATTATTTTAATGTTTTCAGAACCTGAAGAACCAAATAATGACTACGAATCTGTGGGTGGAGCAGGTGAGGGTGCGATGTGAGGGTAGTGAGTAGAGTGAGTAGAGTAGAGGTGCGGTGAGTGAGGTGTGTGTGTGTGTCCGCAGAGCTGGTACGACTACAAGCTGTCGTGGGAGCCGCGCGAGTACGGCGGCGTGGAGATGCTGCACGTGCCCTCCGACCACATCTGGCGGCCCGACATCGTGCTCTACAACAAGTCAGTGTCAGCCTCTATTCCTCTGCGCTGCGACAATGTGTAGATCGCGTCTTATACTTTCTTGTACCTACTCGTGACTTGGCACACGACCTACGACCGCTTATTTATAATGTAACTAGCTGAGCCCCAAGGAAATTGATGAAGGGCGAGTGAACGACAATATTAGATTCACACACACTTTCATTCGCATTTATTATATTCGAAGGATTTTAAGATTTATTTGTACCGAGTTGGAGTGAATCGCAGTAAGTTATAAAATTTTCTATAGAAACTTCATCACCATGTTTAACCATTTTAGGGAATGATTTTTGGAAGTAAAATAAGTTTTTGTTTTATTCCAAAACCCACACTAACTATATTTCCAATTTTATTTAAATCGATTTTATGGTAACGGAGTTACTTGAAAAAAAAAACCGGCCAAGGCGAGTTGGACTCGCCCACCGAGGCTTCCGTACCAACGTTGGTTGTACCAATTAAGCTAGACCTCTAAATTGTATGAGCGCTCATATAACACAGAGGCCTATCTTAATTGGCGTAAACTATGTATGTATGGGGACACCCATTAATTTTCAACTGTTCTTATTTTTTGGAATATTTCCTTTATTTATGCTATAAGACCTTGCTTCTTACCAAATGTCATGATATAATTGTCAATTTTTAAGATAAACATCTCAAACTTAGTACTAATATGTTATTTTTCAAAAAAAATAAAACCGACTTCATAATCACAAACAGGCACTCAAAAGCGAAAAATAAATTACTTAAAATTATTATAAGCGCTACCCAATTATCTATTTGAAGTCGGTGCCTGCCAAGTCTAATAGGTAGTAGATAGATGCTACCTACATGTATCTACCTACTTACTAACCTACATGTACCTACTTACTACTACTACATACATAGTATCTATCTACTATCCAATAGACTTGCCTGGCACCGACTTCAAATAGATAAGTGGGTAGCGCTTATAATAATTTTAAGTAATTTATTTTTCGCTTTTGAGTGCCTGTTTGTGGTTATGAAGTCGGTTTTTTTTTTTTTTTGAAAAATAACTTATTTTAACCTTTTTAGTGCATAACAAGTTTTAATTAAATTACATGCATCTATTAAATTTCGTATCTGGGCCGTTATACACTGACGGATATATACTTTTTGAAAATTTCAAGTAT
Source organism: Cabera pusaria (assembly GCA_954871355.1). Taxonomy (NCBI): domain Eukaryota; kingdom Metazoa; phylum Arthropoda; class Insecta; order Lepidoptera; family Geometridae; genus Cabera; species Cabera pusaria. The sequence goes on from OX940894.1 coordinate 28,662,559, forward strand.
GTACCTATAACGGTTAAGAAGATACAGATCTGTAAAGTGCGCACATATGTATAGACACACGGACGGACGGACGGACGGACGGACGGACGAACGGACAACAAAGTCTCAGAAAGTGAAAAAATTGACTTTAAATGCCGCGCTAAAGTGATAATATTCACTAGTAATAATGATGTCATCAAGGTATCAAAGGACAATGTCCAAAATGGCCCTGTGCAATAAAAGCATTTGACATACACGATAATTAATTGTCTATTTTATTACAATAATTCCAAATACTTTTATAACACGGACTAGTTGTATTCTAAAATGAATATTAAAAAGTATTATTTGCGATTATTAACATTAATTGCCGCCATATGGCCAACAGAGTACTGAATCACTCTACTACGTTATAAGAGGCACTTCCCTATATTGTTGAAACCCGAATTATGAAAGCACTGTGTAGCCAACCTAACAACGGAAAGTATTATTTACGTAGTAACTATTATATAATCTGTAGTATTATGCTTATAATATTTTTTTTGCAGTGTTGGTTGGTACAAAGTACGTTCATAATTCTGAGTTATTTAATAATGTATGCAGTGTCGCGGGACTGAAATGGCCGCCATCTTCGGCAAACGTCATGTCATGTCAAAAAATCTTAGGTATGTTTAAAAAAGTTTGCACCCTAACAAGACTTTGCCCGGTAGAACATTCCTGTGAAGACAAATTATTTATATTTATATATAATTATAATTATTAATATATAATTATTTATTGAGGGCCCGGTGGCGTAATTGGGAGAGCAGTTGGCTTTGATGCCGTGGTACCGAGTTCAAACCGCCGTGCACCAATTAATTTTTCGATCGAAAAATATATGTGCGCTTCTCACAGTTGCCCTCCGGTGAACGAAAACATCGTTAAGAAACAAACAACCCCCGCATGGTGGTAGGACATATCTAGTGTCCGCCTGGCCAGCTACCACCCTCAAGTTAGAAAATCTGTCGCCAAACATCTTATGTGTTCAGGCAGCTATCCTTAAGAACCAGTTCCCATTCTAGTCCACTTCTCTATCTTCGACTGCATCATCACTTAGCAACAGGTGAGAAAGTGGTCAAACGCTAGCCTATAAGATATTTAAAAAAATAAAAAATATTTATTATCCCCACCTTTATTTCTATCTCGCTCAGTTACCGTAAGAATATCTGTCAAAAACCAAAATCAACGAGAAGAAAGATGTAAAAACATTATTCAAGGTCACATTTTTTAGTCTTCAAAAGTATATGCAATAGCAACCTCCATTGTGTATAATCTTCTTGGGACTCTTCTACTAAAACCAGTACATTTTCCTATGTTTGAGGTATTTATCTCCATATCTCTAGAAATACTTATCAGATCTTGATAAAATTAAAATGGGACCACCTCGGAAACGTATCCTACCTATTAAAAAAAGAATCATTTGAATCCGTTCACAATTGACGGAGAAATCGCGTAACATACAAAAAAAAAAAAAACATACAGACGAATTGAGAACCTCCTCCTTTTTTGTGAAGTCGGTTAAAAATTACTATCGCGGCATGGGAAGTCGGTTATTTTTCGTTTTGAAATCGATCTTAAATATTTTTTTTAATTATTTTTTCTGCTATTCGAGGCGGATACAAATCCAACAAATTAAAGATCATGAAAATCGGTGCTGCCGTTTTTGAGTTATAAATGGTGTAGATAGCTTGATTTTGTTTTATATACCTACATATAATATATAGCTAACACCTTCCATTAAATCCTCGTAACCTCTAGGAACGAGTGCATCTCGCCTGTATCAACAACGTCGTAATATTATACACCGCCAAGTGCCAGTCGGAACTGACTCGGTCGGACTCGCACACGAAGGGTTCCGTACTACCGTGCAATATTTAAAACTTATAAATAAATAAATAATAATATTTATTTATGATATATCTTACTCTTCTTAATTAATCTAATCATCAAAATGAAATACTAGCGTATGAAATCAATGAATGAAACGCAACCGCAGGCCAATTTTACTACAACTATTAACGAAAACGAGATAAGTTATTAACCGATTTCACAAAAAAGGAGGAGGTTCTCAATTCGTCTGTATGTTTTTTTGTTTGTGTATGTATGTTACGCGATTACACTGTCAATTGTGAACGGATTCATATGATTCTTTTTTTAATAGGCAGGATACGTTTTCTAGGTAGTCCCAAGGTAATTTCATCGAGATCTGATTAGTATCTCCAGAGATATTGAGATAAATACCTCAAACATAGGAGAATATAATGGTTTTAGAAGAAGAGTCCCAAGAAGATTATACACAATGGAGGTTGCTATTGTATATACTTTTGAAGACTAAAAAATATGACATAATGTTTTTACATCTTTCTTCTCGTTGATTTTGGCTTTTGACAATTATTCTTACGGTAACTGTGAGCGAGATAGAACCAAAGGTGGGGAGAATTAATTTGTCTTCACAGGACTGTTCTACCGAGCAAAGTCTTGTTAGGGTGCAACGTTTTTGAGCATACCTAATATATATTGACATGAAATGACGTTTGGCGAAGATGGCGGCCATATGGCGGCGATTAATGTTAATAATCGCAAATAATACTTTTTAATATTCATTTTGGAATACAACTAGTCCGTGTTATAAAAGTATTTGGAATTATTGTAATAAAATAGACAATTAATTATCGTGTGTGTCAAATGCTTTAATTGCACAGGGCCATTTTGGACATTGTCCTTTGATACCTTGATGACATCATTATTACTAGGGAATATTATCACTTCAGCGCGGCATTTAAAGTCAATTTTTTTAGGGTTCCGAACCCAAAGGGTACCAAATGAACACTTTCTGAGACTTTGCTGTCCGTTCGTCCGTCCGTCCGTCCATCCGTCCGTCCGTGTGTCTATATGTGCGCACTTTACAGATCTGTATCTTCTTAACCGTAATAGGTAGATACTTGAAATTTTCACAAACAAGTATATCACAAGTATATCCGTCAGTGTATAACGTCAGTGTATAACGTCAGTGTATAACGTCAGTGTATAACGTCAGTGTATAACGTCAGTGTATAACGTCAGTGTATAACGTCAGTGTATAACGTCAGTGTATAACGTCAGTGTATAACGTCAGTGTATAACGTCAGTGTATAACAGCCCAGACGCGAAATTTTATAGATGCATGTAAGTTATTTAAAACTTGTTTTGCACAAAAAAGAAAAAATAAATGATTTTCCAAAAAAAAAACCGACTTCATAACCACAAACAGGCACTCAAAAGCGAAAAATAAATTACTTAATATAACTATTATAAGCGCTATCCACTTATCTATTTGAATTCGGTGCCAGCCAAGTCTAATAGGTAGTAGATAGATACTACCTACATGTATCTACCTACTTACTACTACTTCATACATAGTATTTATCTACTATCCAATAAACTTGGCTGGCACCGAATTCAAATAGATAAGTGGGTAGCGCTTATAATAATTATATTAAATAATTTATTTTTCGCTTTTGAGTGCCTGTTTGATGTTATGAAGTCGGTTTTTTTGTTTTTTGAAAAATCATTTATTTTTACTTCAAGTTTACGACGCCCTAAACAGTATAGGGTACATTTCAATAGATATAATTAGGTTTAATCAAAGTTTTACACTAAGTTGTTATTTCTATTGTACATTGTATGGCAAATAAATAAATAAAACACAAAGTTAAAAATGCCGAATAATACAAGTTTGATGGGGACGTTGTATGGGGACGCCTACGGGGGACGCTTTACCCTTTAATTTGTTTTTATTATATGTTGTTATAGCGGTCACAGTAAACACACTCTGTAAAAATGTCAAGTGTCTGCCTCTAACGGTTTAGATTAGAATATAAAACTATGTGACAGACGGACGGACGGATGGACAGCAGAGTCTCAGTTATCATTGATACTCTGCTGTATTAAAAATGACGAGTATTGAACGTTTGCGTGCAGTGCGGACGGAAACTTCGAGGTGACGCTAGCCACGAAGGCGACGCTCAACTACACGGGCCGCGTGGAGTGGCGGCCGCCGGCCATCTACAAGTCTTCCTGCGAGATCGACGTCGAGTACTTCCCCTTCGACCAGCAGACCTGCGTCATGAAGTTCGGCTCCTGGACTTACGATGGCTTCCAGGTGAGCACAGTAGACCGCGTCGGACTCGTCTCTCGCTCGCATATAATACACGTTCTCTGTACCGCGCATCTGTTCGAACAGGTGGATCTACGGCACATCGACGAGGCTCGCGGCACGAACGTGGTAGAGCTCGGCGTGGACCTGTCCGAGTTCTACACTTCCGTCGAGTGGGACATCCTCGAAGTGCCCGCCGTGCGGTGAGCTCCGCCCCGCCCTCCTCACCCCTCTCCCGTCCCGGGCGCTTACTCACTCCGCTTTGGTTACAGGAACGAGAAGTTCTATACGTGCTGCGACGAGCCGTACCTGGACATTACGTTCAACATCACGATGCGCCGGAAGACGCTATTCTACACCGTGAACCTCATCATACCGTGCATGGGCATATCGTTCCTGACGGTGCTCGTGTTCTACTTGCCCTCCGACAGCGGCGAGAAGGTATCTTGTGTCGGTTCCGATCGCCGGTCGGCTGCGATCGCCGCTCGATGTATCGTCGCCGGCCAGCGATCGCGCCTCGCTCACGTCTCGGCCGAGGTCGAGGGTGAGGCGGTGCGGTGACGTGGGTTGTTGCAGGTGTCGCTGTCCATCTCCATCCTGCTGTCGCTGACGGTGTTCTTCTTGTTGCTGGCGGAGATCATCCCGCCGACGTCGCTTGTGGTGCCGTTGCTTGGCAAGTTTGTCCTCTTCACCATGATCCTCGACACGTTCAGGTGCGTCACCTTTACTCCCTCCACCCCACCCCACCCACTCACCTCACAATAACGACCGCGTTCGATCGGTTACAGCATATGCGTGACGGTGGTGGTCTTGAACGTGCACTTCCGCTCGCCACAGACGCACACGATGGCGCCGTGGGTGCGCCGCGTGTTCATCCACGTGCTGCCGCGCCTTCTCGTGATGCGGCGGCCGCACTATCGCGTCGACCCGCACCGAAGCCGCTTGTGAGTATTCAGCGATGATAGGACAGACCGCGCGTCAAAATACAGTCGCCTGACGAGGTTCTTGTTGCAGCGCCGGGCTGGTGACGGCGGCGTGCGAGAGCTCGCCGTGGGAGACCGGCTCGCCGGCGGTAACGTGCGGCGCGGGCGCGGTGCCTCCGGCCGCGCTGTCAGCCTGCCGCGCGTGCCGCCTGCACGACGCGCCCGCGCTCTGCGAGGCGCTGCGCCGCTGGCACCGCTGCCCGGAGCTGCACAAGGCCATCGACGGCATCAACTACATCGCCGACCAGACGCGCAAGGAGGAGGAATCGACGCGGGTGAGTGCCTCCGCGCCCCGCGACCCGTGGTGAGCCAGCCGGCACTGACCGCGCTCTCCCTTGCAGGTAAAGGAGGACTGGAAGTACGTGGCGATGGTGCTGGACCGGCTGTTCCTGTGGATCTTCACGCTGGCGGTGGTGGTGGGGTCGGCGGGCATCATCCTGCAGGCGCCCACGCTGTACGACGAGCGCGCGCCCATCGACGTGCGTTTGTCGGAGATCGCGTACGCGACCGCCAAGCCGCGCCCGCCGCCGCCGCGCTGACGACTATACATACATACTAATATTAATATATTGTAAATAATTATACATAAATAGTTTGTACTATGGAACGACACGTTTAAAATAAGTTATATTTCTTTTGATAGAAACGAAATAAAAAAAGTTGTTTATATAAATATATGACTGATTCGAGATTTCTTTTACTCCTTTCCGTGAATGTGTGTGCGTGTGTGTATGTATCTCTGCGTGTTTGAGAACGTTTGTGTGTACGTTGTAGCATTGTTTCTATTTTTGCAATCTTTTAACTTGTTTGTATGTATGTACGTGTGTAACGTGTGTTTGTGTCAAATATTGCAAGCCTAATTTGATCCACTTGCCGTTGTTTAGATTCATTAATTCACATGCGAGATTATTGGGAGTGGTCTAGTGGACTATAAAATTATTATGTCTGAAACTAATGGTAGGCTAAATATTCACATGGAACTATGTTCAAAACTACCTGCCTATACTTCAGCTAACAGGTTAGATTTATAAATAAAATGGAAAAGCCAGGATATCATAGAAAATAATGTTATTCGTACCTTCATCGATATAACGTGTAATGTACCATCAGGAGATTCAAAACCATTATCATAGACCGTATCGTTAAAGATAATTTTAGAACAAAAAGAACAGCAATATACGACTCTGGGAGTAGTACAGTAGTGCACCCGCCAAGACGAGCCAAGCGAAGCGCAAGGGCACCTACCTTTTTTCGAAGTGCTTCGTCGTATTTTTAGCCGACTTCAAAAAAAGGAAGAGGTTTCTCAATTCGACGATATATATAATATATATATTCTTAGCGACCAGAAGTGTAAAAGGCTAAAAAAAAACACTATCACAATACCCACAGCTATATAATGCCACAGAACCTCAACATAATATCAATTACATAAGGTATAGGCGGCAATAGCCCAATGGATAGGGTGTCGGACTGGCGATCGAGAGGTCGTGAGTTCGATCCCCACCCCACCCATTGCACTATTGACGTGAACCCACTCCAGACACAAGCATATTTAGCTTAGTTGGAGGGGTTAACAAGAATACTAGTAATGTGCAACCCACATTGCGAGTAATCTTTATAAAAAAAAAAAAAAAAAAAAAAAAAAAAAAAAAAAATAAAATTACATAAGGTGTCTAAGCTAACAACATAACCACGACGTCCGAACACTTCGACGGCCACACGAAGATTGAGTCATGATACCCGTTCGCTGTCCGCTTTTATACTATCGAGCCCAGTCGCAGCGTGAGGGTAGTTGGAAATCTTCTAACACGGCCTCTCCTAACAGTGGGACGTTCTCAAACGCTTCATCAGCCACCTGAGTCCCAGCATCAGCATCAGACATCAGACAGCAGCAGACACAAAGACAATTACCATACATACAAATACATGATCCTCCTCTTAAGTTATTAATTGATACAGGTGCGAACCAATCATTTATTAGCCCTGAAGCAGTTGCACAATTCTACCAGCATATGCAATGCAACTATGACCCATTTGAAGTCACAAATATTCACGCCACCACTCGGAATGATTATTCAATTACAATACCGTGTTTTCAGGAGATAAATGAACAAGACGAAATAACGCTGTTCATTTATAAATTTCATGACTATTTTGACGGTTTGGTTGGGCTAGATTTACTTGAAAAATGGGAATCAAACATTGACCTAAAAACTAAATCTTTAGTGACGAGACAATCGACTAACCAACTGAAAATGTACGATTCACGTAACTGCAACTTGTATGAAGAAATTATACCAGCCAATACTTCCAAGTTAGGTAAAGTCCCGATTAACTTTCATGACGGCGAAGCATATATCCCAGAGCAATCAATATCTAATTGCGTTATAGGTGATTGCATAACTACAATTAAAAACAGTCGTGGTATCATAGAGATATGCAACCCGTCACGGCATGATGTAGTATTTTCAATGGACCGCCCTGTTACAGAACTATTTAACATGCAATGCGAACGGTCTAGTGAACAACCACCGGATCGTGTTAGTGAGGTGTTATCGCGATTACGCACAAATCACTTGAACCCAGAGGAACGGATTAACTTAGAGACACTTTGTTCTTGCTATGCTGACGTCTTTTACATAGAGGGCGAGCCACTTACTTTAACGAATAAAATTAAGCACAGCATTCGGACAACAGACGAAGTACCGGTACATACAAAATCTTATAGATACCCGTACATTCACAGGCAAGAAGTACAAGACCAAATTTCAAAAATGTTAGAGCAGGGTATAATCCGCCCCTCTCAATCAGCATGGAACTCACCTATCTGGGTTGTTCCCAAAAAGGCAGATGCGTCTGGGAAAACTAAATGGCGTCTAGTGGTGGATTTTAGAAAGTTGAATGAAAAGACCATAGACGACAAATACCCTATCCCAAATATAACTGACGTACTCGACAAATTAGGCAACTGCCAATATTTTACGACGTTGGATCTTGCCAGTGGCTTCTACTAAGTAGAAATGAACCCTGACGACATCCCAAAGACAGCATTCAATGTAGAGCAGGGACACTTTGAATATTTGAGAATGCCAATGGGCCTCAAAAATTCTCCATCAACTTTTCAACGCGTGATGGATAATGTCCTCAGGGACCTCCAGAACGTGGTGTGTCTCGTGTATCTTGATGACATCATCGTTTTTAGCGTTTCGTTGCAGGAGCATATGGTCAACCTTGATAAAGTATTTCACAGGCTCAGGGAATCCAACTTTAAAATCCAAATGGATAAATACGAATTCTTGAAACTAGAGACCGCTTACCTCGGTCACATTATAAGTAAAGACGGTATTAATCCAAATCCCGACAAAATCAAAGCCGTCGAAAATTTCCCAATACCCAAAACAACCACCGAGACAAAACGATTTCTCGGGTTGCTAGGGTGTTACCGAAAATTCAAACCGGATTTTGCCCGTGTAACGAAGCCTATGACGAAATGTCTCAAGAAGGGGTCCAAAATCACCTGTCACAACCCCGGCTACATTGCCTGCTTTGAGAAGTGTAAGACTTTATTGACCAACGACCCCATTCTACAATACCCAGACTTTGAAAAGGAATTCGTATTGACAACCGACGCATCCGACTTTGCAATTGGCGCTGTTCTATCACAAGGCCCAATAGGTGGCGATAGACCAATAGCTTATGCCTCTAGAACTTTAAATACCAGCGAGATAAATTACAGTACTATAGAGAAAGAGTTGTTAGCTATAGTATGGGGAACGAAATATTTCCGCCCCTATTTGTTTGGACGAAAATTTAAAGTCATAACCGATCATAAACCCCTTCAATGGGTTATGAACCTGAAGGAGCCAGATTCAAGGTTAACACGATGGAGACTGAAACTTAGCGAGTATAATTTCACTCCAATTTACAAGCAAGGCAAACTCAACACCAATGCCGATGCTCTCTCTAGAATCGAGATCAATAATGAGGATACCAGCTCTATCGCAGTTAATCTATCTGAAACTGGACAACCACCCTCAGTGGCCAGTTCTACAACACTTTCCGCGCACATGACTGTAGATGACAGTTCCGTAACACTTTCGGCTGATAATAGCCGAGGTAGTTCCGCCACTGCCACAGTTCACACAAGCGAAGAGAATCCTATCTTAGAGATTCCTATTTCAGACGACCCGCTAAATAAATTCAGTAGGCAAATATGCTTTGTGATAGTAGGAGACATCAAAAAACGACTGACTGTGACAAAACCATTTGAAACCCATACCAGAATAACTATTCAACTATCTGAATTGAACTTGGAAAATGACGTTATAAATGCAGTTAGAGAATTCGTAAATCCCGAAATAAAAACCGGAATAATAATTAATCCTCCCTTGGCCATGTACAAAATTATCCCGATAATTCAAGACAAATTTAAGAGCTCTGCTATGAAAATCATTTTAACCAAAACCGAACTTGAGAATGTTAAAGAGTACCTTCAACAACAAGACATCATAAAAAAATATCGTGAGGGAAAAACCAACCACCGTGGTATTTCTGAATGTTTCTTAGCTCTGTCTCGTAGGTATTACTGGCCTAAGATGAGAGAGTCCGTAACAAAATACATAAACGAATGCTACATCTGTGGTCAAGCCAAATATGACAGACACCCATGGCAGCGGTTTTCAATAGTACCACCACCTATTAAACCTTTCGAAATTCTTCATCTTGACCTTTTCACAGCTCAGAATGAAAAGCATCTAACACTAGTAGATGCTTTTTCAAAATACGCCCAAGCCCTCCATCTCAGAGATGGTACTGTTCTGAGTGTAATTCAAGCTTTTCTAAAATTCTGTACGCACCATGGCGTCCCTCTAACTGTAGTAACTGACCAAGGACCAGAATTCACCATCTCGCTATTTTCTGAATTTACACGACTACACAAAATCCAACACCATAAAACTTCAGCTCATTCACCCAATGACAACGGAATAATTGAACGCTTTCATTCAACTATCCTAGAACATCTCAGAATCCTAAAACTAGAAAAAGCAAACGAACCGGCTATAAATCTTATGCCTTACGCAGTATTGGCCTATAATAGCTCCATACACAGTTTCACAAAATGCAGACCCATTGACCTCATCACTGGACATTTTGATCCACGTGACCTAGTTGACATTGACATAACCGGACATTTACTTCAACAATACATGCAGGATCATAAAAAACGCATGAGTAAATTATATGATTTAATTAATGAGACGTCTTTATATAACCGAACAGAATTGACTGAATATAGGAACAGAGATCGCGAACCTGAAATGGAATACATCCCTGAGCAGCAGGTATTCGTTAGGAATCCTAAAGCTTCTAGGCAAAAGCTCGCTCCACGGCTTACGCAGGACACAGTCCTAGCAGATCTCCCGATTCACATATACACTAAAAAGAATCGCGGCCCAGTCGCTAAATCACGCCTAAAACGCAGTTCTAAAAATCCTGTATTGTTGCAGGATACTACTACTGACGTTATTGCTGACACCTCTGACTCAAGGACAAGATGACGTAACGATGGGCTCTCTACAAGACGGACCAGGCATACTCCCATTTAAATTAGGACAAACAAAAATCGTGTCCCACTACCATTCTTTTCTAAATAATATAAATCTTGCTGATATTCACGGTCAGATAAAACTAGTTAAATTTCAGCTATCTAAACTTAAACCTAGGCTTAATAATAAAACTCTATCTTTGTACTGTTACATCGCGTCGTCGAGTCGCGATGTTTCGCCAAGCTTCTCGAACAAAAATACCGTGGGAAAGAATAGACTAATTAGGGGCTATAAACACCCGACCCGACCGTCATAAAGGTGACCTTCCGGGAATTCAGACCCTAGTCAATGTGCCTGGTTTTGTAGTTAAGATTGAACCTTATTCATAAGTAGTTAGAGATCAAATTAGCATGTATGGTAAAGTTGTTTACATCAGATGCTCAAAAGAAAGCCGCCCCTTTTGTTTGTGATTTTTATTGCTTTGTTTGGACGTCTTTTGTCTATTGTTTCGAGTCAATACTGGAAAGTTCTGTAGAAATATTCTCGTCCTATATAAGACGTTGAAACCGCGGCTTGGGTCAGTCTTTCTTTGGAAGCGACAGTGTAAAGATTTCAGCGCGGATAGCGACCAAGTGATTGTTAAGTGTTATCAGTGAATTAGTGTTGTGAACAGTGAAGTGCGAATTGTGAATTACCGACGACCTCAGTGTGTGTAACGGACATTTGATCATTGTGCAAGACGATTTGGACAACTACTATGGAACATTGTGCTAACCTAGTGATCAGTGGAAATAAACGTTCATCTCATCGGATTGGCATTTTAATACCACCCCGCACGTAACAATTGGTGTCAGAAGCGGAATGCCAATCACTCCAAGAGAAGATACGCGTACTCCACGCACCAGGCGCCAGGCGGAGATGGATGCAACCCGGCAGAAGGAGCTCGAAGCATCGGGAGGAGGAACATCCACATTGGAAGAGCCAGCAGCAACACCAATGGCACCCACCATGGTAGCGCCACCTGCAGCAGCTCCAGCGAGCCGAACTACAGATGGAGGCTTGGAAGCCATGCTAGCCGCTATCCTAGCAGGACAACAAGCTGCACAGACTGCATTACAGGAAGCTAGCCGTAAACAGGAGGAAGCTAGCCGCAAACAGGAGGAGGCTCGCCAGGAACAACAGGCTGCACTACAGGCTGTACAGATGGCCCAACAAGAAGCTAGCCGCAAACTGGAAGAGACAATTGGACGTCAGTTGCAGAGCGGGCTTGCCGGCATGGGAGAGAAGATCAAAATGGTGGAAACCAGTATCAAGGAAGTAGAAGGGCGGCTTGACATTCATGAGCAGACCGTGAATGACTTGGCCAACGAATTTCAGAAACTGAAGTTAAGAGGAATTGGACATAGCAGCCAGGGTCCCACTATGACCTCGCCCTTCAAGCTAGATTTGCCGCACTTCGACGGAACATCTTCGTGGGCAGCCTACAAATTCCAATTCACAACGCTGTCCAAAAGTTGCGGCTGGACAGACGAGCACGCAAATACAGCGCTCACATTAGCGCTGAAAGGAGACGCTCAGCTTATCCTGGAACGCATACCTGAAGAGGAAAGGACCCTGAAGACCCTGCTGGAAGCCCTCGAAACGCGCTATGGAGACAAGCACATGGAGCATGCGTACAGGACACAACTACGTGAGCGCACCCAGAAGCCCACAGAGACATTACAACAGTGGGCAGATGAAATCGAGAGGTTGGTCCGACGAGCCTACGTGTCAACACCATCAACGTCATCGAGGTTACATCACTGCAGCACTTTGTGGATGGAATCAGGGATGGCGAAGTACGCGCTGCTGTACGACTGGGACATCATCAGACACTCAAGAACGCCCTGGTTCATGCTTTGGAAGTGGAAACTGTGCGACGAGACACCAAACCGTATAGGGTTCAAGAACTGGTTACTGAACCCAGGAAGCCCCGTTATGGACCGACATGTTACGGGTGTGGAGAAAAGGGGCATATTCGGATTGATTGCCCGAAGACGAAGAAACAGGACCCAAGTGGCAGAAGAAACGTCGTCATAGCTGCGGGGCGGGCGCCGTCTGATCAAAAGAGAGCCCCCGCCATCACTGTGACACAAGTGTGCAACGGGAACAGCTTAATCGTCGAGGGCACCTTGAACAACAAGACCTGCAAGTTCACAGGGGACACAGGAGCATCGCGCACCATTGTGAAGCCTGAATTCCTGCAACGATTTGTATCACGGAAACATCGATCTGCAGAATGCTCACTACGGACAGCAACCGGCCAGTCAGTTCCTGTCCTGGGCGATACCGACGTGGAGATAATCATCGGTGAGCACTCATACATTCATCCTGTACTGATTGCCAACATAACTGATGAATGCATTCTAGGATTGGACTTTTTGGAGAAGCAGCATTGCATATTGGATGTGGCCCGTGGTGTACTCCGGTTTCCCGAGCAAGAAGTGTTCTTTGAAGGGACGGCACCGTGTAAACTGTACTGCCTCAAAGACGTCGTGTTGGCTCCAAAATAGCAAAATATTGTTCGAGTGAAATTTCCAAATACAGTCAAGAGTGGACTATGTGTAGTTGCCGAAGATGAGGGCACACATCCGACCTGGATTACTGCAAGAACATTGCTCATGACAAACAGAACGGCCAGTGTGCGAATTCTTAACTTTGGCAATGAAGAAGTTCATCTGAAGAAAAACAGCATAATTGGAAAATGTCAAGAAGTGAAGTACCTGCGACGAACGGATATTACTTCTACGGAACCAAGCTCGGAAGATCAAATATCACAGCTGCTGGAATCATCCAAAGACAACTTAACGTTCGCTCAGCTGTCACAAGCAAAACGTCTTTGATGCGGTTTAAGGACGTCTTCGCCGCTGGAAACAACTGTGGACGTACCGGACTTGTTAAACACAAAATTGACACTGGCGACGCAAGACCTATACGACAGAGGCCACGAAGGATTCCATGGGCGAAAGAAGCTGAAGTTGCAGACATGATACGAGACATGGCCAAAGAAAAAGTCATCGAACCATCTACAAGTCCTTGGTCATCGCCAGTGGTTCTGATGAAAAAGAAAGATGGCTCCACCAGATTCTGCGTAGATTACAGAATGCTTAATGAAGTCACAAAGAAGGACAGCTACCCCTTGCCTCGAATAGACGATACACTGGACATGCTCAGTGGAATGATGTGGTTTTCAACGGTTGACCTGAAAAGTGGCTACTGGCAGGTAGAAATCAGTCCAGAGGACAAAGAGAAGACAGCATTCAGTACGGGCATTGGAAATGGACTCTGGCAATTCAACGTCATGCCATTTGGACTGTGTAATGCTCCAGCAACGTTTGAACGTCTCATGGACAGAGTAATGGTTGGATTACTGGGAGACGTATGCTTGGTGTACCTGGATGACGTCATCATTTTGGGCCGTGATTTTACTGAACATCTGCAGAATCTGGAGAAGGTTTTGAACCGTCTACGTGAAGCAAACCTGAAGCTAAGTGCCAAAAAGTGTGACTTCTTTAAATCCAAAGTCAGCTACCTTGGACACATCATTTCGGAGAACGGGGTACAAACTGATCCTGACAAAATCAAGGCTGTTCAAACTTGGCCTACCCCGAAGAATAAAACGGATGTAAGGTCGTTTTTGGGACTATGCGCTTACTATCGGCGGTTCGTCAAGAACTTTTCTGGAATTGCCAATCCCTTACATCGACTGACGGAAGAAAAGCGCACATTTGTATGGGACTTAGAGTGTGAATCCGCCTTCAACAATCTTAAGCAGCGACTGTGTGAAACGCCGATCTTGGGATACCCTACCAGAGATGGAAGATTTATCGTGGACACTGATGCCAGTAACACGGGAATTGGAGGAGTTCTCTCGCAAATCCAAGGAGACCAAGAAGTGGTCATAGCATACTTCAGTAAATCATTATCCAAACCAGAACGAAACTACTGTGTCATCCGCCGCGAGTTGCTAGCTGTGGTGAAGACTCTTCAGCACTTCAACAAGTACCTCATCGGAAGAGAGTTTACGCTCAGAACTGACCACGCTGCTCTTAAATGGCTTCTTCAGTTTAAGAGCCCGGAAGGTCAAGTGGCACGATGGATCGAGCAACTTCAAGAGTTCAATTTCGTGACAGAACATCGCAGTGGAAAGGGCCATAGCAACGCCGATGCCCTGTCAAGAAGACCTTGTGCAGATGACTGTAAACACTGCGAAAAGCACGAGGCTCAAAAAGAAGTCAGAGTCATCAGGATGGACAGAACAGATGACGAATGGAACGGCGAAAATATGAGATAAGCACAATCGGAGGACAGTGATTTACGACCTGTACTGGATTGGATAAAGTCTGGAAATAAGCCCCAGTGGAGCGACGTGTCAGCTTGCAGCCCAATTACAAAAAGTTACTGGGCTCAGTGGGACAGCCTGACTCTGGAACAAGGAATCTTGTACCGAAAATGGGAAAACAGCAATGGAAAAGAAACTACGATGCAGGTCGTTGTTCCCCGGAGTAAAGTGGCATCTCTACTACGACACATTCATGATGGACACGTTTCTGGTGGACATCTAGGAGTCAAGAAAACTCTTGTGAAGGTTCGTCAACGATTCTACTGGGTACACAGCCGCGAGGATGTAGAAGATTGGTGCAGGAAGTGCACCGCTTGCGCATCAGTAAATGGACCGAAGACAAGAAGTAAAGGACAACTGAAATTGTACAATGTTGGGGCACCATGGGAGCGCATTGCCGTGGATGTTGCCGGGCCATTTCCCGAGAGGGAAGAAGGCAACAAGTACATCATCGTAGTGCAAGATTACTTCAGCAAATGGCCCGAAGTTTTTGCGACACCAAACCAGGAAGCAAAGACAGTTGCAAAGAAGTTGGTGCAAGAAGTGATCTGTCGATTTGGTGTACCGATGGAACTGCATTCCGATCAAGGAAGGAACTTCGAGTCTGCCCTATTTCAGGAAATGTGCACCCTCCTCGGGATCCAAAAGACGCGGACAACGGCAGCTCATCCACAGTCAGACGGAATGGTTGAGAGGTTTAACCAGACGTTGGAGAATCACCTGGCTAAAGTCGTGGACGCACATCAACGTGACTGGGATCAGTACATACCTCTGTTCTTGTTGTCATACCGTTCCGCTACCCATGACAGCACTGGTATGACTCCTGCAAATGTGAATTTTGGACACGAACTAAGACTTCCTATCGACGCCATCACTGGTTCCCCGCCAGATGCTCCGAAGCCTGTAACCGACTATGTCAGTGATCTTCGTAGTCAGCTGGACGAAGTGCACAGGATAGTTCGAGAGAATAGTTTAAAAACTGGTAAAAAAATGAAGACCCGGTACGATCGTAGAGCGAATACGATGGGTTTCGAAGAAGGAACTCTCGTCTGGTTGCACAACCCACTACGAAGGAAAGGAAAAAGTCCGAAGCTGCAGGCTCATTGGGAAGGACCATACCAGATTATCACGAAGATAAACGACGTTACCTACCGCATTAAACGAGGCCAGAGAGGAAAGCCGAGGGTAGTACACATCGATCGACTTACACGATACCATGGAACAAATGATGATCGGGACGATCATAACTAAGAAGGGGATAATGTTACATCGCGTCGTCGAGTCGCGATGTTTCGCCAAGCTTCTCGAACAAAAATACCGTGGGAAAGAATAGACTAATTAGGGGCTATAAACACCCGACCCGACCGTCATAAAGGTGACCTTCCGGGAATTCAGACCCTAGGTAATGTGCCTGGTTTTGTAGTTAAGATTGAACCTTATTCATAAGTAGTTAGAGATCAAATTAGCATGTATGGTAAAGTTGTTTACATCAGATGCTCAAAAGAAAGCCGCCCCTTTTGTTTGTGATTTTTATTGCTTTGTTTTGAACGTCTTTTGTCTATTGTTTCGAGTCAATACTGGAAAGTTCTGTAGAAATATTCTCATCCTTTATAAGACGTTGAAACCGCGGCTTGGGTCAGTCTTTCTTTGGAAGCGACAGTGTAAAGATTTCGGCGCGGATAGCGACCAAGTGATTGTTAAGTGTTATCAGTGAATTAGTGTTGTGAACAGTGAAGTGCGAATTGTGAATTACCGACGACCTCAGTGTGTGTAACGGACATTTGATCATTGTGCAAGACGATTTGGACAACTACTATGGAACATTGTGCTAACCTAGTGATCAGTGGAAATAAACGTTCATCTCATCGGATTGGCATTTTAATACCACCCCGCACGTAACAGTACGATCCGCATATCGAATATTTAAATCTAAAATTAGAGCGCATAGCTGAGCATATGCTGACTTTTGAACCTAGCCGAAAGAAAAGAGGACTAATTGACGGACTTGGTTCGGTTATTAAAAGTATATCCAGTAATCTTGACTATACAGATGCAATGAAATATAATAATGCCATCAAAGTGCTTGAGAATAATTACCAAAAACTTGAATCCGAAATAAAAAGTCACATAAGTTTAAACAAAGAATGGATATTATGCAACACTAAAATATTAAAAAATATAACGTTAAATCTAAAATTAAATCAGGATAAAATTGTTAAAATTCTCAACCTCATCATGAATAGCGATAGTACTAAAGAAACTGAGTTAATAAAATACGCGCATTTAGCACAACATCATTCAAGATATTTATAGGTTAGAAAATACCTTAGCCTTCATTAGAGTATCGGGTGCTCCTCATTCAATATTAAATATAGCAGATTTGAAGATGATGTTAAGTAAGTTAGTTACTATGTACTCTAAGGACCAGATTATTAACGTAGATATTAGGTATTTTTACGATATGATAAAACTAGGCTATTTTTATATTGATAGCAAAATAGTATTAGTTTATATGATACCGATTGCCTTTCCTATCACCCATGACCTTTACAGGTTATCCCTTGTTCCCAATAGAAACCACCAAATCCTCCTGCCTACCCTTCCATCTATAGCGATTTCTATTTATTTATTTATTTATTAATAGATCGCCAACATAATAATCATCGTTATAAACCTTTTAAAATAAAAAATATTAGTACTCTTATGCTAAATGTTATTATAATTACAGGCGAAGACTGCATGCACATAAAATTATAGACGAGTAAAATTTTAGAATGAAGTTAAAATGTAAAATTTATAATTTTTTTAAAATTTAAAATGTAATTTTGTGTATAAAGAAAAAAAAATATAAAATGATTGCTACAATTAATTTTAAAATTTTACAATTTTAAAAAGAAAGAATCTCATTAAATAAATTTAAACACTACAGTCAATTATCGTTACATAAAAAAAGTATACATACAATTTAAAATAAATTACGTTTTTAAAGAATATCACAGAGACTTGATTGCAACTTTAAAATTATTGATGTTATCATAGAATAGATCGACAGACTCATGCTTCGATAAAGTTGGAACTGACGAATCATTCTGTTGAGAGGTGCGTTGTGACCGAGATTGGAATTGCTACCTGATGTTTTGAAGATGTTAAATCTTGACACTCTAGGCAATGTAAATGGTATAGCAAAATCAAGTGACAATAACAATTCTGGGGTGTCGTACAAACTATTAGCAAGCTTATACAGAAATAATAAATCAAGCATACGTCTTCGATCAGCTAGGGAAATCATCTTAAAGTACTCTAACCGGTCGTCGTAATTTCTAATAGTTTTAGCTATATTACACGAATAAACAAGGTGCCACAAGAAACGCTTCTGAACGCTTTCAATGCGTTTAGAATATACATCATAAAACGGATTCCATGCTACACTACAATATTCCAAACCGCTACGAACTAATGAGTTATACAAAATAATTTTTGTACGTGGACACTTATAATCTTTACAATTGCGCAGAACGAAACCCAGACATTTAAACGCCTTCGCGCAAATACTCTCGATATGTATATGCATTCTTAGTTTGTGATCGAGGGTGACTCCCAGGTCTCTGATGTTGTCTACCTCAGTAAGTACATCGTTATTAATGTGGTACAAGTGCTGAGAACGCATTATTTTCCTTGAAAAAGTTATTGAAAAGCACTTGGAGGCGTTAAGGTCCATATCGTTCTCACGGCACCACACAACCAAGCGATTGAGGTCTTCTTGCAATAATGAAGAGTCCAAGGCAGAATCGACTACTTTAAAAAACTTCAAATCGTCTGCAAACAAGTAATATTTGCTATGGTGAAAACAAGTGCCGATATCATTAATAAAAATATTAAAAAATAATGGTCCCAAATGAGATCCCTGCGGCACGCCCGAAATCGCCGGAAAAGGATCAGATGAGTAGCCTCCCGCTACAACTACTGACTCCCTTTGTGACAAGTAGGACTTACACCAGCCAAGAAATGGTTCAGCCACGCCACAAGTGTTGAGCTTTTGTACAAGAATCTGATGATTAACTCGGTCAAAAGCCTTACAAAAATCAGTGTAAATGGCATCAATGGAAGAGCGTTGATCCAGTGATTTAGCAAGGTTGTTGATGAATGATACCAAGTTTGTGGCTGTTGACCTACATTTCGTGAAACCATGTTGCATAGGGTCGATTAGTTGTTTGACATGCCATAATAGAATTGGGTAAACAAGTTGCTCAAAAATCTTAGCAAATACGGGAAGGATAGATATTGGCCGGTAGTTTTTTACTAGATTTTTGGTACCACCTTTATGAAGAGGAACTACTAAGGCTGTCTTCCAGGCAGTAGGGAATGTACCAGTGTTCAGAGACTTATTAAATATTAGCTGTAATGGTTTAACTAGCGCAGGAGTACTTCGTGCCACAAATACTGCGGGAAGTCCATCGAATCCCGCTCCTTTATGAATATCGAGTCTTTTTAAAATTTTTAACACCTGATCGTCTCTGAAGTTTATAGATGTTAAGTAATTGTTTGTTAATTTTGACACACCATTATTCATATTATCAATTGTTCTAGCATTGCTGTAAGCTGCAGAAAAGTTTTCTGTAAATAAATTGCATATATCTCTTCCATTAGAAGCCGTTCGAGTATTGAGTGACATCTGCCCGGGATAGTGGCTCTGATGCTTTTTTTTACCTTTTATAAACGACCAGAATAATTTAGGGTTACATCGTAAACTTTCTTTGAGACGAGTGATATAGTTTTTATAGCAGGTATTTAAAAGATGTTCAGAACGTACTTTAGCCAGCTCATATGATAACTGATCTAGAGGGTTTTTGTTGAACTTGCGTAGCTTCATTCTATACTTGAGTTTCTCTTTTAGACGGTTGATTAAATCGCGAGAAAACCATATCGGGTATTTTTTTGATCGAGGTGAAGATTTAGGTACACATTTTTCAATTGATTTGTGTACGTGATAATAAAATATTGAGATCATGTCGTTCACAGTGTCGCAGTTATCAAATTCGTCCTCCCAACTAATTTCATTCAGATTCCATTCAGATTTCTAGAGATTATTCTCAGTTCATGGAGGCAGAATGCCCGAAGGTTAATGAGTGGTAAATCTGTGCACGGACTTCCAACTATAAGCCACAGCAAAATCCTGACTGCATCCACCAGCTGATCACCAAACAAGAACTCCTGCCGTCCTGCCAACTTACCTCTGTAACCTTGACACGAGCAGCCATTGAACACCTAGATGACAAGCACTACACCGCGAGTTTCCCTAACCACACTAAGATCCAGACGTCCTGCGGACAGGAGCAGCATAGTGTCCTGTATGGCAGCTACCTCATCGTTATCCCGCTAAATTGCTATTTCAAGACACCGTTCTACACCATTTCAAATACGAACGACCACATCAAAGGCCACCCGCTGAAAATTATAGAACTACCTACTTATAATAGCACTCAACAAGCAGGCACCGAGAAGTTATCTACGATTCTGAATTCCATTGTTCACGTACTTTTATTATCCTGTGTTGATAGTTACTAAGCTGTACCTTTTGTGAGGAGAAATAAATACTTTTTATTAATATTATTATATTATTCTATTAACCTTGAAAACCTTCACGCCATCAATGAGAAGATATCACTGCAGAAACCGCTACAGCTAGAACACAATTCAACAAGAAGCTTTTATCATACTACGATTCCATTTTATCTAATTCCATTGACCGCAGCCGCCCTACCTACATATATACTATATCAGAAAATCAAGAGTAACCCAGCGGAACAATCAGCATCACCAGAATCCAGATGTCATCCCTGCGAGATAAGAGTGGACCATGACAACATTTCAGCGACTCTATCCAGTATCTAGGAATAGTCGCTGAGCTTCGGAGGGAGGTGTTACACACTTGCACACCACGGATACCGCTGATGCCATTAATTCTATATTCAAGTCCCACGGTACCGTCCCACGGTATAGCCGACGCAGCATTCTTGCAACATCATCGACCACCTGCTAGCCTGAGACCATCGCGGCATCGGAACTTTATTCGACACTTCTGGTTCTCACATCGACCAGTCGACACGTCTTTAATTGTACTTTATATTAACTTTGTAATATCTTTATAATTAAACTAAGTGAAATAAATCAAGGTTTTTTTTGCGACTCCTCTTTATAATTCGTGAGTTACAAGATGATAGAACAATGTTTTCTTAAAATTAGGTGATTGTCCTTGATTGCTTTGATAATCAAACGTAGTATTTTAAAAATTATAGAGTACGATCAGCTTTCTTATCATTGAATAAGTTATTTTTCAAAAAAAATAAAATCGACTTCATAACCACAAACAGGTACTCAAAAGCGAAAAATAAATTACTTAAAATTATTATAAGCGCTACCCACTTATCTATTTGAAGTCGGTGCCAGCCAAGTCTAATAGGTAGTAGATAGATAAATCCCTACATGTATCTACCTACTTACTAACCTACATGTACCTACTTACTACTACTACATACATAGTATCTATCTAATATCCAATAGACTTGGCTGGCACCGACTTCAAATAGAGAATTGGGTAACGCTTATAATAATTTTAAGTAAATTATTTTTCGCTTTTGAGTGCCTTTTTGTGGTTATGAAGTCGGTATTATTTTTTTTGAAAAATAAATTATTTTACCCTTTTTAGTGCAAAAAAAGTTTTAATGAAGTTACATGCATCTATTAAATTTCGTGTATGGGCCGTTATACACTGACGGATATTTTGAAAATTTCAAGTATGTACCTATAACGGTTAAGAAGATACAGATCTGTAAAGTGCGCACATATAGACACACGGACGGACGGACGGACGAAATGTCCAAAATGGCCCTGTGCAATTAAAGTATCTGACATACACGATAATTAATTGTCTATTTTATTACAATAATTCCAAATACTTTTATAACACGGACTAGTTGTATTCCAAAATGAATATTAAAAAGTATTATTTGCGATTATTAACATTAATTGCCGCCATATGGCCAACAGAGTACTGAATCACTCTACTACGTTATAAGAGGCACTTCCCTATATTGTGGATACCCGAATTATGAAAGCACTGTGTAGCCAACCTAACAACGGAAAGTATTATTTACGTAGTAACTATTATATAATCTGTGGTTTTATGCTTATATTTTTTTGCTGTGTTGATTAGTACAAAGTACGTTCATAATTCTGAGTATAAGGTATGTTTAAAAAAGTTTGCACCCTAACAAGACTTTGCCCGGTAGAACATTCCTGTGAAGACAAATTATTTATATTTATATATAATTATTTATTAAAATTATTAATTTATAATTATATTTATATGTAATTATTTATTATAATTATTAATATATAATTATTTATTGAGGGCCCGGTGTCGTAATTGGGAGAACGGTAGGCTTTGATGCGGTGGTACCGAGTTCAAACCGCCGTGCACCAATGAATTTTTCTATCGAAAAATATATGTGCGCTTCTCACAGTGGCCCTACGGTGAAGGAAAACATCGTTAAGAAACCAATAACCCCCGCATGGTGGTAGAACATATCTAGTGTCCGCCTGGCCAGCTACCACCCTCAAGTCAGAAAATCTGTCGCCAAACATCTAATGTGAATAGATAATAAAAATATATATATATATAATATATAAATATAGATAAATTGAATAAATGTTAGGTTAGGTTAGGTTCTGGGTTGCATTTTCCACACGTAAAAAAAAAAAAAAAAAAAAAAAAGATTAGGTTAGGTTAGGTTAGGTCGGTAGGGGGGAGCCCCCAAGTGTTTATAGGTACGTCCTCGTCGTCTCCCCTGGACCCCGTCCTGACCCCGGTAACGCAGGTGGCAGGCGGGTGACCAAATCCTATAAACGGTACTTGGTTGCGAGTTGAGAGTGCTTAAAATGTCTAAGCCGTTGCGATGCTCGTCTGGGAGGTTTATAAAAGGCCCTTCTCAGGGCCACCTCTCGGACACAGTGAATGATGCTGTTGTGGACGAAGACGTCCATTGCGAGTCTGTTTCCGCTCCAGAAATGGAGGCAGGGTGTAGTGTTGCGATGGAACGGGCTGATCGTATTCGTCGGAAGCGGCCTTCCTCTACGACTTTCGTGTCTGGGTTTGACTCTGACACGGAGGCCGAGGGGACTGCGGCCGCCAAAGTCAGTACGGCAAGAAGAGGGAGGGGCAAATCCAAGGCGGGCCCTTCTAGAAAGGAAGATTTTTTAAAGCCGCGTCCTGTGTCTGCAGACGGAGAACTGGAGGAGGTTCTGCAAAACAGGACCTTCAGAAAGGTGCCAGCCGTTGCGGTCACCTGCCTTGATGACGCCGGCAGTGAATCCGATATCGTCGTGAATGACGTGAGCGCACTGAACGCTCAGGAATTGAGGACGCATGCGGGCAAAGACCTCGCCTCTATTTTGTACGTCGTCAAAAGGTCTGGCAACCTCAAAGGCGAATTCGCCGGACGCCTGAAAAGGTCCGCATTGGCGCTTAGAGAGGTCGTCGATGCTCTTGCTAGCAGGAGCGAAGCGGAGGAGACGAGGCGGCTAAGGGCAGAAAATAGCCGCCTCAAACTCGAGGTAGAGTCGCGCAAAGCCGAGGTGAAGGCATTGCGGCGCGGTTTCAACGAGGCTAAAACTGAGGCAGCCGCGGCCTCTACCGCTGCCGCAGCCACCGTCTCTGGGACGCGGACGCCACCCACGACTCTGATGGGGGCGGATCTCATAGAGGAGCTGAAGCGATCCTTGACCTGCACGTTTGGGCAGATGATGAATGCCCGACTTGCGGGAATCGAAGACCGGCTTCTGCCAGCCACGATGGTCCGCCCGCCGCTTAGGGCAGATGCTAAAAGAGCGGAGGTGGCTACCATACCACCCAAGCCAATGCCTGCGCCGACCAAAGGCCCCAAAAAGACTGCCAGCCCATCGGTGGCACCGGTTGCGGGCCATTCCAATAAAAGGCAGGCCCCAAAAACTGCACACCCCTCGGTTCCTCAAGAGGAATCGTGGACAACGGTGGTGAGGAAGGGCAAGGGGAAAGGGAAGGGGAAGGGAAAGTCCTCTGCCTCCACCCCCGCGGCTGGAACCCACGCTGCTCCACGCACACCAGCGACGAAGGCTTCCAAGGCCACCAAGCCTAAGAAGGTGCTGAGATCCCCTAAGACCGCGGCTGTCGTGCTGTCGTTGCAGCCAGAAGCCGTGGAGAAGGGGATCACATACAGTGCCATCCTCAAAACGGCACAGGAGAAGGTCGACCTGCAGGAGCTGGGGATCGACCGACTCCGCTTCCGCCAGACGGCCACGGGAGCCAGGATTCTGGAGATTTCTGGCTCCCAAAACGGTGAGAAGGCGGATAACCTCGCGGAGAAGCTTCGCGGGGTTCTATCCGAGATGGCCAATATCGCCAGGCCCGTGAAATCCGTTGATGTCAGGGTCTCGGGCTTGGACGATACGGCCACGAGAGAGAGTGTGACTACGGCGGTAGCAAAGGCGACCGGGTGCGATGTGGGTCTGGTCAAGGCTGGGGAGATTCGCCCTGGCTTTGGCGGCACCGGCTCCACCATAGTTTCCTGCCCGATTGCGACGGCCAAAGTGCTGTCGCAAAAGGGTAGGCTACTGATTGGATGGAGCTCGGTGCGAGTGGTGGCTTTAGAGGCACGGCCCATGCGCTGCTTTAGATGCATGGGGCTGGGCCATACGCGCCCTCAGTGCCCAGCATCGGCAGACAGGGGGGACTTGTGCTTCCGGTGTGGGGGCGCGGGACACAGGGCGGCCGATTGCGAAAGGGCCAGCCCGCGCTGCGCAATATGCGCGGAGTCGGGCAAGCCCTCAGGGCATATGATGGGGGGGCGAAGGTGCGTACCCCCAAAGACGAAGGGAAAGGCCCCCAGGACCCGGGCCACCCCTGCGGCTGGTAGCCAAGCCACCCCGGAGGTGGTGCACCGAGAGACGAGCGGGGAGGTTGTGATGTCTGAATAAGATATGGATCAGTTCAGACATCACAAGTTCCTCCAGACGAATCTGAACCACTGCGCCCAGGCCCATGACCTGCAGATGCAAGCCATGGCGCAGTGGCAGATAGACGTGGCGGTGGCGGCGGAGCCGTATTATGTTCCCCCCTCCCACCCCTGTTGGGCTGGGGACCTGGGCGGCTGCGTGGCCATTGTAAGGCGATCCGGTGGTGGCGGCCCGCCTCTCACAGTTGCAGAGAGGGGTTCAGGGTACGTGGTGGCTAAGTGGGGGGAGTATGCAGTCGTGGGTACATACTTCTCCCCCAACAAGACCGCAGCAGAGCTGGAGGTCTTTGTGGACCTCCTAGCCGCTGCGGTTGGGAGACAGGCACCACGTCAGGTCCTCCTTCTCGGGGACCTGAACGCTAAGGCCCGGGATTGGGGCAACCCCTCCACTGACTCTCGCGGAGAAATAGTCAGGGAGTGGGCGGTTGCCACAGGACTGACCCTGCTCAACAAAGGGTCGGTCAACACGTGCGTGCGACACAACGGGGGGTCCGTGGTGGACTTATCGTTTGCCACCCCGTCTGTCGCCGCGCGCGTGCTTGCTTGGAGGGTCTTGTCAGAGGTGGAGACTCTCTCGGACCATAAATATGTAAGGTTCGAGATCTCCACCTCCCACAACCAGGGACGACCTCGGCGAGTGGCGACGGAATTCCCGCGCTGGGCCGTCAGCCGCCTCGACGCTGAATTGGCAAAGGAGGCGGCGATCGTTCAGTCGTGGTTTGCCGCCCCCACGCCCGCAGAGGTAGACGTCGTGGCAGGCCGCTTCCGCGAGGCGGTTACGGCTGTGTGCGACACGGCCATGCCGAGGTCCCGGTGCCGCCCCGAACGCCGCGAGGTATATTGGTGGAGCTCGGAGATCGCCGATCTCCGAGCTGCCTGCATAGAGGCGCGGCGGCCTTATGGTCACTGCAGGAGACGGCGTCACGGTCGGACTGATGAACAAATGTCGGCCGTGGAGTTGGAGGCGGAGCGCCAGCTGTATGGGGCGTACCGCACTGCCAAGCGGGAGTTACAGCTGGCAATCGTCAGGGCCAAGTCACAGGCCTCTGGCGAAGCGCTGGCATCCCTCGACAGGGATCCGTGGGGGCGTCCTTACAAGGCGGCCCGAAAGAAGTTCCGGCAACAGACGCCCCCGGCCACAGAGTCCATGGAGCCTGAGCTCCTGAACGAGGTGTTGGAGGGTCTCTTTCCCGACGGAGACCCCAACTACAACCCTCCGCCGATGGCTGTCTCCCTCGTCGAAGAGTGTGACGGGGCCTTCATCCCGCCTGTTTCAGAGGCGGAGATGGAGGTTGCAGTCCGCCGCCTGCGGGGTAGGAGGACGGCACCTGGCCCAGACGGGATCCCGGGCCGGGTGCTAGGAATCGCCCTTACGGAGATGGGTGATCGGCTTCGGGAGTTGTTCAGCGCGTGCCTCACGTCTGGACGATTCTCGAAGCCGTGGAAGGAGGGCCGATTGTGCCTGTTGCGGAAGGAGGGACGTCCTGTCGACTCGCCTTCCGCATACAGGCCCATTGTGCTGCTGGATGACACGGGTAAGCTGCTCGAGAGAGTGGTGGCTTCCCGTGTCATTCTGCATCTGGAGGGGACTGGGCCTGGGCTGTCCGAGGCCCAGTACGGGTTCAGGGCGGGGCGGTCCACTATAGACGCTCTGCTCTGGCTCAAGGGTTGGACTCAGGCGGCGATCCGTGAGGGGGAAAAGGCGTTGGCTATCTCGCTCGACATAGCCAACGCCTTCAACAGCCTCCCGCACGCAACGATACAGGAGGCGCTCCGTTACCATGGAGTGCCTCTGTATTTGCGGAGGCTGTTGGCCGACTACCTCTGGGACCGCGAGGTCCTGGTGCAAGGACGCGACGGTTTGAGGCGCCGTCGTGTCTCGTGCGGTGTTCCACAGGGGTCGGTGCTGGGTCCGCTCCTCTGGAACGTTGGATACGACTGGGTGCTTCGCGGCACGCTTCCTGCATGTGTGCGGGTTGCGTGCTACGCGGACGACACTCTAGTCGTGGCCAAGGGGAAGGACCTCGGGGAAGTGTTGCGGTTGGCCGCGGTGGGCACAACACTCGTGGTCCGCCGCATACGCGCCCTGGGGCTGGAGGTCGCTCTTTCCAAGACCGAGGCCCTTCTGTTTCATGGGCCTCGGGGGGGACCGCCTCCAGGTACACGGGTATCACTCGATGGGGTCCCAGTCCGGGTGGGGACCCAGATGAGATATCTGGGTCTCATCCTGGATGGGAGATGGACTTTTGGGGCCCACTTTGCCGGGCTGGCCCCGAGAGTCGTTGGAGCTGCTGCCTCATTGGGAAGGCTGCTGCCAAATGTGGGTGGCCCGAGCGCCAATTGTCGTCGGCTGTACTCCGGAGTCATCCGGAGTATGGCTTTGTATGGGGCACCCGTCTGGGTGGACGCCCTCAGTCGCGGCAACCAAACCCTGCTGCGACGTCCGCAGCGGGTTGTAGCGACGAGGGCAATCCGCGGATACCGGACGGTGTCCTGGAGGGCGGCGTGCGTACTGGCCGGTGATCCCCCCTGGGAGCTCCAAGCGGAGATCCTCGCCGAAGTTTACCACTTCGTGGCGGCGAGGAGATCCCGAGGGGAGCCTCCAGCGTGGGAAGAGGTCGCACGCATGCGTAGGCAGGCGCAGGGCGCCCTGTTGCGGCGGTGGACTGAGGACCTGGCCGCACCGGTCCCTGGACAGTGGACGGTGGATGCGGTGAGGCCGGTCCTTCGGAGGTGGGCGAGGCGGCGGTTCGGGTCGCTGACCTTCCGATTGGTGCAGGTGCTTTCCGGGCATGGATGTTTCGGCAAGTACCTGCACCGAATCGCGAGACGGGAGGCGACCCCTGCCTGCCACGAGTGTGGAGCGCCAGATGATACGGCGCTCCACACGCTGGGGGTGTGTGCCGCATGGAGTCCGCAGCGGCACACGCTCTCAGCGGTCATAGGGCGGGATCTCTCTCTGCCGAGCGTGGTAATCTCCATGCTCGACAGTGAGAGATCGTGGCAGGCGGTGGTCTCCTTCTGCGAAGAGGTAATGACGCAGAAGGAGACCGCGGAGCGGGCCAGGGAGGACGACGCCTCCTCTGACCCGATCCGGCGCAGACGTACGGGGGGAAGGAGGAGGCGGTTTGCCCGCCTCCTCCCCCCTCACTCATAGTGGGGTCACTGGCCGAAGGTCGGGGGACTTTCGGCCGGCTTGCACGACCCCACACGTCTGAGGGGTGGCCTTGGTGAGCGAGGTCACCCCTCCTTGTGCCGGGGCCCGGAATTATGATCCGGGCCTACCCCGGATCATAATTCCGGGCAAGATGGCGCATACTAACGTGGCCCCATCTTGTCCCATCTCGGCGAAGGACTGCTCACCCCAGGTTTTTAGTGGGTATACTGCCCTTCTGGCAGGGACTCCCGCATAATCATCTCGCTCCCCCGGGCGAGGTGGTATCCATAAAGGATTTTCCTGGGTCAAAAAAAAAAAAAAAAAAAAAAAAAGGTTCTGGGTTGCGGCTCGTGTGCAGTTGCTTCCAACCAGGCCTATGAAGTGCATTCGGTGCCTTCAAATCGGGCATGTGCGAGCACAGTGCAAAGCCGAGGTTGACCGCAGCGAAGAGTGCTACCGCTGCGGTTGTATCGGGCACAAGGCGGCAAAATGCTGCGCAGCTGAGCCACACTGCTCAGTATGTGCAGAAGCAAAAAGACCGGCAGACCATAGGTTGGGGAGCAAAAAATGCTCTCCACCGAAGTTCAAAAAAAAAAAAAAAACAGCCATGCCTCGCGTACGATTACATCCAACAAAACGCCAGATGTACTGGTGGTCGGAGGAGATCGCAGATTTGCGCCGGCAGTGCATAGCGAGGCGCCGACGCTACCAGCGCTACCGGAGAAGAAGACGTCAGGAGACTGAGCAGTCCAACGTGCTATACGCCGCGTATAGAGAATTGGCAATAGCTCTCCGAACAGCGATTACTGAGTCGAAAGCTCAAGCCTGGAGAGATCTGTTGGCGACTCTTGAGCTAGATCCATGGGGGCGACCATACAAGATGGTAAGGCAGAAATTGCGCCCATGGACACCTCCAGTCACCAACATTCTGCAGCCGCAGGTCCTCCAGCGGGTAGTTGAGGGACTGTTCCCTGCTAGTCCGGGGCCCAATTTCATACCTCCCAATGTTTCGGCCACGCAGTCGCAGGCCGATGCTGAGGAGGTGGAAGTCACTGACATTAGCGAGGGAGAGTTGGGTGCAGCAGTCCTAAGGATGCGAGCTAAAAACACGGCACCAGGCCCAGATGGAATACATGGTCGCGCGTGGGTCCTTGCTTTGGATGTTCTGGAACCCCGTCTGAGGGCGCTGTTCGACCGCTGTTTGCGGGAGGCGAGGTTTCCGAAAAGGTGGAAGGGTGGTCGCCTTGTCCTCCTGCGAAAAGAGGGACGGCCAGCGGATGCTCCGTCGGGATATCGACCGGGTTTCGCAGAGGTCGATCTACAATAGATGCGATCACTTGCGTCCGGAATCTCTCCGAGGAAGCATGCTCGAGTGGAGGGGTAATGTTGGCGGTGTCATTGGACATTGCCAATGCCTTTAACTCCCTTCCCTGGAGCACAATTTTGGCTGCATTGAGGTACCACAGAATACCTCATTATCTCCAACGCCTTGTTGCGGACTATCTTTCCGAAAGAGAAGTAGTTTATCCAACAACGACGGGAGAAGGCCGAAGCCCCATGACTCGCGGCGTCCCACAGGGATCCGCTTTAGGGCCACTGCTGTGGAATGTTGGATACGATTGGGTTCTGCGATGCGCTAACCTTCGTGGCGTTGGCATCGTTTGTTATGCTGACGACACTTTGGTTACCGCCCGAGGGCGAACTTTTAGATATGCGAAGATCTTGGCCACTGCGGGAGTCGCAGCGGTGGTGACTAGGATCCGACAGTTGGGACTGGAGGTGGCACTCCACAAATCTGAGGCTATTTGCTTTCATGGTCCTCGGAAGGCACTGCCTGCAGACTCCAACATCGTCGTCGGAGGGACCTCTTTTGCTGTTAAGTCGACGCTTAAATATCTCGGTATCTTGCTTGACAGCAGATGGAGGTTTGGGGTGCACCTCCGGCACCTTATTCCCAAGCTTGTGGGAACTGCTGCTGCGCTGAGCCGTCTACTCCCGAATCTTGGGGGAGGAGATGCGAGCTGCCGCCGCCTTTACATGGCGGTAGTTCGCTCTATGGATCTCTACGGGGCACCAATATGGGCTGGATCCCTTGACCAACGGGAGGTTGCTCTGCTCCACAGAGCCCAGAGGGTGATGGCCGTGAGGGTGTGCAGAGGGTATCGTACAATCTCACACGAGGTGGCCTGTGTTCTTGCTGGGTCGCTGCCATGGGAGTTGGAGGCGGGAGTTTTGTCCTCCATTTTCTGGCGCAGAACGCGAGCCCGTCAAGAGGACCTTCGTCCGCCTCCGGAAGAGGTGGTTCGATGGCGAAGGAACGCTAAGCGAGCTGCAATGACGACATGGAATTATCGGCTTGTATCAGGCCCTGCACAGAGGGGTGCCGGAGCACGCCGGTTTCTCGAGGCGGTTCAGCCCGTACTCGGTAAATGGGTTCGGCGAAAACATGGAGCCTAACCTAACCTAACCTTTCGCTTGACGCAGATCCTCTCGGGGCACGGATGCTTCGGGAGGTACCTGTGCAACATAGCGCGGAGAGAGACGAATCCGATTTGTCACGCGGCTCCAGTGCGGCTGTGTGGAAGACACCGCACAGCACGCACTGGAGACATGTCCTGGAAGTGAGGAACAACGGCCATCCCTGGTTGCAGTTATGGGAACGGACCTCTCGTTGTCGACTATCTTAGTAAAGATGGTGGACGACGAGAGGTCATGGGAGGCGATGGTCTCTTTCTGCAAAATTATTGTTTCGCGGAGAGAGTCCGAGGAGCGGGAGAGAGAGACTAACCCTGATTCTCATCCACTTCGGAGAGCGCGGGCACGGAGACGGGCTAATTTAGCCCGCTCACAGTCTCCACTTGGTGGGCTTGGGACGTCGGATGTGGGGATGCCCGACGCTCTATGGGGCGGGGGTCAGGAATAAGGCCCCCATATGTTGGCGATGTACCGTATGTTCCGGTGCATCGATCGAGACGAATGGGAGAGTAAGTCTCTCTCCCCGAGAAGGGTCCATCGATCTATAACGATGGATCGGCGAAGGCGGAGTTGCGGAGAATGCGAAAGCGGGCCCGACACTCCGCTTAAGTTGCTTCAGAAGGAACATCGTGTGGTTTTTAGTCGGTAGTGGTGCCATTGGGTGCTTATCCCGACATATCTCGCCTACCGCACCCTTGGTTGGCGGGAATGCATTTTCCACACGTAAAAAAAAAAAAAAAAAAAAAAAAAAAAAAGATTAGGTTAGGTTAGGTTAGGTTAGGTTAGGTTAGGTCGGAATGTCTAAGCCGTTGAGAAACTCGTCTGGGAGGTTTATAAAAGGCCCTTCTCAGGGCCACCTCTCGGACACAACTAATGATGTTGTTGTAGATGATGACGTCAATTGCGACTCTGTTTCCGCTCCAGAAATGGAGGCTGGGTGCAGTGTCGCGATTGAACGGGCTGAGCGTATTCGTCGGAAGCGGCCTTCCTCTACGACTTTCGTGCCTGGATTTGAATCTGACACGGAGGCCGAGGGGACTGCGGCCGCTAAAGTTAATACGGCGAGAAGAGGGAGGGGGAAGACCAAGGCGGGCCCTTCTAGGAAGGAAGAGTTCTTAAAGCCGCGTCCTGTGTCTACAGACGGAGAACTGGAGGAGGTTCTGCGAAACAGGACCTTCAGAAAGGAGCTAGCCGCTGCGGTCACCTGCCTGGATGACGCCGGCTCTGAGTCTGATGTCGTCGTGATGGTGAATGATGTGAGTGCACTGAACGCTCAAGAATTGAGGGCCCATGCGGGCAAAGACCTTGCCTCTATTTTGGACGTTGTCAAAAGGTCTGGCAACCTCAAAGGCGAATTCGCCGGACGCCTGAAAAGGTCCGCATCGGCGCTTAGAGAGGTCGTCGATGCTCTTGCCAGCAGGAGCGAAGCAGAGGAGACGAGGCGGCTAAGGGCGGAAAATAGCCGCCTCAAACTTGAGGTTGAGTCGCGCAAGGCGGAGGTAAAGGCGCTGCGGCGCGGTTTCTCTGAGGAAAAATCTGAAGCAGCCACGGCTTCTACCGCTGCTGCAGCCGCCATCTCTGGGACGCGTACGCCACCCGCGACCCTGATTGGGGCGGAGCTTGTAGAGGAACTCAAGCGGTCCTTGACCTGCACGCTCGGGCAGATGATGAATGCCCGTCTTGCGGGAATTGAAGACCGTCTTCTGCCAGCCACGACGGTCCGCCCGCCGCTTAGGGCAGATGCTAAAATAGCGGAGATGGCTACCGTACCATCCAAGCCAATGCCTGCGCCGACCAAAGGCCCCAAAAAGACTGCCAGCCCATCGTTGGCACCAGTTGCGGGCCCTTCCAACAAAGGGCAGACCCAAAGTGCCACAAAAACTGCACACCCCTTGGTTCCTCAAGAGGAACCGTGGACCACGGTGGTGAGGAAGGGCAAGGGGAATGGGAAGGGGAAGGGGAAGTCCTCCGCCTCCATCCCCGCGGCTGGAACCCACGCTGCTTCTCCAGCGACGAAGGCTGCTGCCACCAAGCCTAGGAAGGTGCTGAGATCCCCCAAGACCGCGGCTGTCGTGCTGTTGTTGCAGCCAGGAGCCGCGGAACAGGGGATCACGTACAGCACCGTCCTCCAGACGGCACAGGAGAAGGTCGACCTGCAGGAGCTGGGGATCGACCGACTCCGCTGCCGCCAGACGGCCACGGGAGCCAGGATTCTGGAGATTTCTGGCTCCCAAAACATTGAGAAGGCGGATAACCTCGCGGAGAAACTTCGCGGGGTTCTATCCGACGTGGCCAATATCACCAGGCCCGTGAAATCCGTTGATGTCAGGGTTTCGGGCTTGGATGATACGGCCACGAAAGAGAGTGTGGCTACGGCGGTAGCAAAGGCCACCGGGTGCGATGTGGGTCTGGTCAAAGCTGGGGAGATTCGCCCTGGCTTTGGCGGCACTGGCTCCGCCATAGTTTCCTGCCCAATTGCGACGGCCAAAGTGCTGTCGCAAAAGGGTAGGCTACTGATTGGGTGGAGCTCGGTGCGAGTGGTGGCTTTGGAGGCGCGTCCCATGCGCTGTTTCAGGTGTATGGGACTCGGACACACGCGCCCGCAGTGTCCCGCGTCAGCTGATAGGGGTGACCTTTGCTTCCGATGCGGAGGCGCTGGACACAGGGCAGCCAACTGCGGAAGGTCAAGCCCACGCTGCGCGATATGCGCGGAGTCGGGCAGGCCCTCCGGGCATGTGATGGGGGGACGCAGCTGTATCCCCCCAAAGACGAAGGGTAAGGCCACCAGGACCCAGGCCAACCCTGTGGCAGCAAGCCAAGCCGCCCCGGAGGTCGTAAGCCAAGCGACAAGTGAGGAGGTTGTGATGTCTGAATAAAATATGGATCAGTTTAGACATCACAACTTCCTACAGGCGAATCTAAACCACTGCGCCCAGGCCCAAGACCTGCTCATGCAGGCTCTGGCGCAGTGGAAAATAGACGTGGCGGTAGCGGCGGAGCCGTATTATGTTCCTGCTTCCCATCCCTGTTGGGCTGGGGATTTGGACGGCTCCGTTGCCATAGTTGGGCGATCCGGCGGCGGCGGCCTGCCCCTCTCAGTTGAAGAGAGGGGTTCAGGGTACGTGGTGGCAAAATGGGGAGAGTATGCAGTCGTGGGCACATACTTCTCGCCCAACAAGACCGCAGCGGAGCTGGAAGTCTTTGTGGACCTCCTAGCCGCTGCGGTTGGGAGACAGGCGCCACGTCAGGTCCTCCTTCTCGGGGACCTGAACGCCAAGGCCCGGGATTGGGGCAACCCCTCCACTGACTCTCGCGGGGAGATAGTCAGGGAGTGGGCGGTTGCCACAGGACTGACCCTGCTCAATGTGGGGTCGGTCCACACGTGCGTGCGACACAACGGGGGGTCCGTGGTGGATCTTTCGTTCGCCACCCCGTCCGTCGCCGCACGTGTGCGGGCCTAGAGGGTGTTGTCGGAGGTGGAGACTCTCTCGGACCACAAATATGTTAGGTTCGAGATTTCCACCTCCCACAACCAAGGAGGGCCACGGCGTGTGGCGGCTTCATTCCCGCGCTGGGCCGTCAGCCGCCTCGACACGGAATTGGCAAGGGAGGCGGCGATTGTCCAATCGTGGTGTGCTGCTCCCACGCGCCCAGAGGTGGACGAAGCGGCCTGCTGCTTCCGCGAGGCGGTGACGGCCGTATGCGACACGGCCATGCCGAGGTCCCGACGCCACTCTCACCGCCGCGAGGTCTACTGGTGGAGCACGGACATCGCGGAGCTCTGGGCTGCCTGCGCGGCGGCACGGCGGCCTTATGGCCGTTGCAGAAGACGGCGTCACGGCCGGACCGACGACCAGATGCCAGCCGTCGAGTTGGAGGCAGAGCGCCGGCTGTACGAGGCGTACCGCGTCGCTAAGCGAGGACTGCAGCTGGCGATTGCCATGGCCAAGTCGCAGGCTTATGGCGAAGCCCTGGCGAGCCTCGACAGGGATCCGTGGGGGCGTCCGTATAAGGCTGCCCGGAATAAGTTCCGGCACCAGACGCCCCCGGTTGCAGAGTCCATGGATCCCAGTCTCCTGGACAAGGTGTTGGGGGGGCTCTTCCCCGACAGAGACCCTAACCACACCCCTCCAACGATGGCCGTCTCCCTCGTCGTCGAGGAGTTTGACGGGGCCTCCATCCCGCCTGTTTCGGAGGCGGAGATGGAGGTTGCAGTCCGCCGCCTGCGGGGCAGGAGGACGGCGCCTGGCCCGGATGGGATTCCGGGCCAGGTGTTGGGAATCGCCCTTAGGGAGATGGGTGATCGGCTTCGGGAATTGTTCAGCGCGTGCCTCACGTCTGGGCGATTCCCGAAGCTGTGGAAAGAGGGTAGGTTGTGCCTGTTGCGGAAGGAGGGACGTCCTGTCGACTCGCCTTCCGCATACAGGCCAATTGTGCTGCTGGATGACACGGGTAAGCTGCTTGAGAGAGTGGTGGCTTCCCGTGTCATCCGTCATCTAGAGGGGACTGGGCCTGGGCTGTCTGAGGCCCAGTACGGTTTCAGGGCGGGACGGTCCACAATGGACGCCCTGCTCTGGCTTAAGGGGTGGACGCAGGCAGCGGTCCATGAGGGGGAAAGGGCGTTGGCTATTTCGCTCGACATAGCCAACGCCTTTAACAGCCTCCCGCACGCAACGATACAGGAGGCGCTCCGTTATCATGGAGTGCCCCTGTATCTGCGGAGGCTGATCGCCAACTACTTAGAGGACCGCGAGGTCCTGGTGCAAGGACGCGACGGTTTCAGGCGCCGTCGTGTCTCGTGTGGTGTTCCGCAGGGGTCGGTGTTGGGACCGCTTCTGTGGAACGTCGGCTACGACTGGGTGCTTCGCGGCACGCTTCCTGCAAGTGTGCGGGTTGCGTGCTACGCGGATGACACCCTAGTCGTGGCCAAGGGAAGGGACCTCGGGGAGGTGGTTCGGTCGGCCGTAGTGGGCACAACACTTGTGGTCGGCCGCATACGCGCCCTCGGGCTGGAGGTCGCCCTCTCCAAGACCGAGGCCCTACTGTTTCATGGGCCTCGGGGGGGACCCCCTCCAGGTACGCGGGTGTTACTGGACGGGGTCCCAGTCCGGGTTGGGACCCAGATGAAATATCTGGGTCTCATCCTGGACGGGAGGTGGGCTTTTGGGGCCCACTTTGCCGGGCTGGCCCCGAGAGTAGTGGGGGCTGCCGCCTCTTTGGGAAGGCTGCTGCCGAATGTGGGCGGCCCAAGCGCCAACTGCCGACGGCTGTACTCCGGAGTCATCCGGAGTATGGCCATGTATGGGGCACCCGTCTGGGTGGACGCCCTCAGTCGCGGCAACAAAACCCTGCTGCGACGTCCGCAGCGGGTTGTAGCGACGAGGGCAATCCGTGGATACCGGACGGTGTCTTGGACGGCGGCGTGCGTGCTGGCCGGTGATCCCCCCTGGGAGCTCCAAGCGGAGATCCTCGCCGAAGTTTACCACTTCGTGGCGGCGAGGAGATCCCGAGGAGAGCCTCCAGCGTGGGAGGAGGTCACACGCATGCGGAGGCAGGCGCAGGGCGCCCTGTTGCGGCGGTGGACGGAGGACCTGGCTCCACCGGTCCCTGGACAGTGGACGGTGGATGCGGTCAGGCCGGTCCTTCGGAAGTGGGTGAGGCGGCGGTTCGGGTCGCTGACCTTCCGATTGGTTCAGGTGCTTTCCGGGCATGGATGTTTCGGTAAGTACCTGCACCAAATCGCGAGACGGGAGGCGACCCCTGCCTGCCACGAGTGTGGAGCGCCAGAGGATACGGCGCTCCACACGCTGGGGGCGTGTGCCGCATGGAGCCCGCAGCGGCACACGCTCTCAGCGGTCATAGGGCGGGATCTCTCTCTGCCGAGCGTGGTAAATGCCATGCTCGACAGTGAGAGATCGTGGCAGGCAGTGGTCTCCTTCTGCGAAGAGGTGATGACGCAGAAGGAGACCGCGGAGCGGGCCAGGGAGGACGACGCCTCCTCTGACCCGATCCGGCGCAAACGTACGGGGGGAAGGAGGAGGCGGTTTGCCCGCCTCCTCCCCCCTCACTCATAGTG
This sequence comes from Cabera pusaria, assembly GCA_954871355.1. Taxonomy (NCBI): domain Eukaryota; kingdom Metazoa; phylum Arthropoda; class Insecta; order Lepidoptera; family Geometridae; genus Cabera; species Cabera pusaria. The sequence continues at coordinate 28,699,379 of OX940894.1, forward strand.
GGGTCACTGGCCGAAGGTCGGGGGACTTTTGGCCGGCTTGCACGACCCCACACGTGTGAGGGGTGGCCTTGGTGAGCGAGGCCACCCCTCCCTTGCCGGGGCCTGGATGTTTTCATCCGGGCCTACCGCCGGGGCAAGGTAGTGATTGCTTAGCATGACCCTATCTTGCCCCATCTCGGCGGAGGACTGCTCACCCCAGGTTTTTAGTGGATATACTGCCCTTCTGGCAGTGACTCCCACATAACCATCTCGCTCCCCCGGGCGAGAGGTATCTATAAAGGATTTTCCTGGGTAAAAAAAAAAAAAAAAAAAGGTTAGGTCGGTAGAATGTTGAGGTGGGACGAGGTCACACGCATGCGGAGGCAGGCGCAGGGCGCCCTGTTGCGGCGGTGGACGGAGGACCTGGCTCCACCGGTCCCTGGACAGTGGACGGTGGATGCGGTCAGGCCGGTCCTTCTGAAGTGGGTGAGGCGGCGGTTCGGGTCGCTGACCTTCCGATTGGTGCAGGTGCTTTCCGGGCATGGATGTTTCGGTAAGTACCTGCACCAAATCGCGAGACGGGAGGCGACCCCTGCCTGCCACGAGTGTGGAGCGCCAGAGGATACGGCGCTCCACACGCTGGGGGCGTGTGCCGCATGGAGCCCGCAGCGGCACACGCTCTCAGCGGTCATAGGGCGGGATCTCTCTCTGCCGAGCGTGGTAAATGCCATGCTCGACAGTGAGAGATCGTGGCAGGCAGTGGTCTCCTTCTGCGAAGAGGTGATGACGCAGAAGGAGACCGCGGAGCGGGCCAGGGAGGACGACGCCTCCTCTGACCCGATCCGGCGCAGACGTACGGGGGGAAGGAGGAGGCGGTTTGCCCGCCTCCTCCCCCCTCACTCATAGTGGGGTCACTGGCCGAAGGTCGGGGGACTTTTGGCCGGCTTGCACGACCCCACACGTGTGAGGGGTGGCCTTGGTGAGCGAGGCCACCCCTCCCTTGCCGGGGCCTGGAATGTTGTAGCAGTGCTGCGCCATCCTCCAGGCTCGTGTAGTGCAGCTCTATCATTTCAGATGGGTGGATCGTGTTCTCAAAAGCTACGGGTTTCTCGATATCTCGGTCTCCTACTACTTGCTGGGTGTACCCTTTCTTTATTTTATAAAGCAAGGCTGCTTCCCGGACTCTTATGTCCAAGGGAAGCAGTCCAGCAAGTAGTAGTGCCGAGTTTAACGAGACCGTTCTGTATGCTCTGATCATTTTTTGCACAAATCCCCTCTGTACGGCATCCAATTGGTTTTTGACCTTTATTTTGTTCGACGCGGGAGCCCAAACACTGGCCGCGTACATAATTGTGGGCTCGACTACTGCGGTGTAAATGATTCTCACCACCTCGGGTTGTAGGCCCCAGTGAATTTTGGCCGCCTTAGAGAGCTGTTTATAAAAATTTGCAGCTTTTCGGCAGACATTGCCCACGTGGGAGTTAAAGGTCATTTTGCTGTCGACGATGAGTCCTAGTATTTTTATTTCGCTGGCCATTTCAACCTCGACTCCGGGTTAGGTTTTTTTTTTTTTTTTTTTTTTTTTTTTTCAACAAAGCCCTTTTCTACGCTTCTCGTTCATACTATGTCTCGCATTTATCGGGTCACGTTCATTCTTCATACTTGGTCTTTCTTTTATTCATTCTCTTTCATTCCTTTATTGGCAGATTGCCATTTCTACAGTCTTGCTTTCTATTTTGTGTTTTTATTACTTATTACATACTTTTATTAGATTACAGGTTTACACTTTAAATAAATTATTACTCAGTTTCTTTCTTATTGTACAATGTTTGCTTATTCTATTTTCTTATACTATTTTACATTTTGTGGGTACCTATCTTTATATATTCAATATATATGACGGTACACTCTCTTATTGCTATTTCTTATTTTTATTTACAATTTTCTTTGTTACATTGGTACAGAAGTCTATGAACTTATTTCTTATTTCATTATTTTCTAGTATTTTACATATGTTTTCTTTCGTTATGTCTACATTTAGTTCTTGTTCTACATTATAACGTAATTTTCCATATATAGGGCAATCTGTGATGACATGTAGAGCACTCTCGTCGACTTCTGGGTCACAATCGCATGACGGTTTCTCTTTGCACCGATAACGGTGCAGGTACTCTGAGAATCCGCCATGTCCTGTCAAAAACTGTACAACGGTCTGATTGAGTTCTATTTTTCTGACAATAGGGTAGGCTCTTATTGCGTCGGGAAAGAATATTTTAGTAGTACCTGCAGTTTCTTCGCTCTTATACCTTTGATTCCATTCGTCAAGCGACTCCAACCGGATTTGTCGCTTGACGTATGAAATCGGGCATTTGTCATAATGAGGCTTTGTTTTCAGGTACTTCGCAGCTGCCTTTGCCAATTCGTCCGCTCTTTCATTCCCCTCCATCCCAGCGTGTGCTTTAATCCAAAAAAGTTGGACGTAGTCGCCTCTACTTACGAGACCCTTGAGGAGTGGGATTAAGTTCCATAGGATGGGTCCTCCGATGGAACCCTGGACGCACCCCTTGCTAGTCCCCCTAACAAACTCTTCGCCCGCGTATCTAACCCTGACTTTCCTGTCACTCAGGTAGCTGTCGATGACCCGCCTCAAGTTGATCGGACATTCCTCCTCGGCCAGTCGGACTCTTATGGCTGGCCACCATGCGCTGTCAAAAGCTCCCTCTATGTCCAAAGATACGAGCGTAACAATTCTTTTATCCATTAACTCCGGGTTAGGTTAGGTTAGGTTTTTTTTTTTTTTTTTTTTTTTTTTTTAATTAATATGCGTGTTAACCTCTGATATTCTTCAGAGACTCTTGTCATTCAGGTTTGTGTTATTATAATCATTTGTTTATGTATTTTTATTTATAATGTTTGTATATTATTGTTTCGTTTTGTTTCGTTTTATTACAATGATAGCCAATTGTTTACAGTAATTTATAAATTCTTCTCTCCATTTATTTTCTTCTATTAATTTATGTGTGCTTTCAATATCTACTTTGTCCCCAATAATTTGTTCTATGTTATGTCTTTGCCGACCGAATACTGGACATTCAAACAGGATGTGCGGAATTGATTCGGCAACTCCTGGCTCACAGATGCACGATGGGTCCTCCTTACATTTGAATCTGTTCAGATATTCGGAAAACCCACCGTGCCCTGTTAGAACCTGCGTGACTACACTGTCGATTTCCAATTTTCGCACGGTGTTGTAAGCTCTCATGGCGTCCGGAAAAAAGATTTTAGTTACTCCGGCTGTTCCACCTGCTTTGTATCTCCGGTTCCATTCGCTAAGTGACTCCTTGCGGATCAGCCCCTTAACGAATGAAACCGGACATAGGTCGTAGTCTGGCCTACGCTTTATTTTAATTGCTGCATCCTTTGCCAGTTGGTCTGCCCTTTCATTGCCATCTAGCCCGGCATGAGCTTTTATCCAGAATAAAACCACGGTTTTATTCTGGTCTTTGATCGCCCTTAAGTTGTGTCGGGTTTCGGTGGCAAGAGGGTTAGTGGTGCTGTAGTTAGTGATCGTTTCTAAGGCTGACCTCGAGTCACTATAAATTCCGTAGTTCGGCTCCGGACGCAGCAATATCTCTCGGGTAGCTCTACAAATAGCAAGTAGTTCTGCCTGGTATACCGTGCAGTGTGAGGCTAGTTTAAGTTTGAGGGTCTTTATCTCGCCATTGCTGTTCCAAAAGGACAGTGCTGCTCCGACTTGACCCTCAATTTTACTGCCGTCTGTAAAAATTCGCACTGCTTGCGTGTTATTAATTGCTACGTCATGGGGGTCTACCAGGCATTGAAACTCTAGAACTACTCGCTCAGCTGGATGTGGGGTTTTGGCATATGCAACTCTTTGCTCTATCTCTCTGTCTTGTGGTATCAGGTGGGTTACTCCTCTCTTGGCCTCATACAGAGCGGCTGCTTCCTGTATACGGAGATCAAGGGGGAGCATCCCAGCCAATACCAGGGCAGAGTTTAACGAGACCGTCCTATATGCTTTTATTATTTTATGTGCAAAACCTCGCTGGACATTGTAGAGCTGCCTTTGTGCGCCAAGTTTATTAGTGGCGGAAGCCCATGCACTAGCCGCATACATAATTACGGGTTCCACAGCGACCACGTAAATTGTGCGTATGACTTCTGGGTGCAATCCCCAGCTGATTTTGGCAGCTCGCGATAGACGTTTATAAATGGCTATTGCTTTTTTGCACACTGACGTAATGTGACTGTTAAAAGTCAGTTTTTCGTCTATCGCGAGCCCCAAAATTTTCATCTCCTTAGACATTGCAATGTCTACCCCGCCCATCCTCAGAAGTGGGGCGTCAAATTTAAGTTTCCTAGTTATTGTTATCGCATTAGTTTTATGCGATGCGAATTTCATCTTATTTTTGACGCCCCACCTCCGAACATGGTCGAGGGCGACATTGGCCTGTGATTGCACCTCTACTGCGGTTTTCCCGTCAAAAACCAGCACCACATCGTCAGCGAAAGCCTGACAGTAGTGGCCCTGCTCCCCAAGCTCCTTGAGTAGTGGGTCGAGCAGGAGATTCCATAGTATTGGACCACCAATTGAGCCCTGGACACAGCCCTTGTTTGTGGTCTTGGTAAACTCCTGCCCGGCGTACCTCACGTTTACAGTCCTGTCGGTGAGGTAACTAGCCACTACTCTCCTGATATTTAAAGGACACTTTTCCTCCGCCAGTCTGGTTTTAATAGCAGGCCACCAGGCGCTGTCGAAGGCTCCCTCTATGTCCAGCGATACCAACGTCACTATCCGTTTTTCGTCAAGTTTCGTACGTACGTATTGCAACAGGTCATAAAGGGAGTCTTCGGTGCTTTTTTGGGGCATAAAACCATACTGGCGGGTACTCATCTTGGGAAACAGATGCCACTTTAGACGAGCTACAATCATCTTCTCAAATATCTTGCCCATGACTGGCAGCAAGCCTATAGGTCTATATGATTTTGCGTTTGTGTAGTCGTCTTTGCCAGGCTTCCTCAGGACAACGACGGTCGCTTGCTTCCAAATTGTTGGGAAATGTCCAATTTGGAGGCACTTATTTGCGAGGGTGAGAAATAGCTCGAGGTTGATTTTGATTGCATGACTGCAGATGTCGGCTGTGAGACCGTCTCCACCCGGGGCTTTTTTAGGACTAAAACTATCCACCGCAGCAATCAGCTCCTGTTCGTTAAATGGTGGATCATAGCTTTCATTATGATCCGACACATTTATGTATTTAGCCTCAGTTCTTATGCGACGGTGGTCTGCATCATCCTCCTGTTCCAAGTCCTCCGGGTAGAAGGTCTCTGCCAGCAGCTTTACCGATGCCTGGGAGTCCAAGGTTCTTCCATCTTTTGCCAGTGGGATTTCTGGCTCTCTTTTAGTTACCCTGCCTATTACCCGATATATGCCCTCCCAAAGGCTTTCTTTCTCTTGCTTCTCACAATAGCTCTTCCAACTATCAACCTGAGCATTGATTGCTGCTGTTTCATATTTTTCTTTTATTTGCAGGTACTCGGCGATGACCCCCTTCCTACGGACCGGAGCTGCACAGCGGATTCTCCTTCTCCTGGTTTTGACCTCTTGCTTAAGATTGGCGAGTTCTTCTGACCACCACGGTAAGGTAGTTTCTGTTTTGATTTTCTTTTTTGGTATAATAAGATTGCATGTATTCAATATTAATTTTGTATATAGTTCTATTTTTGTATCTAAATCTATTTTATTGTTAGTGTTTTCTATTTCTGTTTTGTTTAAGTTGTTTTGTTCTGTGAATTGTGTCAATTTGTTACCAAATTCACTCCAATTTACTTTTCTTGTACTATATTTTCTAGTTGTCGAGGTGATATCAATACCTTTAGCTTTAGTCAATCTTATTTTGAATGTAATTCCGTTATGATCAGAACTCGTCAATCCTTCTGCCACTTTCCAGTCTTCTACCAGGTTAAGAATCTCCGCTGTGCAAGCGGTAACGTCTACAAAACTACTGTAGTTTTTGTCTCCTCTCACCGTGTCGAAGGTTGGGATGTCTCCATCGTTGAGCACCTGCATGCCCATCTCATCGAGTGCACCTGCCAAATCCTCGCCTTTTGAATCTATGGTGCTACCACCCCACCAGGTGTTCTTGGCGTTCGCATCCCCTCCCACTATGATTCTACGGGATCCCGTTTTAAGTTCTATTCCTCTCAGTTGCTCGAGATACTCATCCAGGTTACGCACGTCAGGCTCAAAGTAAAATGAGACCACCACGATCTCCCAGGCACTAGTTTTTAGTTTCACCACAACGATATTATGCGTTGTGAGATCGGCACATTGGATGACGTCAATACTGTTGTCAAAAACAGCTATTGCCGCTTTGACAACTTTGTCTCCTTTCCTAGTGCACTGGTAGATCCGCACTCCTTGGTAGTCTTTCATTTTACCGAGAGCACCGACGTACGGTTCCTGGATAAGAGCCAAGGCCATCTTCTTCTTGCTTGCCTCAATCATCAACTCTTGTGTGGCTAGAGCCTTACGTTGCAGGTTTGCTTGGGCAGCGAAGTATGGCCTTGTTCTATCTGAGAGGAGTTGGATGCCCGTGGCCACCTTAACAATACGCGACTGTAGCCCTAGCTAGTGCGTCCCATCGGCGTCTAACGGCGCATTCTGAGCTAAACGCATTGTGGTTCACTTTGTCCAGTTTTGCGTTCGTGCAGTTACAGCACTTAGGGATTGCTCCAGCCAGCCAGTCCGCGCAATCCGTTTTTAAGTGTGATCCACCACAATGACTGCACTTCTCGGTTGTGTTCTTGCAGTAACGTCTGCCGTGGCCGTACCCAAGGCACATTGAGCATTGCACTAGAGGTGACTGGTCGGCCACGCGTATTCTCTGCAGATCAATATTTATGGTTCCAGCATCGAGAAGTGTTTGCCATATCTTGGGGGAGACCTGAAGGACCACATGAGCCTGGTGGGGGTTTCTTGCCTTCTTCCTATATTTCACTTCCAGAATGTCGTCCTTTTTGAAGTTCCCAAGAATGTCTCCGTTCTGGTTTTTTATTGCTTTGATGAGATCTTCGTTTGAATGAAAGCTTAGCACGTCTTTGAGGATCAGCAATGGGTTTTTGTTACTGACTTCTTCGACATGAAGGTGCTCTTCCACCGTCCTTAGCCTTTCTTTGACTTTGTCCCTTTCTTCCAGTGTCTTGCAGCCAATGATAATTTTCCTGTCCTTTGCTTTTCTGACCTTTTCTACCTTGACCCACCCCTCCTTCGCCTCCATTGCATCGCGGACCCTAGAGAGCACCTGTTCACCTGTTTCCTCCTCATCTTTTGAAGAGATGACGACGGAGTGCAATGCAGTTGGTGTGGAGAGTTGTCTCTCCCGGGGCCCAGCCGCCACACTAGCGTACGTCGTCCTACCAAGGACTTCCTTCTGCTCTTCTAAAATCTTCTTCAACAATTCCATTCTCTCATTGCTCTCCAACACTAGCTTGCTATGCTCGGCTAAAGTGGAGAGCAAATGCGAGAATTCTTCCGGTCGTGGGGCAAAGTGAGTCAGAGGAGTATGGGGTGGTTGCTCTGGCAGTTTTTCTTCAATTGGCCCCGAGCTCTTCCCTTTCCCCGTCCTTTCCGCCTCCGATTCCTTGAGGAGACGAAAGAGTCTTTCCAGTGCCTCACTTACGGCCTCTTTCTTTTCAGTTTTCATGGTTTTTGAGCTGCTGAGGTTGATCTTGCCCTTGGTTAGGGCAGCTCTTCCCTCAGCAACTCGACTGACTCTATACGTGATTGGTGAGGCACTTTTGGATGTTCCTGGGACCGGATTGGTGGTTACTTGCCCAGAAGGTACAGGGTTAGGTTCGCACTTTTGTGACACGGTTATTGTGCTATTAAAGGCTGGAGATATTCGGCCTGTCTCCCATTCGCTTATACTCGTTCTAACGTTAGTCTGTGTGGGCTCTACCTGCACGTCTACTTCGGACGATTTCTTTACCGGAGTGCGGGTAGCGGCAAACATTGTCGAGTGGTTTGAGTTCGCGTAAAATAAAATAAATAATATAATAAATTTGTAAAAGTTGTAAAGAGGAATTAAAATTAATACACAAAAATATATTCAACGAAACAAACAAAATTTTAAAAGAATAATAGTATAATAAGTATTTTTATTCCCACAGGGAACTGTCTATGTCAATAGAGTGATCAAGAGCCTTCTATGAAAAGATTTGTAGATTATAATACCGTCGCTAATATACACGGGGTATATGGGTCGACGTTTCAATCATAAGAGTACGTAAGAGTATGTCAAATTAACTATTGGTATACTGTGTAAAGGGCAGTAACCGGTTTTGTCTTAAAACTAATAAAATTTGTATAATATTAAAGTATTATTGGAATTTAATTCCAATTCGTATAAAAAAGGGGTAAAAATCAAAAATATAATAATTTCTATGTCCTATAGAAAATGTCAATTACAGAAATGTGGAAGCACTAATTTTTATCTGATTTTTAATGTCATAAACAACGCTGTAGATTGAGATTTGACTATTTAGGTATTTTACGGTGAGCCAAAAATCAATAACCCTTATCGAGACAGGGAGGGTGGGCAATTTTTGTTTTTTATGGGCCGTAGCGCTCCCAAAGGGGGCGGGTTATTTAGGGGGGGTGTTAATACACCCTTAGCAGTGATTCCCTTAAATAAAAGTTGCTATTTGGGTAAGTTATAGCAATAAAACCTATAAAAAACACAATTTCGTATGAAAAATTTAGAAAAAACTACCAAAAATCCACTAAAATTCTACTAATTTACTTTTTCTGTTTCAGGTCCGGGAAGAGCTTCCAGAGCTGCGTCTATTGATATCGGGAACAACTAAATAGCGTCCAGAATTTAAAAGTCAAAATTCAATTTGTATGAGAAATGTACCGGGTTAGGTGAACTTTTCTATGTCGATGAGAAGTTTGTATTGCCAATATTTTGTTTTTTATGGGCCGTAGCGCTCCCAAAGGGGGCGGGTTATTTAGGGGGGGTGTTAATACACCCTTAGCAGTGATTCCCTTAAATAAAAGTTGCTATTTGGGTAAGTTATAGCAATAAAACCTATAAAAAACACAATTTCGTATGAAAAATTTAGAAAAAACTACCAAAAATCCACTAAAATTCTACTAATTTACTTTTTCTGTTTCAGGTCCGGGAAGAGCTTCCAGAGCTGCGTCTATTGATATCGGGAACAACTAAATAGCGTCCAGAATTTAAAAGTCAAAATTCAATTTGTATGAGAAATGTACCGGGTTAGGTGAACTTTTCTATGTCGATGAGAAGTTTGTATTGCCAATATTTTGTTTTTTATGGGCCGTAGCGCTCCCAAAGGGGGCGGGTTATTTAGGGGGGGTGTTAATACACCCTTAGCAGTGATTCCCTTAAATAAAAGTTGCTATTTGGGTAAGTTATAGCAATAAAACCTATAAAAAACACAATTTCGTATGAAAAATTTAGAAAAAACTACCAAAAATCCACTAAAATTCTACTAATTTACTTTTTCTGTTTCAGGTCCGGGAAGAGCTTCCAGAGCTGCGTCTATTGATATCGGGAACAACTAAATAGCGTCCAGAATTTAAAAGTCAAAATTCCGGTTAGGTTAGGTTAGGTTAGGTTAGGTTAGGTTAGGTTAGGTTAGGTTAGGTTAGGTTAGGTTAGGTTAGGTTAGGTTAGGTTAGGTTAGGTTAGGTTAGGTTAGGTTAGGTTAGGTTAGGTTAGGTTAGGTTAGGTTTAGGTTAGGTTGGGGGAGCCCCCAAGTGTTTATAGGTACGTCCTCGTCGTCTCCCCTGGACCCCGTCCTGACCCCGGTAACGCAGGTGGCAGGCGGGTGACCAAAGCCTATAGACTATACTTGGTGCGAGTCGAGAGAACTTAGAATGTCTAAGCCTTTGCGAAATTCGTCTGGGAGGTTTATAAAAGGCCCTTCTCAGGGCCACCTCTCGGACACGACTGAGAGTGGTGTGTTGGACAAAGGTGTCCAAAGGGACACTGTTTCTGATCCAGAAATGGAGTTAAGTGGCAGTGTCCAAATCGAGGCAGGTAGCAGAAAGCGGCCGTCTTCTTCGACTGTCATGCTAGGTGACTCGGATACGGAGGTTGAAGGGGTGGCAGCCCCTAAAGTGAATACGGCCAGAAGAGGGAGAGGAAGGACTCCGAAGGCAGGTTCCTCAAGAAAAGAGGATTTTTTGAGGCCGCGTCCGTTGTCTACCGACGGAGAGCTGGAGGAGGTTCTACGAAACAGAAAGTTTCAAAAGAAGCAAGCCTCTGTGGTAAACTGTCTGGATGACGTAGGAAGCGAGTCTGATGCCGCCGCTATTGAAGACTTTAATGTGCTGAACGCTCAAGAGCTGAGAGCGCAGGCGGGCGAAAAGCTCGCCTGCATTTTGGAGGTCGCAAAAAAGTCGGGCCACCTCAAGGGCGAGTTTGTTGGCCGCCTGAAGAGGTCCGCTTCCATCCTCAGGGAAGTAGTGGATGCTTTGGCGAGCAGAAGCGAGGCTGAGGAGACGCGTCGCCTTAGGGCACACAATAGCCGCCTAAAACTGGAAGTAGCAGCTATGAAGGTGGAAGTAAAAGCGCTGCGTCGTGGCTTTACTGAAGCCAAAACTGCTGCTGCCGCCGCAGCTGCCAACGCCGTCGTGGTGGAGTCGCAGGTTCCCCTTTCCACTCCACTAGAGGCAGACTTCCTCGAGGAGTTAAAGCGGTCTCTGAGCATCACGTTCGGTGAGATGCTTAACGCCCGACTCGCGGGTATAGAGGACCGTCTTTTGCCGGCTGCGACGGTCCGCCCGCCACTAAGGGCCGACGCTAAGAAAGCGGCGGGTGCTGCCGGGCCACCAAAGCCAACGCCTGCGCCGCCGACCAAAAGCCCTAAAATGACTGCCAGCCCATCGGTGGCACCGGTTGCGGGTCCTTCCAATAAAGGGCAGACCCAAAGTGTCACAAAATCTGTACACCCGTCGGTTCCTCAAGAGGAATCGTGGACAACGGTGGTGAGGAAGGTCAAGGGGAAAGGGAAGGGGAAGGGAAAGTCCTCCGCCTCCACCTCCGCGGCTGGAACCCACGCTGCTCCACGCACACCAGCGACGAAGGCTTCCAAGGCCACCAAGCCTAAGAAGGTGCTGAGATCCCCTAAGACCGCGGCTGTCGTGCTGTCGTTGCAGCCAGAAGCCGCGGAGAAGGGGATCACATACAGTGCCATCCTCAAGACGGCACAGGAGAAGGTCGACCTGCAGGAGGTGGGGATCGACCGACTCCGCTTCCGCCAGACGGCCACGGGAGCCAGGATTCTGGAGATTTCTGGCTCCCAAAACGGTGAGAAGGCGGATAACCTCGCGGAGAAGCTTCGCGGGGTTCTATCCGAGGTGGCCAATATCGCCAGGCCCGTGAAATCCGTTGATGTCAGGGTTTCGGGCTTGGACGATACGGCCACTAGAGAGAGTGTGACTACGGCGATAGCAAAGGCGACCGGGTGCGATGTGGGTCTGGTCAAGGCTGGGGAGATTCGCCCTGGCTTTGGCGGCACCGGCTCCACCATAGTTTCCTGCCCGATTGCGACGGCCAAAGTGCTGTCGCAAAAGGGTAGGCTACTGATTGGGTGGAGCTCGGTGCGAGTGGTGGCCTTAGAGGCACGGCCCATGCGCTGCTTTAGATGCATGGGGCTGGGCCATACGCGCCCTCAGTGCCCGGCGTCGGCAGACAGGGGGGACTTGTGCTTCCGGTGTGGGGGCGCGGGACACAGGGCGGCCGATTGCGAAAGGGCCAGCCCGCGCTGCGCAATATGCGCGGAGTCGGGCAAGCCCTCAGGGCATATGATGGGGGGGCGAAGGTGCGTACCCCCAAAGACGAAGGGAAAGGCCCCCAGGACCCGGGCCACCCCTGCGGCTGGTAGCCAAGCCACCCCGGAGGCGGTGCACCGAGAGACGAGCGGGGAGGTTGTGATGTCTGAATAAGATATGGATCAGTTCAGACATCACAAGTTCCTCCAGACGAATCTGAACCACTGCGCCCAGGCCCAAGACCTGCTGATGCAAGCCATGGCGCAGTGGCAGATAGACGTGGCGGTGGCGGCGGAGCCGTATTATGTTCCCCCCTCCCACCCCTGTTGGGCTGGGGACCTGGGCGGCTCCGTGGCCATTGTAAGGCGATCCGGTGGTGGCGGCCCGCCCCTCACAGTTGCAGAGAGGGGTTCAGGGTACGTGGTGGCTAAGTGGGGGGAGTATGCAGTCGTGGGTACATACTTCTCCCCCAACAAGACCGCAGCAGAGCTGGAGGTCTTTGTGGACCTCCTAGCCGCTGCGGTTGGGAGACAGGCACCACGTCAGGTCCTCCTTCTCGGGGACCTGAACGCTAAGGCCCGGGATTGGGGTAACCCCTCCACTGACTCTTGCGGAGAAATAGTCAGGGAGTGGGCGGTTGCCACAGGACTGACCCTGCTCAACAAAGGGTCGGTCAACACGTGCGTGCGACACAACGGGGGGTCCGTGGTGGACTTATCGTTTGCCACCCCGTCTGTCGCCGCGCGCGTGCTTGCTTGGAGGGTCTTGTCAGAGGTGGAGACTCTCTCGGACCATAAATATGTAAGGTTCGAGATCTCCACTTCCCACAACCAGGGACGACCTCGGCGAGTGGCGACGGAATTCCCGCGCTGGGCCGTCAGCCGCCTCGACGCTGAATTGGCAAAGGAGGCGGCGATCGTTCAGTCGTGGTTTGCCGCCCCCACGCCCGCAGAGGTAGACGTCGCGGCGGGCCGCTTCCGCGAGGCGGTTACGGCTGTGTGCGACACGGCCATGCCGAGGTCCCGGTGCCGCCCCGAACGCCGCGAGGTATATTGGTGGAGCTCGGAGATCGCCGATCTCCGAGCTGCCTGCATAGAGGCGCGGCGGCCTTATGGTCACTGCAGGAGACGGCGTCACGGCCGGACTGATGAACAAATGTCGGCCGTGGAGTTGGAGGCGGAGCGCCAGCTGTATGGGGCGTACCGCACTGCCAAGCGGGAGTTACAGCTGGCCATCGTCAGGGCCAAGTCACAGGCTTCTGGCGAAGCGCTGGCATCCCTCGACAGGGATCCGTGGGGGCGTCCTTACAAGGCGGCCCGAAAGAAGTTCCGGCAACAGACGCCCCCGGCCACGGAGTCCATGGAGCCTGGGCTCCTGAACGAGGTGTTGGGGGGTCTCTTTCCCGACGGAGACCCCAACTACAACCCTCCTCCGATGGCCGTCTCCCTCGTCGAGGAGTGTGACGGGGCCTTCATCCCGCCTGTTTCAGAGGCGGAGATGGAGGTTGCAGTCCGCCGCCTGCGGGGTAGGAGGACGGCACCTGGCCCAGACGGGATCCCGGGCCGGGTGCTGGGAATCGCCCTTACGGAGATGGGTGATCGGCTTCGGGAGTTGTTCAGCGCGTGCCTCACGTCTGGACAATTCCCGAAGCCGTGGAAGGAGGGCCGATTGTGCCTGTTGCGGAAGGAGGGACGTCCTCTCGACTCGCCTTCCGCATACAGGCCCATTGTGCTGCTGGATGACACGGGTAAGCTGCTCGAGAGAGTGGTGGCTTCCCGTGTCATACTGCATCTGGAGGGGACTGGGCCTGGGCTGTCCGAGGCCCAGTACGGGTTCAGGGCGGGGCGGTCCACTATAGACGCTCTGCTCTGGCTCAAGGGTTGGACTCAGGCGGCGATCCGTGAGGGGGAAAAGGCGTTGGCTATCTCGCTCGACATAGCCAACGCCTTCAACAGCCTCCCGCACGCAACGATACAGGAGGCGCTCCGTTACCATGGAGTGCCTCTGTATTTGCGGAGGCTGTTGGCCGACTACCTCTGGGACCGCGAGGTCCTGGTGCAAGGACGCGACGGTTTGAGGCGCCGTCGTGTCTCGTGCGGTGTTCCACAGGGGTCGGTGCTGGGCCCGCTCCTCTGGAACGTTGGATACGACTGGGTGCTTCGCGGCACGCTTCCTGCATGTGTGCGGGTTGCGTGCTACGCGGATGACACTCTAGTCGTGGCCAAGGGGAAGGACCTAGGGGAAGTGTTGCGGTTGGCCGCGGTGGGCACAACACTCGTGGTCGGCCGCATACGCGCCCTGGGGCTGGAGGTCGCTCTTTCCAAGACCGAGGCCCTTCTGTTTCATGGGCCTCGGGGGGGACCGCCTCCAGGTACACGGGTATCACTCGATGGGGTCCCAGTCCGGGTGGGGACCCAGATGAGATATCTGGGTCTCATCCTGGATGGGAGATGGACTTTTGGGGCCCACTTTGCCGGGCTGGCCACGAGAGTCGTTGGAGCTGCCGCCTCATTGGGAAGGCTGCTGCCAAATGTGGGTGGCCCGAGCGCCAATTGTCGTCGGCTGTACTCCGGAGTCATCCGGAGTATGGCTTTGTATGGGGCACCCGTCTGGGTGGACGCCCTCAGTCGCGGCAACAAAACCCTGCTGCGACGTCCGCAGCGGGTTGTAGCGACGAGGGCAATCCGCGGATACCGGACGGTGTCCTGGACGGCGGCGTGCGTGCTGGCCGGTGATCCCCCCTGGGAGCTCCAAGCGGACATCCTCACCGAAGTTTACCACTTCGTGGCGGCGAGGAGATCCCGAGGGGAGCCTCCAGCGTGGGAAGAGGTCGCACGCATGCGTAGGCAGGCGCAGGGCGCCCTGTTGCGGCGGTGGACTGAGGACCTGGCCGCACCGGTCCCTGGACAGTGGACGGTGGATGCGGTGAGGCCGGTCCTTCAGAGGTGGGCGAGGCGGCGGTTCGGGTCGCTGACCTTCCGATTGGTGCAGGTGCTTTCCGGGCATGGCTGTTTCGGCAAGTACCTGCACCAAATCGCGAGACGGGAGGCGACCCCTGCCTGCCACGAGTGTGGAGCGCCAGAGGATACGGCGCTCCACACGCTGGGGGTGTGTGCCGCATGGAGCCCGCAGCGGCACACACTCTCAGCGGTCATAGGGCGGGATCTCTCTCTGCCGAGCGTGGTAATCTCCATGCTCGACAGTGAGAGATCGTGGCAGGCGGTGGTCTCCTTCTGCGAAGAGGTAATGACGCAGAAGGAGACCGCGGAGCGGGCCAGGGAGGACGACGCCTCCTCTGACCCGATCCGGCGCAGACGTACGGGGGGAAGGAGGAGGCGGTTTGCCCGCCTCCTCCCCCCTCACTCATAGTGGGGTCACTGGCCGAAGGTCGGGGGACTTTCGGCCGGCTTGCACGACCCCACACGTCTGAGGGGTGGCCTCGGTGAGCGAGGTCACCCCTCCTTGTGCCGGGGCCCGGAATTATGATCCGGGCCTATCGCCGGGGCAAGATGGCGAATACTAACGTGGCCCCATCTTGTCCCATCTCGGCGAAGGACTGCTCACCCCAGGTTTTTAGTGGGTATACTGCCCTTCTGGCAGGGACTCCCACATAATCATCTCGCTCCCCCGGGCGAGGTGGTATCCATAAAGGATTTTCCTGGGTCAAAAAAAAAAAAAAAAAAAAAAAAAAAAGGTTAGGTTAGGTTAGGTTAGGTTAGGTTAGGTTAGGTTTTTTTTTTTTTTTTTTTTTTTATAAGTAAAACTTCAAGTCTACAGACTCTGTGGTCCGTACTCTTTTTGGATTTGTTTTTTATTCAAAGTGCAGTTTGTTTTATTTTTCATGTTATTACTCCATACATCAAGTTCTAAAGCTAGTGTTAGTTGCCTATACTAAGTGAGCTCATAATTTTTTTTTTTTTTTTTTTTTTTATTTATTTATTTATTTTTTTTTTTTTTTATTTTATATTTTTTTATTTTTTTTTATTTTTTTTTTATACGTTATTGGTTTATTAACTATATATAACTATATATTAGTATTACGACATTCATTTGTAAAAATTTAAAAATTTAATTTTTTCCTTACAAGCTATTGTCCCGATGTCCCTGCCTCAGACTCCGCTGGCCTTGGTGTATTTAATAGAGATTTCACGATCTCTTCGTCTCTATTTTTAATGGCCATTTTCGTGTTGTGGTCGAATATGTGCCGCTCACTGGCTTCGGTCGCCCGCCGCACGAACCTGCCTATGGCATCCGAGCTGTCGTCCGTGTAGTAGGTGCAACTGGCTGTGTGTCGCGACACTGCCACCACAGCATGGGGGACGCTGTTTCGGAGCTTAGTCGACCGTTCCCTCGTCTGTACTATGATCACCGATTCATAGTTCAGTCCCTGAGCTTCGTGTACGGTTAAGGTGCAGGACCCCGTTCCGGACCCGTATCCTTTGCTGATTAGGGAGGTTTTTTCCTCCTGTGTCAGCACTAGGAATAGGGTTTGCGGAGGGTCAGTTGGTATGTTTGCACCTGTATACCTTTTCAGCTTCAGGGAACGAATACGGGATCTTGACGAGTACATGCCCGGGTACACTTCGCTCAGAGCGTATGCCACGTCCATGGGGTTTCGGTGCGTGCAAAACATCTCCTGGCTGATGGATGCCAGTATAGCGGGACTGCTGTACCTTATGTCGAAGAGGTTCTCTCTTTCGACATAAGGCAGCTGGTTGACATCTCCCACGATGACGACTTCCTCCGCCCCCAACAACCGTGATGCCATTACTATTGCCCCGAAGTGGTTCATGAGAGCTTCGTCTATGAGCAGACGCTTTTCACTCCGCTCCATGAAACCATTGGCTAGTACGGAGGCCATGGTGCGCACTTTGGATTTGACTCCATCGCCTATGCGTTGCGCTACCTTGCCTCTCAGGTCTTTGGCTGCCTCGGTTGTTGTGGTGATTATGATGTCGTTGTCAGCGTCGAATTTGTCAACAATCCACGATGTTTTGCCGCATCCAGGTACCCCGTTGATCCAGGTGACGTTTGGCATCGTCCAGGGCTCGCTTGCCGCTGCAGGTTCATGTGGTCCCGAGATGGTTTTCGCCATCTCGAGAATTTTCTCCTGCAGCATTATCTTTGTGCACCGGGCTGTTACGACAATGGGATCGTTAGGGGGAGTCAGGAATGTTAGTTTGCCCGTCCGCTGTGTTTCCCTTTCGTTCAGGGGAACGAAACCACCCGTCGAGCTGAACGCAGCCATATACTGTCCTGACATTTTTCCCTTGATGATTTGGGATTTGTCATTGTCGTATATGGCCGCTTCCGCCTCCACGAGTTGCACGTTCAACAACCCCTCGTTTTCCCAGCGATATGCTTGCAGGATGTTTTTGCAAGTTTTAAGGTTAACTTCCCTTGTT
The DNA here is from genome assembly GCA_954871355.1 of Cabera pusaria. NCBI lineage: Eukaryota > Metazoa > Arthropoda > Insecta > Lepidoptera > Geometridae > Cabera > Cabera pusaria. Next base: position 28,716,590 of record OX940894.1, read on the forward strand.
GCTTTTTCGATCGCCAGGAATTCGAGGAGTGCGTTGGTCGCGTTGTCCGTTGGTTTCGTTGGTGGTATGAAGCTATGCGGGCTGACTTCCCCTTTGTCTGCTCTCGTCCTTTTGGGATTTTTCGTCTTTTCGGGTTCTGAGCGAGGTGATGTGAAGTCTCGGACAGCGGCTGCCTGTCGTTCCGCTATCCTGGAGACTTTGTCTTTTTTGCTTTGGAAGACTGCGCTTATAATGTTCGTGAGAGCCCTTTTGCGTCCCGCTTGGCCAGCTGCTGCGCCCCGGTCTGCTCTCTTTCTCGCGATGGTTTTTCCGGCTTGGACTTTTTCCTGAAGACGCTTTGACCCTGTTTGTGTAATCGAGAGCGAGTGGAGATTTTCACTGGTGTTTGGGGTAGTGGTGGGGGTGGGTGCTTTGAGGTAACTTAGGTCTTCGCCTCTGTCCTCGTAAGCAACAACGTGGTGATGTGCTGAGGCTTTTATGCACCCGATGTGATCCCCCACTTCCCCTCTCTCGTACTCGACTACCATCGCGTCTACGCTGATTATGCGAGGTGTCAAAGCTTCTTCGTTGACCGCCTGTCCAATCTTTGAGAGCACCGCGTTTGCCAGTGAAAAAGGTGTTCTTGTGTCTTTGTCGATTAGTACGATCGTTTTGTTCTGTGATCGCACTAACCGACATTGGCATCCGGCTATTGTTGTTAATGCCAGCTCTTTGTACCTATTCCATTTCATGGTGGTCTTTGTGGTGCTCCCATTGAGAAGATTTGCTAGTCCGGGGGAAATTGCGACGCGGTTCTTTGCGTTTACGTTGCAGTAGCTGATACCAAGTCTTTCCGTGTTGTTGTCCATGAAAAGAGCCACTCCCCTTATACTGATGCCAGGCTCACCCCTCTCTCCGAGCTCCAATAACCGGTGTATTGGGGTTCGGTGTTGCGGGGCTCGCCGTTCATCGGGTGGGTTGTCGGTGATGGTGCTGGTGTTGGGTGGGATGGTGATTGGTGTGGGTCGTGTGGGTGTTAGGGTGCGGTGTCGTTTTGCTGCTATGGTGAACACTTTTTCGGCGTAGTTGAGGAAGTGGGTCCTGCTTCTCGGGTCTGCAATTATGGTTGACAGATTTTCTCTGGTGACATTTGAGTCTATCTGTGTCTCCAACTCATATTTTGCTGCCAGAAAGCGTGGACACTCCAGAACTACATGCCATATTGTTTCGCTGATTGTGGGATCGCATTCGCAACCTGGGCTTTCCAGTAACCTGAACCTGTGCAGATACTCGGCTATCCCGCCATGCCCCGTCAAGACTTGCACTTGGGTGGGTGTCAACTTGGTCGTTCTAACTATTCGGTATGCCTTGTTGACATCCGGTAGGAATAGTTTGGTGACCCCACCTGTGCTTGAAGAGTCGTACCTGTCTTGCCATCTGCGTACCGTCTCTTCTCTGATCTTTCTCTTGACGTAGGATAACGGGATCTTGCCATAGTCCATGGTTGAGGTTGCATGCAGGGCCGCGGATTTGGCTAGCTCATCGGCTCTCTCGTTACCCGCGGTGCCTACGTGCGCTCTCAGCCAGAATAGCCGTACTTGTCTCCCCTCTGCTTTCATTCCGCTTATGCACTCTTTGATCGTTTTTGTCAGGGGATGGGTCAATCTGGGGTTTGCCAGCAAGTCGAGCGACGATCTTGAGTCGCTCAGGATGTTAACTGTTTTGGCCTTGCTGGATTTCGCCGATTGTACCGCCCTGAAGAGTGCATAGAGTTCCGACTGGAATACTGTGCATGAGGGGTCCAGACTGAAGGTTGAGAAACATGATTCCTGGCCATCCTCCCACCATGTGAGGGCTGCGCCAACTTTTCCCTCAATTTTGCTACCGTCCGTGTAGATTTGTGGACCGGTAATTTGGTGGGAGTTCAGGGTTTCCTGGTTCATGTCCTCTAGGAGCTCGTACTCCGTTGTTTCGAGTGTCGAGGGGTGAGGTTGGTCGAGGTAGCTCACATTTTTCTCCAGTTCCCTTCCAGGTGGAATGTAGTCTGTAGACAAGCCTTTTTTCGCCATATACAGACTTGCGGCTTCCTGAATTCTCAGGTCTAGCGGCAAAGTTCCCGATAAGGCGAGTGCCGATGTGAGCGATACCGTGCGATACGCCTTGCAGATCTTCTGTGCGAAGCCCCTTTGCAGTGCTTCTAGACGATCTCTGATCATCTGAAGCTCTGTCGACTTGTACCACGCACTGGAGGCGTACATCACTATCGGCTCAATGACTGCGACATAGATGGTTCGGATTATTTCGGTGTTCAAGCCCCATGTGACTTTTGCTGCACATGCCAGTTGTTTGTATATTCCCGAGACTTTTCTGCAAGTTGAATTTACATGTGGGAGGAAATTCAACTTGCGGTCTATTATGAGGCCTAGGAGTTTCACCTCGTCGACGAGGTTCAGCCTGCAGCCCGACATGTGAATAACTGGGGGGTCGTAACGCAGTTTCTTCGTTATCAGCATCACGTTTGTTTTGTGCGCTGCGAAGTTTAACTTGTTCATTTTCCCCCAGTTTGCCACTGTTTCGAGTACTGAGTTTGCTGATTCCTCCAAGGCGCTGACTTCGTGTCCGGAAAATACGATAACCCCGTCGTCCGCGAAAGCTTGGCAGTATACTTCCTCGCCAGATAGTTTCTGCAACAGCGGATCTAGAATTATGTTCCAGAAAGTCGGTCCACCGATGGAGCCTTGGACACATCCTTTCGTGGTACATCTCTCGCTTGTTGCTCTGGCATAGTTGACCACGATCTTTCGGTCACTAAGGTAGGAGTTGATTACTGCGTAAAGATTTTTTGGACATTTCTTGGTTATCAACTGGTGCTTCAGAGCTGGCCACCACGCGTTATCGAATGCGCCCTCTATGTCCAGTGAGACTATTATGACGATCTTTTTGTTGTTCACTTCAGATCGTATGTGTCCCAGCAGGTCATACAGGGCGTCCTCGGTGCCGCGCTGCGGCATGAAGCCGTACTGTTTTGGACTAAGAGTGGGTAGTATGTGCCATTGAAGTCTACATATCAGGAGTTTTTCGACGATTTTTCCGAGGACTGAAAGCAAACCTATCGGTCGGTAGGACTTTGGGTGGGTATAGTCCTCCTTTCCCGGTTTCCTGAGGATCACGACATGTGCGATTTTCCACTGTTTGGGGAAGTGCGCGAGCGACAGGCATTTGTTCGCTATCGTCGTAAACACCTCCCTTTCACTGTGGATGGCCTTTGTGCATATATCGGCTGTCAATCCGTCCATTCCCGGGGCTTTCTTTGAATTCAGTGATCTCAACACTAATTCCAATTCTGCCCATTGGAATGGTGGATCGTCGTCCGACAGGCCTTCGATCTCCTCAGGTTGCTTATCTTGAGTCAGTTCTCGGATTAGCGTGTGGTGTGGGCTGTCAGTTGATACAGAATCGTCAGGATAGAACGTTTCCGCCAGAAGATTCGCCGACTGGACAGGGTTTAGTGTCTGTCCATCGGCGCCTCGAAGAAGCATGTCTTCTTGTCTTCTGGCCGTTTTCCTGATGACCCTGTATATCCCATCCCACAGGCTTTCCCCGTCTTGTGTTGTGCAAAACTCCTTCCAGCTCTTAGTCTCGGCCTCATTAGCTCTTTCGGCATAGGTCACTCGCGCGTCTTGGTATTCTTTTATGACCGCCTTTATTCGTGATGGAGCAGCGTTTTTGATACGTCTCTTTTTACGAAGAACGTCTTTCTTGAGGTTTTCAAGCTCTTTACACCACCACGGAGGTAGTGATGTTTCCCTCCTTGCGCCGATTTTCGGGATTAATTCATCACAGGTCTTGTGGATGATATCCGTGTAGGCGTCGATCATGGCTTCCAGATCCCTTCCGGACATGATATTCCGTATGGTGTCAGGGGTTATGTTGTTTTCTGCTAGCTTTGTCCTGAACAGCGTCTCGAAATCCTTCCACTTTGCCTTTTTGGTGTTGTACCTTCTTGTCGTGATGGGCTTTAGCGGCTGCAGGCGCCCTTTCAGACGTACTTAGGTTTTGTTTCAATACGCCACTTGCGCCAACGTATGGCTCCTGTACTAGGGCGATTGAAATACCTTTTGCCTTTGCCACCTGATGGAGTTCGTGGGTTGCTTTTTTGCACCGACGCAGGTTAACCTGGATGATCCGTAACCTGCTTGTGCCAGCATCTGGGAGGGTTGAGCCGTTTTGGTTGTTCTCTTGGTCGCCCTTAGCAGTAGTTGATGCGGGTTCGCGCTATTGCATCCCACTTTTGTTTTTCCATGCAGCTTGCGCTGAACGCATTATGTGCCGTGTCCGCTGCTGGACCGTGCGCCTTTGTGCAGTTCTTGCATTTTGGGGGTTTCCCCTCCTGCCTGTCCTTGCACTTCTCCCAGGAGTGTTTACCTCCGCAGTGGCTGCAGAGGTTGTCTTTCTCCTGGCAGATGGCCTTTGTGTGGCCGTAGCCAAGGCATTTAGTGCATTGGACCAGAGGGGATTGGTCATATACTGGCCGCCGTTGGAGTCCAATATATACCTTACCCTCCTCCACAAGGCGCTTGTGGATCTCCGGGGAGACCTCCAGCACCGGATGGCACTCCAGATTGTTCCTTGCCTGTTTCCTGTATTTCACCCGGATTGTGCTCTCCTTCGTTCCGACGCCTCGCAGTATATGTTTGTTTTGAGATAGCAAATTCTCTACTATCGCTGCGTCGGAATGATATTTGAGCACATCCCTTATGATTACTAGGGGGTTCATGGCTCTTGCCACCTCCACCTTGAGGGTTTCGCTCCTCTGGACCTGCTGCTTTACGAGGTTCATGTCTTCCCTCGTACCGCAGCTGAGGATGACTTTTTGGTTCCTAGCCTTTCTCACCCTGTCTATCCTGGCGCCTGTGGTCTTGGTGTCTATGGCGTCTCTTATCTTCTCAATTACATTTTCCCCGGTGTTTTTGGGGTCTGTTGAGGAGATAATGAGGGTGTGATTAGGCCTTAGACTGGGTGAGGGAGGCTTGGCAGCCATCTTGGCGTAGGTGGGTTTCGTCTCTGCCGATGCTCTTTGGTGTTGTTCGGTGTGAGCTGGGAGTGGCCGGTCCGTAGTGTTCAAGTCTGCCACTCCCTTCTGTATTGAGGCCAGTACTTGTTTCACTTCCTCCACCGCCATTTCTGTCTCGATATTCGGCACTGGAGGTGCCGGTTCTTTCGAGCACTTATCTTGCAGCGAGCGGAGGTCTGACCTCATTATCTCTATGTTTTCAGAGATCGGCTTGAGGTGGGGCTCTAGGTCCAGTGGAGGTTGGGGTGGTGGTGGGACGCACGTCGGTCTCTCAAGGACTTTTTTGATCAAGTTCCTTACTTCCTTGATCTCCCCCCTAAGCGCAGAGACTTCTGACGGCTCCGGGAGTTGGTGTTGGGCAGGGGGTTCTGGCACTGACGGTGGGGCTTTGATATTTTCCCCGAGACTTTCCACTGTTCTCCGGAGGGCATCAAGTTGGTTAGAGATGCTTTTCGTGTGGGTGTCGAGCCTGTTTATGCCCGCCTCTATGTCGACCCACTGTTTGGCATCTGATACCTCCGGTTGGGCTTTCTCGTGGGAAATCCCGGCGCCCAGTGCTTCAATGGCCTTTTTTACTTCCTTTATCCCCCTGAAGGGTTCCTCGGTCTCGTAGCCTAGCCAGCTGCGTATGGCCTTGGTCTCCTCCAGGGTACCCGAGATGTCTTCCCTCGCTATTCTCACCTGTTCCGCCAAGCCCTGCTTTAGGGCTAGCATCTCCTTGGTGTGAGCTCTCTCGGCACTTAGAAGCTCCTGTGCGTGCCTCGAGAGAGCTCTCTCCAAGTTGAGCTTATGGCGGGCCCGTGAGTCAGCGAGGGACAACACCCGTTCATAAAGGCCTTGAAGGCATTCCAGTGTCGTGGCCTTGATATCCCGCCTTATGTTTCCCCCCTCTTCGATGGCATCCTTGCCCCGCTGCAAGAATTCGTTCGCCTCCCGGGTCTCCTCGCTCATACACGCTCCGGACATTCTTCTCCCCATCTGTGGAGACGAGATGAGGCTGTGTCTCCTACTTGGGTGAATGTCCGAGTTGACGGACGAGTTATCTCCATCCCCGAAGTCCGCCATGCTGGGTGTGGCGGAGCGCCTACTCAGCTCGGTTGCTGCCTCAAGATGTGCCGCGACGTGTTCCACCGAGGAGGAAGCAGAAACAGATCCCTCTGTTGCAGAGGTTTGTTTCTGCCTCCTCCTCGGCGGGTCCGCGGACCTGTCCTTGACGGCTGCATCGGACTTATCTTTGGGCGCGTCCGTGTTGCGGGGCGATGTCTTTCCGAGTTTCTCCGAAGCCAGCGACGTCGCCGCGGCGACCTTTGACAACACTTTCTCCCGAAGAGATCGTGACGTCTTAGGCTGTGCAGCGGAGTCTGAGGCCTTCTTTTGAACTCCAGACATGGTGTAGGGGGAGGGACAGAATACAACAGCAGAAGTCGAAAGAACAGCAAGGAAGGATGGCACAAATAAACACGTTATAAAGGTAGTTTACTCTAAACAAGATTATTGACACAGGAAATGCAGTTTGTTTTGAAGAGGGACTTAATCTAAGAGATTAGTGTTCGCATCCAAAACGGACCAGTTTCCGCAAGTAGCACCTGCTCACAAGTTGACACATGCACCAGCCTCGCCTTCCTCAACCGTTGTTTGGGAAGATGACGACCCGGTACACAATGCCACCACTTGCCGAAACTTTTCCTGGTGAGCTTGACCGATGTGAATGCGATCACCAATCTTAGGAGATCTTAACTGCTAGCTTACTCTAACACAGGTGATACAGTTTACGAGATTAATACAATTAGGAAATGCAGTTAGTTTAAAGAGGGACTTTATCTAAGAGATTAGTGTTCGCATCCAAAACGGACCAGTTTCCGCAAGCAGCACCTGCTCACAAGTTGACACATGCACCAGCCTCGCCTTCCTCAACCGTTGTTTGGGAAGATGACGACCCGGTACACAATGCCACCACTTGCCGAAACTTTTCCTGGTGAGCTTGACCGATGTGAATGCGATCACCAATCTTAGGAGAGCTTACCTCCTAGCTTATTCTAAACACAGTTAATACAGTTTAAGAGATTAAAACAATAAGTTTTTTTTTTTTTTTTTTTTTTTTTTTTTTTTTTTTTTTTTTTTAATTTATGGACTCACTTGATGACTTTGTCCTTTGATGCTGGAGTACAACGCGCTTCAGAGCCTGGAGATGTTGGGCTCTGCGTGGTGGTGCTTCTGGGTTTCTTCGGTGGGGGACTGCCTGGTGCGATGACGGAAATTGCCTATTCTGCCGGGGCCAATTTGTTGTGCTCGTTCTCCCGATTCCAACGACCCCAAACACGGGGGGTTTATGTTGAGCGGTTACCGAGTTATGGCTCGCGGGGGTGAGGTCAACCTCGGGGGGGGGGGGGGGATTTCGGGGGCGGGTTGGGGGGGTGGGGGGGGTTTGGGGGGGTCGGGGGGGTTGGGGGGGTCGGGGGGTTGGGGGTCGGGGGGTCGACGGGTCAGGGGGGGTTGCTGTGGAGTGAAGGGGTGCGGTGGGGTAAGGCGTAGGGGGTGCGGGGAGCTTGGTCGGATAGAGAGGTTGGGTGTTGGGGTAGGTCAGGTCGATCGACTCGACCTATTGGCTTCCAACGCGCGGGGGCAGGGTGGGGGGGGTGTCGAAGGGGTGCGGATGGCTGTGAAGAGGAGGGGTGTAAAGAGGGCTGGTGATCCCGGTTCAGGCGAACCCAAACACGGTGGGTCTAGGAGGAGCGGTTAAGGAGATCCCTCGAGGTTACCTGATGATGGTAATTCTTCAGGAGGGCGAAGTCCTCAGCTGCTCTGCCAATGCGTTGAGGAGTCTTAGGGCCGTCTTCGAAGTCGTCACGGTGGTCCGATGTTGTTTGAGATACTAACCTCGCTTTTTGAAGCACATGCGAGCACGTGGTGACCGCGTGGTTTTGTCACTGCTTTTTCAGTTAATATCTCAGGTTCCCGTGATCGGATCTTGGAAATTTTTTCTTCTCCAGACAGATCTTTATGACGACTGCGTGGATATTAAAACGGCTTTTTGGACTCACTGTTTTGCTTGGCTCTATTGAGGTTCAAAGTCTTCGCCTTCCTGCTCCTGAACCCTTGGTTATACAGACTTGCGCACACGAATCCTGGCGAGTCACACACTTGTTTAGACTACAGAATCACTTTTAGACGCGTAGCTCAAAAAAAACCTATTTTTAGGAATTTTTTCCGCGGAGCTGATGTTATTTCGGTCGTGTTTCGACGTGTCTATTTAGGTTAGACGGTTAGGTTAGGTTAGGTTAGGTTAGGTTAGGTTAGGTTAGGTTAGGTTAGGTTAGGTTAGGTTAGGTTAGGTTAGGTTAGGTTAGGTTAGGTTAGGTTAGGTTAGGTTAGGTTAGGTTAGGTTAGGTTAGGTTAGGTTAGGTTAGGTTAGGTTAGGTTAGGTTAGGTTAGGTTAGGTTAGGTTAGGTTAGGTTTTTTTTTTTTTTTTTTTTTTTTTTTTTTTTTTTTTCCTACTCGACCCTCCAACGAAGTTGGAGTCTGTATCTGCTATTGACTCTTTCATGCTAGTTCTCGCTTGTTCGCTTTGTACAGATGACCTTTCATGCTTCATACAATTCTTTCTTTTAACCATCAGTCTTTCATACATTTATTGGTGGGATGCCAATACTGTCGTCCCTAATCTGCTCTAGCTATATTTCATATTTCTACTTAATTAATGGGGTTACATACTTCAATAAGTGTACACAAAGTGTTACTTCATTGTTACAAATTGTCTTAATACTATGATTATTTTTACAAATTTGTGCATATGCACCATCAATATATACTCAAATATATGTGGGTGCATTATATTATTTCTTCTTATTTTTTCTTACAACTTTACTTATAACTAATTTGCAATATTCTATAAACTTAGTACTTATTTTTACATTATCCATTATTTTACATATATTTGCAACATTTATATCAGTATCTATTTCTTGTGTGCAATCATAGCGTTGTTTACTGTAGATGGGACATTCCACGATGACGTGAAGAGCACTCTCCTCGACCAGAGGATCACATTCGCATGCTGGACTCTCCTTGCACCGGAACCGATGCAGGTACGAGGAGAATCCACCATGCCCGGTCATAAACTGTGTCACAATGGGTTCCAGTTCTAACTTTTTGACTAGAGGATAAGCTGTTATTACGTCTGGGAAAAACACTTTTGTTGTTGATGCAGTTTCATTCGTCTTGTAGCGGCGGTTCCATTCGTCAAGCGACTCCGTTCGGATTTGTCGCTTGACGAATGAAACCGGACACTTGTCATAATTTGCCTTGGATTTAAGTCGCAACGCTGCGCTCTTTGCTAGTTCGTCCGCTCTTTCGTTTCCCTCCAACCCTGCGTGTGCTTTAATCCAGTATAATTCTAAGGATTTTCCGTTTTTATGAATTATACTGATATTATCTCTTGTTTTGACAGCTAGGGGATGGAGGGAAACGTTATTTACTACCGTTTCGAGGGCGGATTTAGAGTCACAGTTCACGCTGCAACGAGGTGACTTACTCTGAAGCGCCAAGGTGGTGGCTTCTGCCAATGCGAGCAATTCTGCCTGATACACGGTGCAGCACTGCTCCAATTTAAGCTTTCGGGTACTCACCTCTTCGCCATTGTCCCATAAGGACAATGCCGCGCCGACTTTCCCCTCCAGCTTACTACCATCAGTGTAGATGTTCAGGCCTTCTTGGTTACATTGTTGCAGTGCTGCATCGTCCGCCAGGCATCCGTAATGCATCCTTGTGAGTTTGGCAGGATGTACAGTTTCGCTGAAGGCAATAGGTCGCTCAACTTCACGATCTCCTACTATTTGCTGGCTGTGTCCCTTCCTTATTGCATAAAGTAGGGCTGCTTCTCGGATTCTGATGTCCAAGGGAAGCAACCCAGCAAACAGCAGCGCTGAATTAAGTGAGACCGTTCGATGTGACTTTATTAATTTTTGGACAAAACCTCTCTGTACTGCATCGAGTTGTTTTTTGACACACAGCTTGTTAGTCGCAGGTGCCCATGCGCTCGCAGCGTACATCACTGTCGGCTCTACCACAGCTGTGTAGATAGACCTGATAACTTCGGGGCGTAAGCCCCAGTGAACCTTTGCGGCTCTACAGAGTTGCTTGAAGAAGTTTACGGCCTTGCGACAGACGTTTGCTACGTGCGAGTTAAAAGTAAGTTTTCTGTCAATTGTGAGTCCTAGCATTTTGATCTCGTCTGATGTACCAATGTCAATCCCGCCCATGCTCAGACGTGGTGTGTCAAATTTCAGTTTTCGAGTAACAACCATAGCACTTGTTTTGTGTGGTGCGAATTTTAGTTTGTTTTTGACACCCCACGCCCTGACATACTCGAGAGTGACATTGGCGCGTTCTTGAATGGCTGCGGTTGAATCGCCATCAAATACTAGGACCACATCGTCCGCAAACGCCTGGACATATTCTCCTCTCGCGTCAAGACTTTTTAATAAGGGGTCGAGGATCAAATTCCATAGAATAGGACCTGCAATGGAGCCCTGCACGCATCCCTTGTTGTTTGCTTTCTCGTGTTCTTTCCCAGCATATCGGACCTTCACTTTTCTATCGCTAAGATAGCTGTCCAGAATTTTCCTGAGGTTCAATGGGCACTCCTCTTCCGCCAACCGGACTTTAATGGCCGGCCACCAGGCGCTGTCGAAGGCTCCCTCTATATCCAAGGATACCAATGTAACGATCTTCTTTTGGCTTAACTTGGATTTTATATATTGTATTAGGGTATAGAGGGAGTCTTCGGTGCACTTCTGGGGCATAAAGCCGTATTGGCAAGGGCTCATTCGTGGGATTAAATGGTGTTTCAGGCGTGCCACGAGCATTTTTTCGAAGATTTTCCCCATCACTGGCAGGAGTCCTATCGGTCTGTAGGATTTTGGGACGGTATATTTTTCTCTTCCCGGTTTTCTAAGAATTACCACCGTGGCGATTTTCCATATCTTTGGATAGTAGTGGCATTCCAAGCATTTATTTAAGAGTGCCAAGAATAGTTTAAGGTCACTTTTGATTGCTCTACTACAAATGTCCGCCGTCAGGCCGTCTTCGCTGGGGGCTTTTTTAGGGTTTAGTGCATCGACCGCCAAGAGGAGCTCGGTCTGCGTAAACGGTGGGTCGCAAGTTTCACCTTGCTCTCCGTCGTTTACTCTCTCCGCTCGCTCCCTTGTCAGTCGATGTTCGGGGCTATCCTCAGACAGAGAGTCCTCCGGGAAGAAGGTGTTTGCAAGCAATTTAGCTGAGCCTTCTGCATTCAGTAATTTCCCATTTTCTTCCAGAGGTATGTCCTCTCCTCTGCTTTTTGTTCTTCCTATTACCCTATATATACCGTCCCAAACTCCCTCCCTGTCCTGTTTCCCACAGAACTCCTTCCAACTTTCGACCTGTGCTTTTTGTTCCTCCAGCTCATACTCTGCTTTCTTTTCAAGGTATTCGGCGACGACCTTTGCTCTTCTTATTGGCGCGGCGCATCTGATCCTGTTTTTCTGGTGGTGACTTCCTTCTTCATCTGCTCAAGTTTTTTGGACCACCACGGAATTGCCAGCACTCCTTCACTCTTCTTTTTTGGGATGGACTTGTTACACGCTGTTGTTATAGATTTGGTATAGTTTTCTACTGCTAATTCTAAATTTTGCCTACTGTTTATGTTTCCAATGTTTTCTGATGTTAGTTCATTTCTTTGCTTTAATTGGTTGAGTTTCAGATGAAACTCATCCCAATTTGCTTTTAAAGTATTATAAATTCGAGTGGTTCTTATAATTTTGATACCGGCTGATTTTTTCAGTAATAAGTTGAAGACAATTCCGTTGTGGTCTGAACTCGTGAGACTGCCATCTACAGTCCAGTCGTCCACCAGATCCAACATGTCCGAAGAGCAGGCCGTCACATCGACGAAGCTAGAGTATCTTTGGCCTCCCCTAATTGTGTCAAAAGTTGGTGTTGTGCCAGTGTTGAGTACTTGGAAGTCCAATTCGTCGAGGGTTCCAGCCATGTCTGTACCTCTCTGATCAATTTTTAGGCTTCCCCACCATGTGTTCTTCGCATTAGCGTCGCCCCCAATTAGCAACCTCCGAGATCCGGTCTTTCGGCTGATTTTCGTAATGTGCTCCAGGTATGGCTCAATGGGTTGGTCCGGCTCAAAGTAGTATGATACCAGCGTGATCTCCCAGGCACTGGTTCGGATCCCCACCACAACGATGTTATATGTGGTGAGTTCTGGGTACTGTATGACGTCGAGGCTATTGTCAAAAATAACAATCGCCGCCTTGACAGTCCCTTCTCCTACTGCAGTGTTCTGGAAGACCCTTACGCCCTGGTAATGCTTCATACTTTTGATACCTCCCACATAAGGCTCCTGGAGGAGTGCGACTGCAGCATTCCTCTGCTTAGCTTCAATCATGATCTCGGTGGTCGCCAACCTTTTTCTTTGGAGATTTGTTTGCAAAAACTTGTACTGGCTGCCCTCAGCAGTATGCCACAGCTGATCTGGCGAGCATGTCCCATTTACGTCTTACTGGGCACACGTCACTGAAGGAGTTGTGATCAACTTTTACTGCCTTTGCCTTCACACAGTTAACACAACTCGGGGGCGCGTCCGCGAGCCACTCCGCACAGTTGACCCGATGATGCTGACCGCCGCAGTGGCTGCACACATCTATTGTATCGCGGCAGAACTTCCGTCCGTGCCCGTACCCCAGACAACGCGAGCATTGTATAAGTGGGGACTGGTCAGCTACCGCTATCCTTTGCAGGTCTATGCGTACAGCTCCTGCGTCGGTCAGCCGTCTCCACACAACTGGTGACACCCTGGCGACAACGTGTGCTGTGATGGGGTTCCTCGCCTTGCGACGGAATCGAATCTCGATTCGATCGTCCTCCTTACTAAGATCACGCAGCAATTCCTTGTTTTGTGCCCTGATCGCCTTGATGATGCCCTCATCAGTGTTGTGCTGGAGGACGCCATAGAGGACGATCAGGGGGTCCTTATTTTTGATTTCCTCTGCGTTGAGGTAGTTTCCTTCTCCGTTGATTTTTTCTTTTACTCTCCTCATTTCTTCCACGTTTTTACAGCCAACGATTACCTTCCTATCTCTGGCTTTGCGGATTTTGTCCACGGTGATATCTCCTTCTGTCGCATTTACAGCCTTCCTAATTCTCTCCAGCACCTCTTCTCCACTTTCAGTGTCGTCCTTGGAGGTGACCACCACCGAGTGCAGCGCCGACTGCTGCGCGAATTTCTTCGCGCTGCTACCGGCCGCTACGCCCGCGTAAGTGGTCTTCTCCAAGGCTTTCCGATGGTTTTCTAAGTCCTCTTTTAGTTCTTCCATAGCCATGCAATTTTCCTTTATAAGGCGGTTTTGTTCTTGCATCATCGTGCACAACTCCTCTTGGGTGGCAGAGGACTCGATCGAGGCGGAATGGGAAGATTTAGCAGTTTCCTCTGCAGGGAGATTCTGTGCCTTAGTCTGTCCCTTTCCAGTCCGATCGGCCTCTGATTCCTTGAGGAGCCGAAAGAGTGTGTCTAGTGCTTCAATTGCAGCTTCTTTTTTCTCGGTCTTCATGGTCTTGGAGCTGCTGAGGTTGATCTTACCCTTGTTAAGGGCAGCCCTTCCCTCAGCAACTCTGCTAATTTTGTAGGTTTTTGGAGGTGATGCTTTTGAGATTCCTGGGACCGAGACTGGGACTTGGTCTGTGTTTCCTTTCTGTGGCACTGTATTCGATTTAGTTTTGGGTGGAATCGTCACTGTCTTGTCAAGAGCTGGGGATATCCGACCGGTTTCCCACTCTCCAATACTAGTCCTGACCTTAGAATGGGCAGGCTCTGCCTGTTCGGTCGCATCGTGGGACTTTTTTGTTGGAGTGCGGGTTGCAGCGAACATTGTCAGTGGGGGTCGCGTCAAATACAAGAAATTATAAATTTGTAAAAGTTGTAAACAGCAGTAAAACAAACAAAATAAAAACAAATATAATAAAAACAATAATAATAATAATATAAGAATAAACAATAAGACACAATAGAATAAGCGCAGCTTAAATTTCCACGAGGAATTTGTCGATGTCAATATTTACGGTTGAGAGTGCTCAACAGCGCATCAGTGAATTGTCCAATATAATACAAATGATTACAGTAAATTTAAAATCACACAAATTTTGTCTTAGTTTTAATAATACTCATAGATATATAGCTTCTGGTGTTAAATTAGAAACCAGCTGTTCCAATTTTGCAATTAAGTTGTCGCAAAATTTTTAGGTCAAAAAATTTTGCAAACGAAAAATGTCCAAAATGGCTTAGTACACTAAGATTGTCGATATTAATGATTATAGAGCTAAAAAGAAATTCCACTATTGTCCAAAACTTTTTGAGAAAAAATTTTTAAAAATTTTTTCTGAACTATTTTAATTTAAAATAAGATTTTATGAAGACCTTGAGCATACTTCGTATGTTCAAGCCGCTCACAAAAAGTGGCTAAAACGCACCGTTTCCAAGATATTGAAGGTTTTTTGAAAATTTTTCAAAATCCAAGAAAGTTCCAAAAATTAAAATTTTAATATTTCCTCAAGACCTTCAGCATACTACGTATGTTGAAGGCGCTAGTAAAAAATGGCCTAAAATGCACCGTTTTTGAGATACGGGCGATTTTAGAAAAATATTTTAAAAATTTTAAAATTAATCGGAAAAATTTTCAAAATTTAAAATGTTAAAAATCTAGCTTACTTAAAATACCCATTATCATGGGTATTTGAAGGTGAGGTTAAAATTTGTCTAAAATGCTTAGTTTCTAAGATAATAGCGAATTAAATACAATTAAATTTATAACTCGAAAACTAAAAATAGGAAAAATCTAAAAATTTTTTATTAAATACTATAAATAAGTGCCTATCAAACAAAATTTTAAAAAGATGGTGTTACCGATCTTGATCGTCAGGTAAAATTTTTCAAAATTTAGCAAAATTTTCAAAAAATCACTACTCAGCTGTGAGTGGTCCGATTTCCGATTTCGAGATGTCAGATGAAAGGGCTCGGCGAGGCGCACAATCCCTTATCGTCAGATGCGCTCGAAGTGGTCCAGGAGACTGACCACGTGGCCACGTGGTTTTTGGTTTTCGGTGAATATCTCAGCGAGTTCAAACGGGAAAAATCCCGGACTCAGCCAAAATGTGCTCTTTGTAACTGCTCACCCCTTGGTCAAATAAAAAGGGGGTGTCAACGCGACTAATCGAGCAGCGTTTCGCCTCAAAGGTGTGAATTTTTCACAAAATACACTTTTTCACAGATAACTTGGTGAATTTTGGTCGGATTTCCAAAATTCTTTCGCACACTCGTAGCACTCGCGGAGACGCACAATTTGATGTAACACACGGGTAAATCAGAGCACTTTTTACCACTATTTCCGATTTTTCAAGCGCGGAACCACGTGTTTTTGGTGCGCTCTCGGTGGCGGTTGGAGCGGAACTGGTTAGGTTAGGTTAGGTTAGGTTAGGTTAGGTTAGGTTAGGTTAGGTTAGGTTAGGTTAGGTTAGGTTAGGTTAGGTAGGTTAGGTTAGGTTAGGTTGGGGGACCCCCCACAGTGCTTGCGTCCTCGTCGCGTCCCCTGGGCAACGACCCGGTTCTGACCACCGTAACGGAGTGGCAGGCCGTGGCTCGGCTAAAGAGCACTGTACCGTCGCAGCTTTATGCGGATAACTGTGACACCTGCGGAGGCAATGCCAAAACCTACGCGGGACGCCTTCGGGCGATTCATTCCAAAAGGCCCTTCTCAGGGCCAACCCAAAGGCCCTTCTGAGGGCCAACCACAAGGTCCTTCTCAGGGCCAGGCTGACGAAGTCACGTCAGCGCTGGAGACTAGTTGCACACCATCTGCGGCTAGTGTCTTTTGCAGGGCGGATGACTTGTCGGACTCTGACAATGAGTTGTTTGAGTCCGACGCCGGTATATCGGCGGTGGAGAGTCGCCAGGAGTGTCGAAAGCGGGCCTTTTTGAGGAATAGTTCCGAAGGCTCCTCGGACTCGACTAAGAAGCCGAAGAAGAAGGCAAGGGCCAAAAAGTCTCTGGCGGACACGCATGACGTAGGTCTAGCAGATGCTCAACGCCAGCTAGACCTAGCTCGGCGGTTGCAACTTCAGCAAGGAGAAAGTTGCCGCCAAGGAGCAACAGACGCGCGTTGCTCGGGCTAAGTCCGGGTACGGCGCGTCTAGCGTTCATTACGCGGACTACTCCCTGGCCGAGCTGGAGCTGATGGCTCAAGAGGACAAGGAGGAGATAGTGGATGTCGCCTCCAAGTCCTCAAACTTAAAAGGGACTTTCCAAAAGTCCCTAAAATGCAGGGCCGCCAGCATGCGCGGCATAGTATCGGAGTTGGTGCAGCGCAAGACTACCGACGAAACTCGGCAACTGCAGGCGAAAGTTGATCGTCTGCAGTCGGAAGTCAGTCAGCTGCACGAAAAGCTGGCTGAAACAACAGCCCGGCCTGCTCGAGCTCACCTGACACCTGCAGCCGAAGGCCCCAACCTTGAGGATATCATCCGCAAGGTTGTCATGGAGGAAAGGGCCTTCACGAGAGCCTGCTTCGCTGGCATCGAAGACCGGCTCTTGCCGGAGAAACGCCTCCGACCGCCACTCGCGGCGGACAAGAGGCTGCATGAGCCGGGACCATCTGCCCCGATGGAGGATGCCCTTCTGCCTTCTACCACTCCATCCAACCAGAAAAGATGGACGGAGGTGGTCAGCAAGGGGAAGCGCAAGGCCAAGAAGAAGGCGAAAACGACAGTTGCCCCTTCCGTTCCCGTCATCACCCCTCCCAGCTTGTCCCAGTCGACTGGCAAGGGAAAGGGAAAAGGGAAAATGTCGGTCCCCAAGCCCACCACCGCTGCTCCCGTAGCGAACAGGGCCCCAGCCGTGGCGTGGAAGAGATTGGTTCCTCCCAAGACCGCAGCCGTGGTGGTGACACTCACTGCGGAAGCTGCGGAGCGAGGGGAGACCTATAGCTCCGTCCTGGTGCGGGCTCGTGCTAACGCCGATCCCGCCCAACTGGGCATTGGCGCAGTCACGTGCCGCCGGACCCAAGCTGGAGCTCGAATTTTCGAGTTCTCGGGGGCTCAGGGCAGCGCTAACGCGGACCTCTTTGCAACCAAATTGCAAGAGGTCATCGCTGATGCTGCTAAAATTGCAAGGCCCGTCAAGACTGTGGCCTTAGAGGTGACCGATTTGGACGATTCGGTCACCAAAGAGGAGGTCGTGGCGGCGGTCGCAGCAATAGGAGGCTGCAATGTCACAGCGGTACAGGGCCGGAGCATCAGGCCCGGTCGCGGTGGCATGGGTACCATTCGCCTTGAGTGCCCAGTCACCGCGGCTAAAGCCGTCTTAGCCAAGGGACGGCTTCCTGTCGGCTTCAGCTCGAGTGCGGTCCGGGCACTTGTAGATCAGCCTCTGCGTTGCTACAAGTGCTTCGGAATCGGACACACGCGGGCCCTCTGTCCATCCAAGGTGGACAGGACAGATTGCTGCTACCGCTGCGGCAAGGAGGGGCACAAATCCGCCTCCTGTAAGGCCACTACGCCGCACTGCGTTGTGTGTGCCGCCATTGGTCGCCCAGCGGGCCACGTTATGAAGGGGAGGAACTGCAATCCTCCCCCTAAGAAGGGCAAAGCGCAGGCGCCGACCCAGCCTGCCGCTGCTACCGCCGTTCCAGAAGCTGGAACCTCGGCGGCGGTTGAGGAAGGAGCGATGTCCGACTGATGGATAGGGTCGAACATCGCATCCTCCAAGCAAACACCAACCACTGCAGAGCAGCCCAGGATCTGCTGATGCAGACCATGGCTGAGTGGTTGGTGGACGTGGCGGTAGTCGCTGAGCCGTACTCGGTCCCAGGCCGCTGGCTGGGTGATCGGGACGGTTTGGTGGCACTAGTGCCGCGGTCTTCCACAGACTCCCCTCCCCTCTCGCTCTTAGAGAGGGGATCAGGTTACGTGGCCGCCGCGTGGGGTGGTATAGCCCTGGTGGGCGTATATTTCTCCCCAAACCGCCCTCTTTCGGATTTCGAGAACTTTCTCGAAATCCTCACCGCAGTGGTTGGGAGAGCGTCACCACGCCAAGTCGCCGTATTGGGTGACCTAAACGCCAAGTCGACGGCTTGGGGTAACTCGGCCGCCTCTTGTAACGTCCGGGGACGCGCCGTCGAATTTTGGGCAGCTTCGTCTGGCGTGTCCCTCCTTAACAGAGGGACGGTTCACACGTGTGTGCGGCAACGGGGAGGGTCAGTGGTCGACGTGTCGTTTGCCACCCCCGTGCTGGCGGCCCGCGTCTTGAACTGGCGGGTGGAGACGGTGGAGACCTTGTCGGACCACCGATATGTGCGGTTTGACATCTCCATCCAGACTCCCGGGGGGATAGCCCGCTCGAACCAATCTCCCTTTCCACGGTGGGCTATCACCCGCCTGGACCGAGAGGCTGCAGAGGAGGCGGCGTTCCTCCAGGACTGGCTCGCGCCTCCTTTAGACGTCCTGGACGTAGACAGCGCAGCGGTCCAGCTTAGGGGGTCACTGACTCAGGTGTGCAACTCCAGCATGCCTCGGTCTCGCCGCCCACCTCCCCGTCGTGCCGTCTACTGGTGGTCGGAGGAACTGGCGGGGCTCCGAGCTGTATGCGTCGCGGCCAATAGGGCTTACACGCGGAGCCGACGGCGTCGCCTTCGAGATCCGACCAACGAGGACCTCCTCTACGCGTCGTACGTGGAGGCAAAGATGGTCCTCAAGCTGGCAATGCGCGTCGCTGACGACTCGGCTAGGGCCGAAATGCTGGAGGATCTCAACAGGGACCCGTATGGGAGACCATACAAGGCAGCGCGGAATAAGCTGCGCCCTTGTGGTCCCCCACTGGCGGAGACCCTCGAGCCGACATTGCTGGATGGGGTGGTACGGTCCCTGTTTCCGTGCAGGACCAACTTCACCCCACCTGTGATGGACCCTCCGCGGGACGCAGCTCTGCCAGAGGAGGAGGTCATTCCTGTCTCGGCAGCGGAAGTTTACGCAGCGACTCTCCGCCTCCGCGCCAAGAAGACGGCACCTGGACCGGACGGCGTCCCCGCACGGGTGGTGGCTATCGCTGCCTCCCAAATGGAGGAGAGGTTTCGGGAACTCTTTGGTGCGTGTTTAACAGCCGGGAGGTTCCCAAAACCTTGGAAGGAGGGGCAATTATGCCTCCTTCGAAAGGAAGGACGCCCGGTGGACTCTGCCTCGGCATACCGGCCCATCGTTCTGCTCGATGAGGTCGGTAAGTTGTTTGAGGGGATTGTCGCCAATCGGCTAAATAACTTGCTGCGGAGGGAAGGGCCGGACCTGTCGGACGCCCAATTCGGCTTCCGACGTGGGCGTTCGACAGTAGACGCGTTGGCCCGACTCAAGAGTCAAGTGAAGGAGGCGATCGAAACAGGGGGCGGAGTGTTGGCCGTGTCATTTGACATAGCCAACGCCTTCAACTCCGTCCCCCACACAACGATCTTGGAGGCACTCCGGTATCACGGCGTGCCTCTGTACTTGCGAAAACTTCTGGCCAGCTACTTGGAGGACCGAGCGGTCCTCCTGGTAGACAAGACGGCCAGGGTGAGGCGGTATGGCGCAGAATCCGGTGTTCCTCAAGGGTCGGTCCTAGGGCCACTACTGTGGAACATCGGTTTCGACTGGCTTCTGCGGGGAACCCTTCTCCAGGGCACGACTGTCATTTGTTATGCGGATGACACTCTTCTCGCTGCCCAGGGGAAGGACTTTAGGGAGGCGTCGAGTCTGGCTTCGGCTGGCGGATCCTTAGTCGCAGGACGAATCCGCCGCCTAGGATTGACGGTTGCGCTGCACAAGACCGAGGCCGTGTTCTTCCACGGGCCTCGGCAGCGCATCCCTCCTGACGCCCATATTATCGTGGACGGCGTCAGGATTGAGGTCAAGGCCCAGATGAAGTATCTGGGCCTCATTCTTGACAGCAGGTGGCGCTTCGGCCCGCACTTCAGTGCGCTGTCGACGCGCCTGCTAAAGGCTGCAGATGCCCTCTCGTGGCTCCTTCCAAATCTGGGCGGGCCCAAGGCCCGATGCCGGCATTTGTATGCCGGCATCTTGAAGAGCATGGCCCTTTACGGGGCCCCCATCTGGGCGGATTCCCTCCACAGGAGAGAGAACGCCACCGCCATTCGCAGGCCCCAAAGGGCCATTGCTCTGCGTGTAGCGAGGGCCTACCGCTCGGTGGGCTTTGCGGCAGCGTGCGCTCTGGCCGGCACCCCTCCCTGGGAGCTCGAGGCGTGGGTGCTTGCCAAAGTGTACGAGTGGACGGCGGGGCGTAAGGCGCTCGGGGAGCTCCCCACCGCAGTAGAGCGGGAGGCCGTCCGGCAAGAGGCGAGGGTTGCAATCGTCCATCACTGGACGGAGGAACTCGCCACCGCCGCTTTTGGCCGACGAACGTTGGACGCGCTTGGGCCGGTCCTGCAAGACTGGCTCGAGAGGTCCCACGGTTTCCTGTCATTCCGTCTGGTGCAGGTGTTATCCGGCCATGGATGCTTCGGAACACACCTGCACCGGATCCGAAGAGAGGAGACCCCTTCATGCCATGAATGTGGCGCGGCGGAGGATACGGCGCAACACACGCTCGAGGCGTGTCCGGCCTGGTCAGAGCTGCGCCGCAGCTTGATCGCGGTGGTCGGACAAGACCTCTCGCTTCCTAGTGTAGTCAATTCTATGCTGGGAAGTGAGGGCGCCTGGGCAGCGGTCGCCTCCTTTTGCGAGGACGTTATGTCACAAAAGGAGGCGGCGGAGCGTGCACGGGAGGATGACCCTCTCGCGTTGCCGCTCCGCAGGCGAAGATTGGGTGGGAGAAGGCGATTGTATGATCGTCGTCTTCTCCTTCCTGGTGGTGAATAGCGGGCGACAGGCGCGGGGGCGCCTTCGTTCGCATTGCACTATTCACTACCCTCGTCGGGTGGGAATGGCCATGCACTCGTGGTCATTCCCGGGTCCCTCTCTGCCAGGAGGGACGTGAAGGCCCCGCTGTAAAGGCGGGTGGTCGTCGGTGGGGGACTGGATGAAAAGGCTCTGCCAATTTCCCAGTCCCCCCCCCCCACACAGACGATGCGGGAGTGCCGCTGGGTTGTTTAGTGGGTATACCGGGCAACCGGGGAGTCCTACATAACCCTCTCATTCCCCCAATGGGAGGGTATGCGTAACGCATTTTTCCCAGCGAAACCAAAAAAAAAAAAAAAAAAGGTTAGGTTAGGTTAGGTTAGGTTAGGTTAGGTTAGGTTAGGTTAGGTTAGGTTAGGTTAGGTTAGGTTAGGTTAGGTTAGGTTGGTCTCCTTCTGCGAAGAGGTGATGACGCAGAAGGAGACCGCGGAGCGGGCCAGGGAGGACGACGCCTCTTCTGACCCGATCCGGCGCAGACGTACGGGGGGAAGGAGGAGGCGGTTTGCCCGCCTCCTCCCCCCCCCAATCATAGTGGGGTCACTGGCCGAAGGTCGGGGGACTTTCGGCCGGCTTGCACGACCCCACATGTCTGAGGGGTGGCCTTGGTGAGCGAGGCCACCCCTCCCTGTGCCGGGGCCTGGATGTTTTCATCCGGGCCTACCGCCGGGGCAAGATAGTGATTGCTAGCGTGACCCTATCTTGCCCCATCTCGGCGGAGGACTGCTCACCCCAGGTTTTTAGTGGGTATACTGCCCTTCTGGCAGTGACTCCCACATAACCTTCTCGCCCCCCCGGGCGAGAGGTATCCATAAAGGATTTTCCTGGGTCAAAAAAAAAAAAAAAAAAAAAAAGGTTAGGTTAGGTTAGGTTAGGTAAGGTTAGGTTAGGTTAGGTTAGGTTAGGTTAGGTTAGGTTAGGTTAGGTTAGGTTAGGTTAGGTTGGGGTGCGGGTCGGAACACCTCCTCGTGGTGCACCCTGGGTGTCGGTCGACAACTTTCCTTTTGTTTGGTTAAGTTGTCCACCGATAGCGAAGTTCCGTCACGGTAGGGGCCTGGCAGGTAGGTCAGGTAGGCCTAGGTAGGTCTGGTAGGTCTGGTAGGTGAGGTAGGTAAGGTAGGCAGGGTAGATGAGGTAGGTAGGGTAGGTGAGTTAGGTTGGGTAGGTGAGGTAGGTAGGATAGGTTGGATAGGTTAGATAGGCTAGGTAGCTTAGGTAGGCCAGGTAGGTCATGTCAGGCCAGGTAGGTCAGGTAGGACAGGTCAGGTCCGATCTTGTCTGGCCAGTTCAGGTCAGATTAGATCGGGTCAGAAGGAGGGTTTCGTTGGCGTTCATACATCGAGTAGCTTCAACGCAAGCCTCAGTAGGTGGCTTAGTCGAAATCCTGGACTGTCCAGGTATCGGCGAGGTCAGTCGGGAGTTGGGCATCTATTTTGGGGTGCGGGGCTCGGTCGGCGTCTCAGTCATATACTGAGTAGCGGCGATGCGAGTCGAGGGCGGCGGATTTTGCTGGATGTTACCATTCACCCAGTTGGATAGGCATATTTGTCACCGTCGGCCAACTCGCCGGAAGGTGAGGGGCTTGCCTTAAGTGGCTGGTCTGAGTGGAGAAAACCACAATAAAAATCCTCAAAGTCTCAGGTGTCGACTTATCCGCCTTGGGGCGCCCTTTGTGGGTGGTTAAGGAGTTCTTTAGCCCGTTAGAGGTCAACCACAGATATCACCCGACCTCTGTGTGTATATAGGGTTACCTGGGTACAGGGGTCTCTGCCCAGGTGGACTATTTATTTCCCCCATACTCGTGGGAACAACTATGTATAAAAACAAACCAAAAACCAATTTAGATGTAAGGGAGGCGCTTTGCGCGAATGAGAGGGGGTCGACTAATGAGGATTTGATTGCCGAAGCCTCATTGGTTAACCTGTCGGAGTCTGACTCTGATATGAGTTGTCAGACGGCGGTGTCTCAAACTTCCGGGGCATCAGCGTCTGTACAGCGGCGAAAACGCCAGAGGAGTGCGGAGGAGGATTTTTCAGATAGTGAATCACCGTCACAAAAATCTACTCCCACTCGGCGTTTACGCGGGCGTCCGCCCACTACAGGGCAGTACGTCGGTTTGGCAAAAGCCAAGGAGCTTTTGAATGAAGAAAAAGAGAGGGCGTTGCAACTCCAGGCTGAAGAGGAATTGGCTGACGAGTTGCGACGAAAGAGGGAGGCATCCATTGCCTTTTTCAAAAAGACGTCGTCGAACCCGGATGTTGAAGGGCACGACATCGTACGATTAGAGAGATTGGTCTTAGACTCTGTGGATACTGTGACGATGGTGGCCACAAAGTCTAAGCACCTAAAAGGTACTTTTGTGCACTCTCTTAAAGAGGCTGCTAGGGTCATTAAAGATTCTTTTAAAGAACTTCAGACCCGAATAATGTCTGAGGAAATGGCCATGTTAATGGCTGCAAACCGGAAGCTCACGTCGGAGCTCAAAGAGCTTCGTCGTGAGTTAGAAGAGTTGCGTACTGCTAGAGCGTGTCCAGAGCGACTCCACCACCACTGGCTTCAGTACCAGCTCTGGAGGACGTCGTGAGAACCGTAATGGTTCAGGTCGGTACCATGATATCGGCTCGTTTCGATGGAATCGAAAATCGGCTGCTTCCGGAAAAGCGCTTGAGGCCACCTCTCGCAGCTGACCGGAAGAAAGAATTGGCTTCGGCAGCGAATGTGGCTACGCCTGGACCTTCAGGCGCTGCTACACGTGCTTCTACCCTCTCTCGAGTCCCTGAGCTGAAGGCTAAAGCTAATAATCAGAGAGAAAAACAGGACAAAGCGAGGAAAGGTATATTCGACCTGCCAAATTCTTCCGAGTCGGTGGTTCGACCTTCACCTACAGAGCCGGTATCGTGGACCGTTGTCGACCGTGGCTCCAAAAGACGTGCCAAAAAGGCAGCATGGGATGAGGCACCGAGATCAACTGCACCTGTGCAGTCTCGAGTCTCAAAGCCGCCAGTTACGGCAAAAGCAAAGGCTCCTAAACGCCGGCTCCCTCGTACTGCAGCAGTGGTCATCACGCTGCAGCCAGGGGCAGCGGAAAAAGGCGTTACCTATGCTAAAGTTCTCGCCGAAGCGAAGAGTCGCATCAATCTTGGGGCCATCGGGGTGCCACCTTTAAGGATTCGCACTGCTGTTACCGGCGCCAGAATCCTTGAGGTGCCGGGTGCCGAAAAGGCGGAAAAAGCTGACGTGTTAGCTGAAAAGCTTAAAGAAATCTTTGGTGGGACAGAAGATGTCCAGGTCTCGAGGCCGATCACCAATGTGGAATTGCGAGTGAACGGTTTGGACGACTCGGTTGGACCAGAGCAACTCCAAGAGGCAGTTGCAAACGAGGGAGATTGTTCTGCGCTAGCAGTAAGCGTTGGTGACATTAGGAAGGGCCCAAGAGGCATGGGTACTGCCATTGTTCGATGTCCTGTAAAGGCTGCCAACAAAATAGTGGGAAAAGGAAAAGGTCTCCAAGTAGGCTGGGTAGTGGTACAGGTTCGCATTTTGGATGCGAGACCTCTTCGCTGCTACCGGTGCCTTGCGCAGGGTCATGTTAGGGCCCAATGCAAGTCAGAAATTGACCGCAGTGATGACTGCCATCGCTGTGGTCAGAAGGGCCACAAGTCCAACACGTGTACCGCTGCCCCACACTGCACCCTCTGTGCAGCGTTAGGAAAACCGGCGGCACATCTCTCCGGGGGCAAGGCATGCACCAAGCCCCCGACCCAAAAAGAGCTGCGTCGAAAGAAAGCTGTGACTGAGGCTAAGGCCAAGACGCAGTTGACAGGCTCTGAGGCAGAGCAGGCGGTACATATGGAAGAGGTATAGTATGGCCCTTAAATTTCTTCAGGCAAATCTTAACCACTCCGCTCGTGCTCAGGATCTCCTCCTGCAGTGCCTGGCGGAGCGGTTAATTCACGTAGCTGTGGTTGCGGAGCCATATTTTATCCCACCACGTTGCGATTGGATCGCGGACCGGGATGGACTTGTGGCAATTACGACACAATCACCGGCCCGCTCTCCTTCTCTAGAAAATGTGGTAAGAGGAAGGGGATATGTCAGTGCTGTCATCGGCGAAACAGTTGTTGTGGGGACATATTTCTCGCCAAATAGGGTCCTCGCTGAGTTTGAAATATTCCTTGGTCAAGTGGGTACCCTAGTAAGTCAATGTCGCCCCCGATCTGTCATTGTTGTTGGAGATCTCAATGCCAAGTCTACGACATGGGGGTCTTCGATGACTGATGCCAGGGGTAGGACAGTTGAAGAATGGCTGGCGGAAATAGGTCTTTGCGTCCTGAATCGGGGATCAACGGACACGTGCGTGCGGCGATCGGGTGGGTCAGTGATTGATGTCACTTTTGCCACACCAGAGCTCGCAAGGCGCGTTCGGGACTGGGTAGTGCTGGTAGATGAAGAAACTCTTTCTGATCACAGATATATTCAGTTTGTAGTTTCAGCATCGTCCGTAAACCACGATAGGCAGGCAGCGTCAACATTCGGTCCGCGCTGGGCCCTTAAAGGCTTAGATTTAGAGCTACTACAAGAGGCTTCGATCGTTCAGGCCTGGAACGATTCCCCAACTGAGTCGGTAACCTTGGACGAGCAGGCTGACAGTTTGTGCGAGGCAATGACCCACATTTGTGATGCAGCCATGCCTCGCGTACGAACAAATCCAACAAAACGCCAGATGTACTGGTGGTCGGAGGAGATCGCAGATTTGCGCCGGCAGTGCATAGCGAGGCGCCGACGCTACCAGCGCTACCGGAGAAGAAGACGTCAGGAGACTGAGCAGTCCAACGTGCTATACGCTGCGTATAGAGAATCGGCAATAGCTCTCCGAACAGCGATCACTGAGTCGAAAGCTCAAGCCTGGAGAGATCTGTTGGCGACTCTTGAGCTAGATCCATGGGGGGCGACCATACAAAATGGTAAGGCAGAAATTGCGCCCATGGACACCTCCAGTCACCAACATTCTGCAGCCGCAGGTCCTCCAGCGGGTAGTTGAGGGACTGTTCCCTGCTAGTCCGGGGCCCAATTTCATACCTCCCAATGTTTACGCCACGCAGTCGCAGGCCGATGCTGAGGAGGTGGAGGTCACCGATATTAGCGAGGGAGAGTTGGGTGCAGCAGTCCTAAGGATGCGAGCTAAAAACACGGCACCAGGCCCAGACGGAATACATGGTCGCGCGTGGGTCCTTGCCTTGGATGTTCTGGAACCCCGTCTGAGGGCGCTGTTCGACCGCTGTTTGCGGGAGGCGAGGTTTCCGAAAAGGTGGAAGGGTGGTCGCCTTGTCCTCCTGCGAAAAGAGGGACGGCCAGCGGATGCTCCGTCGGGATATCGACCAATAGTGCTACTTGATGAGGCGGGCAAGCTTTTGGAGCGTGTGGTCGCTGCCCGCCTTATCAAGCACTTGGAGAGCGTAGGACCTGATCTGGCCGTTACTCAGTTCGGGTTTCGCAGAGGTCGATCTACAATAGATGCGGTCACTTGCGTCCGGAATCTCTCCGAGGAAGCATGCTCTAGTGGAGGGGTAATGTTGGCGGTGTCATTGGACATTGCCAATGCCTTTAACTCCCTTCCCTGGAGCACAATTTTGGCTGCATTGAGGTACCACAGAATACCTCATTATCTCCAACGCCTAGTTGCGGACTATCTTTCCGAAAGAGAAGTAGTTTATCCAACAACGACGGGAGAAGGCCGGAGCCCCATGACTCGCGGCGTCCCACAGGGATCCGCTTTAGGGCCCCTGCTGTGGAATGTTGGATACGATTGGGTTCTGCGATGCGCTAACCTTCGTGGCGTTGGCATCGTTTGTTATGCTGACGACACTTTGGTTACCGCCCGAGGGCAAACTTTTAGAGATGCGAAGATCTTGGCCACTGCGGGAGTAGCAGCGGTGGTGACCAGGATCCGGCAGTTGGGACTGGAGGTGGCGCTCCACAAATCTGAGGCTATTTGCTTTCATGGTCCTCGGAGGGCACCGCCTGCAGACTCGAACATCGTTGTTGGAGGGACCTCTATTGCTGTTAAGTCGACGCTTAAATATCTCGGAATCTTACTTGACAGCAGATGGAGGTTCGGGGAGCACCTCCGGCACCTTACTCCCAAGCTTGTGGGAACTGCTGCTGCGCTGAGCCGTCTACTCCCGAATCTCGGGGGAGGGGATGCGAGTTGCCGCCGCCTTTACATGGCGGTAGTTCGCTCAATGGCTCTCTACGGGGCACCAATATGGGCTGGATCCCTTGACCAACGGGAGATCGCTCTGCTCCATAGAGCCCAGAGGGTGATGGCCGTTAGAGTGTGCAGAGGGTATCGTACACTCTCACACGAGGTGGCCTGTGTTCTTGCTGGGTCACTGCCGTGGGATTTGGAGGCGGGAGTTTTGTCCTCCATCTTTTGGCGCAGAACGCGAGCCCGTCAAGAGGACCTTCGTCCTTTGCCGGAAGAGGTGGTTCGATGGCGAAGGAACGCTAAGCGAGCTGCAATGTCGACATGGAGTGATCGGCTTCTAACAGGCCCTGCACCGAGGGGTGCTGGAGCATGCCGGTTTCTCGAGGCGGTTCAGCCCGTACTCGGTAAATGGGTTCGGCGAAAACATGGAGCGTTAACCTTTCGCTTGACGCAGATCCTCTCGGGGCACGGATGCTTCGGGAGGTACCTTTGCAACATAGCGCGGAAAGAGGTGAATCCGATTTGTCACCAGTGCGGCTGCGTGGAAGACACCGCACAGCACGCACTGGAGACATGTCCTGGAGGTGAGGAACAACGGACATCCCTGGTTGCAGTTATGGGAACGGACCTCTCGTTGTCGACTATCTTAGTAAAGATGGTGGACGACGAGAGTTCATGGGAGGCGATGGTCTCTTTCTGCGAAATAATTGTTTCGCAGAGAGAGTCCGAGGAGCGGGAGAGAGAGACTAATCCTGATTCTCATCCCCTCCGGAGAGCGCGGGTACGGAGACGGGCTAATTTAGCCCGCTCACAGTCTCCACTTGGTGGGCTTGGGACGTCGGATGTGGGGATGCCCGACGCTCTACGGAGCGGGGTTCAGGAATGAGGCCCCATAAGTTGGTGATGTACCGTATGTTCCGGTGCATCGATCGAGACGAATGGGAGAGTAAGTCTCTCTCCCCGAGAAGGGTCCATCGATCCATAACGATGGACATCGGCGAAGGCGGAGTTGCGGAGAATGCGAAAGCGGGCCCGACACTCCGCTTAAGTTGCCTCAGAAGGAACATCGTGTGGTTTTTAGTCGGTAGTGGTGCCATTGGGTGCTTAGTCCGACATATCTCGCCTACCGCACCCTTGGTTGGCGGGAATGCGTAAATGCATTTTCCACACGTAAAAAAAAAAAAAAAGGTTAGGTTAGGTTAGGTTAGGTTAGGTTAGGTTAGGTTAGGTTAGGTTAGGTTAGGTTAGGTTAGGTTAGGTTAGGTTAGGTTAGGTTAGGTTAGGTTAGGTTAGGTTAGGTTAGGTTAGGTTAGGTTAGGTTAGGTTAGGTTAGGTTAGGTTAGGTTAGGTTAGGTTAGGTTAGGTTAGGTTAGGTTAGGTTAGGTTAGGTTAGGTTAGGTTAGGTTAGGTTAGGTTAGGTTAGGTTAGGTTAGGTTAGGTTAGGTTAGGTTAGGTTAGGTTAGGTTAGGTTAGGTTAGTTAGGTTAGGTTAGGTTAGGTTAGGTTAGGTTAGGTTAGGTTAGGTTAGGTTAGGTTAGGTTAGGTTAGGTTAGGTTAGGTTAGGTTAGGTTAGGTTAGGTTAGGTTAGGTTAGGTTAGGTTAGGTTAGGTTAGGTTAGGTTAGGTTAGGTTAGGTTAGGTTAGGTTAGGTTAGGTTAGGTTAGGTTAGGTTAGGTTAGGTTAGGTTAGGTTAGGTTAGGTTAGGTTAGGTTAGGTTAGGTTAGGTTAGGTTAGGTTAGGTTAGGTTAGGTTAGGTTAGGTTAGGTTAGGTTAGGTTAGGTTAGGTTAGGTTAGGTTAGGTTAGGTTAGGTTAGGTTAGGTTAGGTTAGGTTAGGTTAGGTTAGGTTAGGTTAGGTTAGGTTAGGTTAGGTTAGGTTAGGTTAGGTTAGGTTAGGTTAGGTTAGGTTAGGTTAGGTTAGGTTAGGTTAGGTTAGGTTAGGTTAGGTTAGGTTAGGTTAGGTTAGGTTAGGTTAGGTTAGGTTAGGTTAGGTTAGGTTAGGTTAGGTTAGGTTAGGTTAGGTTAGGTTAGGTTAGGTTAGGTTAGGTTAGGTTAGGTTAGGTTAGGTTAGGTTAGGTTAGGTTAGGTTAGGTTAGGTTAGGTTAGGTTAGGTTAGGTTAGGTTAGGTTAGGTTAGGTTAGGTTAGGTTAGGTTAGGTTAGGTTAGGTTAGGTTAGGTTAGGTTAGGTTAGGTTAGGTTAGGTTAGGTTAGGTTAGGTTAGGTTAGGTTAGGTTAGGTTAGGTTAGGTTAGGTTAGGTTAGGTTAGGTTAGGTTAGGTTAGGTTAGGTTAGGTTAGGTTAGGTTAGGTTAGGTTAGGTTAGGTTAGGTTAGTTAGGTTAGGTTAGGTTAGGTTAGGTTAGGTTAGGTTAGGTTAGGTTAGGTTAGGTTAGGTTAGGTTAGGTTAGGTTAGGTTAGGTTAGGTTAGGTTAGGTTAGGTTAGGTTAGGTTAGGTTAGGTTAGGTTAGGTTAGGTTAGGTTAGGTTAGGTTAGGTTAGGTTAGGTTAGGTTAGGTTAGGTTAGGTTAGGTTAGGTTAGGTTAGGTTAGGTTAGGTTAGGTTAGGTTAGGTTAGGTTAGGTTAGGTTAGGTTAGGTTAGGTTAGGTTAGGTTAGGTTAGGTTAGGTTAGGTTAGGTTAGGTTAGGTTAGGTTAGGTTAGGTTAGGTTAGGTTAGGTTAGGTTAGGTTAGGTTAGGTTAGGTTAGGTTAGGTTAGGTTAGGTTAGGTTAGGTTAGGTTAGGTTAGGTTAGGTTAGGTTAGGTTAGGTTAGGTTAGGTTAGGTTAGGTTAGGTTAGGTTAGGTTAGGTTAGGTTAGGTTAGGTTAGGTAGGTTAGGTTAGGTTAGGTTAGGTTATTAGGTTAGGTTAGGTTAGGTTAGGTTAGGTTAGGTTAGGTTAGGTTAGGTTAGGTTAGGTTAGGTTAGGTTAGGTTAGGTTAGGTTAGGTTAGGTTAGGTTAGGTTAGGTTAGGTTAGGTTAGGTTAGGTTAGGTTAGGTTAGGTTAGGTTAGGTTAGGTTAGGTTAGGTTAGGTTAGGTTAGGTTAGGTTAGGTTAGGTTAGGTTAGGTTAGGTTAGGTTAGGTTAGGTTAGGTTAGGTTAGGTTAGGTTAGGTTAGGTTAGGTTAGGTTAGGTTAGGTTAGGTTAGGTTAGGTTAGGTTAGGTTAGGTTAGGTTAGGTTAGGTTAGGTTAGGTTAGGTTAGGTTAGGTTAGGTTAGGTTAGGTTAGGTTAGGTTAGGTTAGGTTAGGTTAGGTTAGGTTAGGTTAGGTTAGGTTAGGTTAGGTTAGGTTAGGTTAGGTTAGGTTAGGTTAGGTTAGGTTAGGTTAGGTTAGGTTAGGTTAGGTTAGGTTAGGTTAGGTTAGGTTAGGTTAGGTTAGGTTAGGTTAGGTTAGGTTAGGTTAGGTTAGGTTAGGTTAGGTTAGGTTAGGTTAGGTTAGGTTAGGTTAGGTTAGGTTAGGTTAGGTTAGGTTAGGTTAGGTTAGGTTAGGTTAGGTTAGGTTAGGTTAGGTTAGGTTAGGTTAGGTTAGGTTAGGTTAGGTTAGGTTAGGTTAGGTTAGGTTAGGTTAGGTTAGGTTAGGTTAGGTTAGGTTAGGTTAGGTTAGGTTAGGTTAGGTTAGGTTAGGTTAGGTTAGGTTAGGTTAGGTTAGGTTAGGTTAGGTTAGGTTAGGTTAGGTTAGGTTAGGTTAGGTTAGGTTAGGTTAGGTTAGGTTAGGTTAGGTTAGGTTAGGTTAGGTTAGGTTAGGTTAGGTTAGGTTAGGTTAGGTTAGGTTAGGTTAGGTTAGGTTAGGTTAGGTTAGGTTAGGTTAGGTTAGGTTAGGTTAGGTTAGGTTAGGTTAGGTTAGGTTAGGTTAGGTTAGGTTAGGTTAGGTTAGGTTAGGTTAGGTTAGGTTAGGTTAGGTTAGGTTAGGTTAGGTTAGGTTAGGTTAGGTTAGGTTAGGTTAGGTTAGGTTAGGTTAGGTTAGGTTAGGTTAGGTTAGGTTAGGTTAGGTTAGGTTAGGTTAGGTTAGGTTAGGTTAGGTTAGGTTAGGTTAGGTTAGGTTAGGTTAGGTTAGGTTAGGTTAGGTTAGGTTAGGTTAGGTTAGGTTAGGTTAGGTTAGGTTAGGTTAGGTTAGGTTAGGTTAGGTTAGGTTAGGTTAGGTTAGGTTAGGTTAGGTTAGGTTAGGTTAGGTTAGGTTAGGTTAGGTTAGGTTAGGTTAGGTTAGGTTAGGTTAGGTTAGGTTAGGTTAGGTTAGGTTAGGTTAGGTTAGGTTAGGTTAGGTTAGGTTAGGTTAGGTTAGGTTAGGTTAGGTTAGGTTAGGTTAGGTTAGGTTAGGTTAGGTTAGGTTAGGTTAGGTTAGGTTAGGTTAGGTTAGGTTAGGTTAGGTTAGGTTAGGTTAGGTTAGGTTAGGTTAGGTTAGGTTAGGTTAGGTTAGGTTAGGTTAGGTTAGGTTAGGTTAGGTTAGGTTAGGTTAGGTTAGGTTAGGTTAGGTTAGGTTAGGTTAGGTTAGGTTAGGTTAGGTTAGGTTAGGTTAGGTTAGGTTAGGTTAGGTTAGGTTAGGTTAGGTTAGGTTAGGTTAGGTTAGGTTAGGTTAGGTTAGGTTAGGTTAGGTTAGGTTAGGTTAGGTTAGGTTAGGTTAGGTTAGGTTAGGTTAGGTTAGGTTAGGTTAGGTTAGGTTAGGTTAGGTTAGGTTAGGTTAGGTTAGGTTAGGTTAGGTTAGGTTAGGTTAGGTTAGGTTAGGTTAGGTTAGGTTAGGTTAGGTTAGGTTAGGTTAGGTTAGGTTAGGTTAGGTTAGGTTAGGTTAGGTTAGGTTAGGTTAGGTTAGGTTAGGTTAGGTTAGGTTAGGTTAGGTTAGGTTAGGTTAGGTTAGGTTAGGTTAGGTTAGGTTAGGTTAGGTTAGGTTAGGTTAGGTTAGGTTAGGTTAGGTTAGGTTAGGTTAGGTTAGGTTAGGTTAGGTTAGGTTAGGTTAGGTTAGGTTAGGTTAGGTTAGGTTAGGTTAGGTTAGGTTAGGTTAGGTTAGGTTAGGTTAGGTTAGGTTAGGTTAGGTTAGGTTAGGTTAGGTTAGGTTAGGTTAGGTTAGGTTAGGTTAGGTTAGGTTAGGTTAGGTTAGGTTAGGTTAGGTTAGGTTAGGTTAGGTTAGGTTAGGTTAGGTTAGGTTAGGTTAGGTTAGGTTAGGTTAGGTTAGGTTAGGTTAGGTTAGGTTAGGTTAGGTTAGGTTAGGTTAGGTTAGGTTAGGTTAGGTTAGGTTAGGTTAGGTTAGGTTAGGTTAGGTTAGGTTAGGTTAGGTTAGGTTAGGTTAGGTTAGGTTAGGTTAGGTTAGGTTAGGTTAGGTTAGGTTAGGTTAGGTTAGGTTAGGTTAGGTTAGGTTAGGTTAGGTTAGGTTAGGTTAGGTTAGGTTAGGTTAGGTTAGGTTAGGTTAGGTTAGGTTAGGTTAGGTTAGGTTAGGTTAGGTTAGGTTAGGTTAGGTTAGGTTAGGTTAGGTTAGGTTAGGTTAGGTTAGGTTAGGTTAGGTTAGGTTAGGTTAGGTTAGGTTAGGTTAGGTTAGGTTAGGTTAGGTTAGGTTAGGTTAGGTTAGGTTAGGTTAGGTTAGGTTAGGTTAGGTTAGGTTAGGTTAGGTTAGGTTAGGTTAGGTTAGGTTAGGTTAGGTTAGGTTAGGTTAGGTTAGGTTAGGTTAGGTTAGGTTAGGTTAGGTTAGGTTAGGTTAGGTTAGGTTAGGTTAGGTTAGGTTAGGTTAGGTTAGGTTAGGTTAGGTTAGGTTAGGTTAGGTTAGGTTAGGTTAGGTTAGGTTAGGTTAGGTTAGGTTAGGTTAGGTTAGGTTAGGTTAGGTTAGGTTAGGTTAGGTTAGGTTAGGTTAGGTTAGGTTAGGTTAGGTTAGGTTAGGTTAGGTTAGGTTAGGTTAGGTTAGGTTAGGTTAGGTTAGGTTAGGTTAGGTTAGGTTAGGTTAGGTTAGGTTAGGTTAGGTTAGGTTAGGTTAGGTTAGGTTAGGTTAGGTTAGGTTAGGTTAGGTTAGGTTAGGTTAGGTTAGGTTAGGTTAGGTTAGGTTAGGTTAGGTTAGGTTAGGTTAGGTTAGGTTAGGTTAGGTTAGGTTAGGTTAGGTTAGGTTAGGTTAGGTTAGGTTAGGTTAGGTTAGGTTAGGTTAGGTTAGGTTAGGTTAGGTTAGGTTAGGTTAGGTTAGGTTAGGTTAGGTTAGGTTAGGTTAGGTTAGGTTAGGTTAGGTTAGGTTAGGTTAGGTTAGGTTAGGTTAGGTTAGGTTAGGTTAGGTTAGGTTAGGTTAGGTTAGGTTAGGTTAGGTTAGGTTAGGTTAGGTTAGGTTAGGTTAGGTTAGGTTAGGTTAGGTTAGGTTAGGTTAGGTTAGGTTAGGTTAGGTTAGGTTAGGTTAGGTTAGGTTAGGTTAGGTTAGGTTAGGTTAGGTTAGGTTAGGTTAGGTTAGGTTAGGTTAGGTTAGGTTAGGTTAGGTTAGGTTAGGTTAGGTTAGGTTAGGTTAGGTTAGGTTAGGTTAGGTTAGGTTAGGTTAGGTTAGGTTAGGTTAGGTTAGGTTAGGTTAGGTTAGGTTAGGTTAGGTTAGGTTAGGTTAGGTTAGGTTAGGTTAGGTTAGGTTAGGTTAGGTTAGGTTAGGTTAGGTTAGGTTAGGTTAGGTTAGGTTAGGTTAGGTTAGGTTAGGTTAGGTTAGGTTAGGTTAGGTTAGGTTAGGTTAGGTTAGGTTAGGTTAGGTTAGGTTAGGTTAGGTTAGGTTAGGTTAGGTTAGGTTAGGTTAGGTTAGGTTAGGTTAGGTTAGGTTAGGTTAGGTTAGGTTAGGTTAGGTTAGGTTAGGTTAGGTTAGGTTAGGTTAGGTTAGGTTAGGTTAGGTTAGGTTAGGTTAGGTTAGGTTAGGTTAGGTTAGGTTAGGTTAGGTTAGGTTAGGTTAGGTTAGGTTAGGTTAGGTTAGGTTAGGTTAGGTTAGGTTAGGTTAGGTTAGGTTAGGTTAGGTTAGGTTAGGTTAGGTTAGGTTAGGTTAGGTTAGGTTAGGTTAGGTTAGGTTAGGTTAGGTTAGGTTAGGTTAGGTTAGGTTAGGTTAGGTTAGGTTAGGTTAGGTTAGGTTAGGTTAGGTTAGGTTAGGTTAGGTTAGGTTAGGTTAGGTTAGGTTAGGTTAGGTTAGGTTAGGTTAGGTTAGGTTAGGTTAGGTTAGGTTAGGTTAGGTTAGGTTAGGTTAGGTTAGGTTAGGTTAGGTTAGGTTAGGTTAGGTTAGGTTAGGTTAGGTTAGGTTAGGTTAGGTTAGGTTAGGTTAGGTTAGGTTAGGTTAGGTTAGGTTAGGTTAGGTTAGGTTAGGTTAGGTTAGGTTAGGTTAGGTTAGGTTAGGTTAGGTTAGGTTAGGTTAGGTTAGGTTAGGTTAGGTTAGGTTAGGTTAGGTTAGGTTAGGTTAGGTTAGGTTAGGTTAGGTTAGGTTAGGTTAGGTTAGGTTAGGTTAGGTTAGGTTAGGTTAGGTTAGGTTAGGTTAGGTTAGGTTAGGTTAGGTTAGGTTAGGTTAGGTTAGGTTAGGTTAGGTTAGGTTAGGTTAGGTTAGGTTAGGTTAGGTTAGGTTAGGTTAGGTTAGGTTAGGTTAGTTAGGTTAGGTTAGGTTAGGTTAGGTTAGGTTAGGTTAGGTTAGGTTAGGTTAGGTTAGGTTAGGTTAGGTTAGGTTAGGTTAGGTTAGGTTAGGTTAGGTTAGGTTAGGTTAGGTTAGGTTAGGTTAGGTTAGGTTAGGTTAGGTTAGGTTAGGTTAGGTTAGGTTAGGTTAGGTTAGGTTAGGTTAGGTTAGGTTAGGTTAGGTTAGGTTAGGTTAGGTTAGGTTAGGTTAGGTTAGGTTAGGTTAGGTTAGGTTAGGTTAGGTTAGGTTAGGTTAGGTTAGGTTAGGTTAGGTTAGGTTAGGTTAGGTTAGGTTAGGTTAGGTTAGGTTAGGTTAGGTTAGGTTAGGTTAGGTTAGGTTAGGTTAGGTTAGGTTAGGTTAGGTTAGGTTAGGTTAGGTTAGGTTAGGTTAGGTTAGGTTAGGTTAGGTTAGGTTAGGTTAGGTTAGGTTAGGTTAGGTTAGGTTAGGTTAGGTTAGGTTAGGTTAGGTTAGGTTAGGTTAGGTTAGGTTAGGTTAGGTTAGGTTAGGTTAGGTTAGGTTAGGTTAGGTTAGGTTAGGTTAGGTTAGGTTAGGTTAGGTTAGGTTAGGTTAGGTTAGGTTAGGTTAGGTTAGGTTAGGTTAGGTTAGGTTAGGTTAGGTTAGGTTAGGTTAGGTTAGGTTAGGTTAGGTTAGGTTAGGTTAGGTTAGGTTAGGTTAGGTTAGGTTAGGTTAGGTTAGGTTAGGTTAGGTTAGGTTAGGTTAGGTTAGGTTAGGTTAGGTTAGGTTAGGTTAGGTTAGGTTAGGTTAGGTTAGGTTAGGTTAGGTTAGGTTAGGTTAGGTTAGGTTAGGTTAGGTTAGGTTAGGTTAGGTTAGGTTAGGTTAGGTTAGGTTAGGTTAGGTTAGGTTAGGTTAGGTTAGGTTAGGTTAGGTTAGGTTAGGTTAGGTTAGGTTAGGTTAGGTTAGGTTAGGTTAGGTTAGGTTAGGTTAGGTTAGGTTAGGTTAGGTTAGGTTAGGTTAGGTTAGGTTAGGTTAGGTTAGGTTAGGTTAGGTTAGGTTAGGTTAGGTTAGGTTAGGTTAGGTTAGGTTAGGTTAGGTTAGGTTAGGTTAGGTTAGGTTAGGTTAGGTTAGGTTAGGTTAGGTTAGGTTAGGTTAGGTTAGGTTAGGTTAGGTTAGGTTAGGTTAGGTTAGGTTAGGTTAGGTTAGGTTAGGTTAGGTTAGGTTAGGTTAGGTTAGGTTAGGTTAGGTTAGGTTAGGTTAGGTTAGGTTAGGTTAGGTTAGGTTAGGTTAGGTTAGGTTAGGTTAGGTTAGGTTAGGTTAGGTTAGGTTAGGTTAGGTTAGGTTAGGTTAGGTTAGGTTAGGTTAGGTTAGGTTAGGTTAGGTTAGGTTAGGTTAGGTTAGGTTAGGTTAGGTTAGGTTAGGTTAGGTTAGGTTAGGTTAGGTTAGGTTAGGTTAGGTTAGGTTAGGTTAGGTTAGGTTAGGTTAGGTTAGGTTAGGTTAGGTTAGGTTAGGTTAGGTTAGGTTAGGTTAGGTTAGGTTAGGTTAGGTTAGGTTAGGTTAGGTTAGGTTAGGTTAGGTTAGGTTAGGTTAGGTTAGGTTAGGTTAGGTTAGGTTAGGTTAGGTTAGGTTAGGTTAGGTTAGGTTAGGTTAGGTTAGGTTAGGTTAGGTTAGGTTAGGTTAGGTTAGGTTAGGTTAGGTTAGGTTAGGTTAGGTTAGGTTAGGTTAGGTTAGGTTAGGTTAGGTTAGGTTAGGTTAGGTTAGGTTAGGTTAGGTTAGGTTAGGTTAGGTTAGGTTAGGTTAGGTTAGGTTAGGTTAGGTTAGGTTAGGTTAGAGGTTAGGTTAGGTTAGGTTAGGTTAGGTTAGGTTAGGTTAGGTTAGGTTAGGTTAGGTTAGGTTAGGTTAGGTTAGGTTAGGTTAGGTTAGGTTAGGTTAGGTTAGGTTAGGTTAGGTTAGGTTAGGTTAGGTTAGGTTAGGTTAGGTTAGGTTAGGTTAGGTTAGGTTAGGTTAGGTTAGGTTAGGTTAGGTTAGGTTAGGTTAGGTTAGGTTAGGTTAGGTTAGGTTAGGTTAGGTTAGGTTAGGTTAGGTTAGGTTAGGTTAGGTTAGGTTAGGTTAGGTTAGGTTAGGTTAGGTTAGGTTAGGTTAGGTTAGGTTAGGTTAGGTTAGGTTAGGTTAGGTTAGGTTAGGTTAGGTTAGGTTAGGTTAGGTTAGGTTAGGTTAGGTTAGGTTAGGTTAGGTTAGGTTAGGTTAG